>CM017556.1:82125381-82583650 GCA_007844125.1 Sinonovacula constricta | reverse complement strand
GAAGTATTTTAAATATCAAAACTATTTTTTGACAGTTTAAATGGTAAAAAAAAAACACAACCAAAAACGATTTACTGTTCATTTTGTTTAAGGAGGAGCCAATAATTTTATTTATTTTTGTCTATTAATTCCTACTGCATTTATCAATTTTAAGAAAGACTGTATTCTAAAAATATGAATTTTTAAGAGGTTTCTAGTGGTGTATAGCTCTTAATTTTTGGACCACAAATGAAGAAATTACAAGAAAATAAAATTTACGCTATGAAAGTGAAAGTAGAAATATTTTTTATTATATTATTTTTCAGTAAATATTGCCAAAGTTATATGTGGCTTGTATAGACTGTACTATAATAGTACAAAATTAGTAACTGCTCTTAATAAGGTTTAATAGTAGTCTTTTCTTGTCAATTATCACACTTTAAAGTTCAGCTATAATGATAGCCTATACCAATTAGCTTCTTTTATAACACAAAGTTACCAAGACATTTTGCTAGGGACTTGACAACAAAATCTGTAGATCTTACTGAAACCTCTTAGGGGGCTATCACTCAACAGAAATAAGCAAAGATTGTATGCATTTAGCCAATATTTACTGTATTTGGGAATGAGAGACATTAAGGAAGAGTCTCCCCTGAATAATCCCTAAATGCTAGTAGGTCCTTTGATTTGTTTTACTCAGTTTTTATGCTTGTGCTCTTTGGAGTGTGAGTTGACTTTTCTGCCTCTCTTGTGATACACAGGTTAATCATTATCAACAAACACTTCCATTTTCTTTTTTTTTAATAACATATCTCTGTAAGTATTTAAATGGATTCTAAGCTTATATTTATGCAAAACTAAGAAATTTCACTGTTTGTTATTGCAATATCTACAAAAGAACGGGTGATAAAGTCCAAGAATTCCAACTAAAAGGACCTACCTACTGTGTGGAATACCTCAGAGATTAACTAACAAGGGAGACAATTTCCATTTCACCTATGTACCATTGACTATGACTTGGCTGTATAGGCTTCCTATCACATGTACTCCGGCCCCAGTTTGAATCCTTTCACTGCCATTTTTGTTCTAGAATGCTTTGCTTTGGCTACAATTTATAAGAATTATTTACCTAAGTCTAATAAATACATTGTTCCATGTCTTTAGTTACTGTTGCCATCTGCTCACAAACTTTGCACATTAAAGGGGGCATTTAAGATCTTCCTTGTTTGCTGGTAGTCACATACATGTGAACATTTCTGAGGCCAAAGTGGGAGATTTTCACTTGCAAAATGGGAGGTTTAATTTTTTTATTTTAATAAAGAAGGAAGTTACCTGTTTGTAAGTAGGGAGATTTCTGAAGATGTATTAATCACCCCTCATTTTTAAATAATTTTCAATCTTAAAGTGGGAGTCTCCCTCCTAAAGTCACCTTTTAAAGGTTAATTTATTAATGGTCTCTTTTTGATTGGCTGAATTTATTTTGTAATTATCCATTTGTGCATAAGAGCAGAGTGATTTCAAATTATATTCACAAGCAATTCAATGTACAACTTCAGGAAAAAAACATTGCTTCATTTTATAAGGATGTGCAGACATAGTACGCTTTATGTTGGTAGATACATACCTCACAAATACAGACAGTCTCTAAATGTTTCTCATATTGTCTTGTAAATAACCAGGCATATGCATTAAAAATATTTTATTTTCATACATCGATATATAAGCATCTGGAAAGTGTCCACAATTCGGTGTGAATGTGGAGGTCTGTGTTGTGTTTTTGTCCAACACCAAAGAGCATAATTTTTCATATGTAAACAAAAACAGCAAAAATAATACAGGGGATATCATTGTTTGCCTTTCAAAGACCAACTGTACTAATATAAGCTCAAGAGTAACTTTAAGTATAGAATCCTTAGTTGTATAATAATAGGACAAGATAAAAGCAACTTGGTCACAGGTGACAAAATTGCATTTTCTAAACTTTCGTTCAAATCAGCAAAATTTTGTTGAAGCACACTGAATAACATATGACCTCTGCTCACATTATTAAATGAGGATTGTGCTATCCTTTGTTTTACTAATTTTAGCTCAGCAACTTAATGAACCTCCAAACTGTGCATGCAGAAATGTACGTCATGTGTATACATCAGTCAATACATGGACTGAATAAATTTCAGATCATGTTCTCTTTATCATGTACCACGGTAAAAACTGTGATCCAGTCAAGTGAATATGAATCCTACCTTACCTATATGCAGAATCTCTTTCAGACCATGAAACAGAACACACAGACTGAATTACATACTCCAATTAATTCTTACTTTTTGGGGTAACTGAAAACTACTTCAGGCATAGGTAAACATATCTATTGATAGAGGGGACAGCAACAAGTGAAATGGGAGCTGGCTGATCTGGAATCTGAATCTATATTTTGCATTTGTGTGGTTAAGAATAAAAATCATGTGCCTTGCAAATATGTTATTACAATTTCTTAACAGGAGTATTTTTTGAAAAAGAAAGTAAGACATGATACTGTATAAAAATTTATTCATCAATATATTGAAAAACTAGTACAAAGATTTTCTATTAAAAATCTTTCCCATAATATATTAAGCTTATTATAAATCCAGGTTGTAAAAATACAAACAATTTGGCTGTCTTTAAAACATGCTGAATAAAATAAAGCAAACATGAGTGAACCCTAGGGCAGTTAAATCAAAGACCTTATCAGTGAAAATTGCGTTGGTAATGGAGTTACTTTAATGATGCCTGACAGATGAACATGCTGATATTGCCGGCATTTTTGCGGATACTGTGCAGCAACGTTTTTACCATTATAGCACAGGTGCCCATGGACCGAACCCAGCCGGTCCATTATACTGACACCGAAGAGTCAGGCGTAATATTGTCCCCTTAGCCCCAACGTTAGGAAGGAAGCCACTACTACCAGCTTTAAAGTCTTTGGTTTGATCCAGCTGGGGTTTGAACCAGCGACCTCCTGATCCGCAAGTAGACGCTCTACCAATTGAGCTTTGCGGCCGGTCTTCAAGCAATTAAAAATGTATTCAAGATATAAAGGTTGCATAAGAAACAACTGGCACGGAAGTTATCATTAGACAAGTAAGTTTACCAAAGTTCTTGATAAAAATGTTTCTATAATAGTAATTGTTTGTCTGTTCTATGAATTATAAAAGCAATTGAAAATTATGGCTTTTTCTGTCCTATTCAATAATATTCATTAATATTTATAACAATTAATCAATAACCCTTTATAATTTATTTGTAATTGGACCTTTCAAACTAAAAGGAACTTACATACATAGTGATGTCTCAACCTTTTATGAACAAGTTTTGGTGCTGTAAAATATGCTAAAATATGCTATGCTGAAGTTGAGTTTTTGTATGCAAAAGTCTAAACTCTAAATACTTTCCACTTATGTCATTATATATATATATATACAGCATCAAACTGTGGGTGATAGAATGCAATGTCCACCCGAGATAATTAATGTTAACCTAGGCATCAGCCAAGACTTACATTAACTTGTCAAGGGTCATCATTCTGTTTCACTCTGTGGAATGTGACATTTATTTTATTATACCCAACATCACAATTCAAGCCAAAGCATGTCGTGTGGTAAAAAACACAAGTGCCAGAACGGATGCAATGCATATATTTGAATAAGTGCTCATTGACACAGACCATATGCATTATGCAGTTAGCTCCCTTGATTATTTAATGGGGTGGGGGGGGCATTCTATTTTAGCCACATGCGATAATGTTGCATGGGACAGTATGGAATGTCGAATGGCATGTATATGGCTGTTTTATAAATCAAATTCGCATGAGTATAATAAAACAAATTAAATAATATTACCATGATACCAGCTGAACAACCCATTACATACCTTAATTAAGAAAATAACTAAACAACTGCTCATGGAGGATGTGTATAAACAATTAACTTAATACATTTTACAGAGAAGGCTAGAACAAAAACTGCTCAAACAATTTGCATATATTTAATTTTAAAAAATAAATTAAGCAAGACATGTTGCAGATGTGTTTAAAATATACACACATTTATTGTGAAAGACATAAAATATACGCACATTTATTGTGAAAGACAATTTGTTTATCATGTCATTTTTATACAATCATTTTTAATGAGTCATTAGTGGATAGTCTCCCCTGAATACCCCATAAATGTAAGTAGGTCCTTTAATTTGATTACTGTATTTGTTTTTTATGCTCATACTCTTTAAAATGTATCCTGTAGTTTGGGCTTGCATTGTCATAACTAGATCAACCATCATCCGTAGTAATGTAAATTTTCTTGTTTAAATACCAAAATTCTATAAATATTTAAATGGATTTAAAGATCATGTTCATGCAAAAGTAAGAAATGTCTCAGTAATGGGACCAACTCCAAAAGAATAGACAATAAAATCCAAGGATTTCACATAAAAGGACCTATTTACTCTTTGGACTACTTCCGATATTATCTTATAAGGGAGACAATTTTCATTTACCCAATGTTTCCTATTATACATTTTTATGTATAAACAAGTAGACATTATAATAGCTAATGAATGTCAAAATGTCCTTGATACGAAATGACTGTAGTTATTCTGGAACCAGTGGTTGTACCCAGACCTATGTGCGAGGTCTTCCACCATCAATAATTAGCTTGACATCGCCAATATGACAATAATTTTTTCAGTGCAATGTAGCCAACAACAAACGAAATTAAATATCCTAACAGAAAAATTGAATGCCAATTAATGACAATGCATTTCCTTGCATATAAAATCTCCTAACTATCCTTAAGAATGAGTTTATTTTGAAACTATATCATCAAAATGCAAAG
This sequence comes from Sinonovacula constricta, assembly GCA_007844125.1. NCBI lineage: Eukaryota > Metazoa > Mollusca > Bivalvia > Cardiida > Solecurtidae > Sinonovacula > Sinonovacula constricta. The sequence continues at coordinate 82,578,800 of CM017556.1, read as the reverse complement.
TACAGATTAAAAGCATTAACTTTTGGGACACTTTAAATAAGCCTACAATCAAAATCTTTGGTATACTTAGCAAAAATATTGAGCAAACATTGAATATCCAGATTAGCCGGCTGGCACTGAGAACTGTCTGACCAGGATCTGCTCTTATTGCTGCATAGTTTAAGGCAATAAACATATATGTGATAACTTTTTCATGCAGTTAGTAAAGCATAACTTAATAAAAGGCATTGATTATTGAACAGAACAGACTATGTCTTGGTTATGGATTATAACAAATGTAGCTACTAAGGTGACGTGAAGTCAAGTCTGGCGAGGGAATGCTTTAATGGCGACACTGTGTTGGACGTGTCCTGCATATATGGTCTCTTGGGTGACACTTCCTTTCGGGCACACAGCCTCTTGACTCCCGGAGACCATGACTGATTCACTGGTGAAGCACCCGATGATGTTGATGAGTGCAGAAATGAGGTAGTGGAAGAAGATGTAACATCGGGTGATGAAGATTCATCGTTTACATAATGTCTGCCCCTTAACCTATCTGTTCCTCTTTTCTGACCGAAGTCTGAGTGGACACTTCTGTTCTCTGCACCAGAGATTGTTGATGATGTTGATGTGTTTTGAGGCTGGTATTTGTCAGCCATGTTGGATATATCGTCAAGACTTAATCCTAAATAGTTTTCATCTCCTACGTCTGACCACAGACTATTTGTTGATACATTAGTGACCTGAGCTTGTCTTGCTCCAGATCTATCCAGCAAATGTTTACTGCCACTATGAGAAATATAACTTGAAGTGTTTCCGCTAAAAGTCACAATATTTGATTTTCCATTTTGTGTAACAGGTGTAGCCGACTCATTCAGCTTCAGTAGTTCATTTTCATCAATTTCAGACCACTGTGACTCATTACTTTTCGGTTCCTGTATATTATCAAAGGCTGATGTTTTGAAGTCGTTAACTGTAGGTGATGGTGCTGAGTAGCTAGAACTAAGTGACAAATTAGGATGTTTGGGGACGCCATAGGCTGGGGTCAGTGGGGACACCCCAGTGTGTATATGAAAGTGGCTATTGGCCATTCTGTCAACATCCAAGGGTGAGCTGGTTTTCTGGATATCTGATAATTTGTGGTTCATCCATGGTGTCCCAGGTGTGCCGATGGAGGCCAGACCAATCTGCAAATGTTGCTCCATCCTTGCTGCCTGACTAGTATACCTGTCCCCAACATTAGGTGTTACAGGGGACATTGTCTTTGTAACATCTTTCCCATTTAAAGAACTTGACCCCTGACTGTTGCTGATAAATCCGATCTGACTCAGAGAACAAAGACTCCTTCGCATGTCATTCTGACTCGACAAAGGTTTAGATTTCTGGACTGATGGTGGCACAAGTAGACTTTGTGAATCTTCAGAGTCGCTGTTATCTTCATTTGTAATTTCAACATCAGAACCATTTGTGAGATCAACAGTACTACACTCATGGTTATAATTATGATCTGAATCTATGTGTAATGGTTTGATAGTTGTGAAACCATTAGAAGTTTTGTTGGTGTTTCCTTTTGAACCACTACTTCCTTGAATAGTATTGTCAGAAAAGTTTCTGAAGTTGGACGTTTTCAAAACTTCTGGTGTGTATAGCAAGCTCTGGGAATCTGAATCATCTGACTCAATTTCAGCATCATCTACATCATCACTGATATCTGTAGCACTATCCCCAGGCCTTGTTTTCCCATCAACGTTCCCAATAACTGAGGCTCTAATCACTGATGTGGTAGGATCAGTCGGGTGTTTGTTTTGTGGCAGCGGTTCTTCGCCATCATCAGATATGTACTCTTCAATGTCAGCTTCCTCATGGTCCTCTGCCAGAGAGGTCAGAATGTCTGTGCATGGAAAAAAATTATGTGTATATGTATATACAGTGCTCCCTTTCTTAAGCAACATTGAGCAGAAGGAAACTGGTTGTTTAAGAGAGGTTGTTGCTCTAGAGAGGTAACCTCTATATAACCTTACATATTTTAGTACCAGTATTATTCAGGGTTAAATACTAGTTAAAGTTATTTAATGTAATTGGCTGTCTTCTGCCATTTTGTTATAATAGTTTTATTACTTTTTTTACTTTAAATCTTTAATTTTACATATATATATATACAATATAACTCTGTTGAAAAAGCATATATAAATTTAATTTTATCTAATCTGTCAATGTTATAAATAATGCTGAAAGAAATTCAACACACAAATATGTAAAAGAAGAAAAAATATACTAAAAAACTATCATACTCAAATACTCACTTGTCATCATCTGTGTTGTGTTCTGATTCGTGTTGTCAGCAGCCAAGACTGATTGTCTTGACTTGTCCTTGTTCCTCAAAGCTGTTAGTGAAAGTCTACTGCGAGCCTTTGAGTTGCCTCCCCTGTTTAGCCCAAGTTGTGGCGACTGAGGTTTAGCTGGAGAGATAAGCATGTCTTTTAGTGGGGAGGTGGAGCTTGTGGTTGCTAGGGCGGGCTTCTGAGCTTCCTTAGTCACCTGGGTGCCAATGAAATTGTGTCTTTTCTGAAAAAGAAATTATTACAAGAAATGAAAAAAATAAAAATAAAAACATATGTGAGTACCGTGTATATTTACATTTTAAGTATGTAAGAAAAAGCAATGTAATGTGCAGTTAAGTAAAGATTTTATTTAACTTTTGTTTATTATTATAATACTCAAAATAAGTACAAGCAGTATTCACAAATAGATAGATAAATAGTGTGCTGGTTCCATTTTTCTGATATGAAATAAATGCACTAGTAACCCCCAATGTGGGAAGGTAGGTACTTTCTGCCTTTAAAAAAAGAAGTATTCTTAACTTTATTTATAATTTGCTTTATTATAATATTGTGTTTTAGAATAATGGCTAATAATGAATTACTGATTATGAGGGTCAGTGTTATTTTGTTAAGATAGATCATGCAAGAACTCCCAGGCGTCTCAATGTACCCAGAAATATCAACATACAAGTGGACTTTTCTGAGGCCAGAGTGGGAGATTTTTACTTGCAAAGTGGGAGTTTTGTTATTTTCATACAAACAAAGAAGGAAGTTACCTATTTCCAAGCAGGGAAATTTTTGAAAATGTGTACAACACTCCTAATTTTAAAATAATTTTGAACTTGAAAAAAGGGAATCTCCCTCCAAAAGTGGGAGAATCCATGTGTCTGTATCAAGCACAGTGCAAAAGGTGCAAATATGTTGTTTAATAGTGTGCTGTTTGTAGGTAGACTAGCAGGTATAGTGTTAAGTGATGTCAATTAAACATAACAGAATATTTTAATTTAATTATTATTATTTCATTAAAAAAAGATACAATTTTTATGTGCATGTTGCAGAATGCATCAACTGTCACAAAATTGGGATAATTATAGTTTTTCTCAACTAATCATATAACAAAATAGGGGAGGCAACACAATGTTATATGAATACGTGTAGTTAGAATAACATCCCTTTATATAAGCAAAGAGGGCATACATGTTGCAATAGTTATTTTTCTAACAGCAATATATTGTTATTGTAAATAAAATGCTCTCTCCCAAACTTAATAATATATCCTGCACAAAATGGTAATGTTTACAAAAGTGTCACATAGTCTTCATAATGATTTTATTAAAAATCATCAAAAAACTAAATGTTGACGTGAAACCATTCAACAGATTTTATTAAGCTGGTTCAAATTTTAATCTGTAAAATTTAATTGACAATCAGATGTTCAATATAAACTTTTAACAGTTTAGAAAAAACAACAACAATCATATTAGTTTCTTTGCTTGCAATTTGCAAGATATTAAGTGCCATAACAGAAAAGGTTAAAAATAAAAGTTTGTCTAACATTCTCACCTGAAACCTCTCCACAAGTTGTTTCCTTAGACTGGTCTGTCTTTTGATCTCTGACTTCTTGATGGCCATATGTAGGACGCCCTCGTCTCCAAGGATGAAGACGGACTTGCGCCCCCTGGTGATGGCCGTGTACACATGCTGCCAGGTCTGAAAGCGACTCGGCCCACCGACAATGTACACAACATTGTCTGTCTCAGAGCCCTATATGAGATGATGTAGAAGTCAATTAAAATCAGTGATAAGCTTAATGATGTACAAAGCAGAATTCTGTGTGAGGGATTATATTCCAGTAAATAGATTTTTTTTCAATAAAGACAATAATGAAATGTTAAACATTTCAATGGGCCCTTAAAAATATCTGCTGATTTTCACCAATAAGACAGTGGCAATTCATCTTCCCCTTAAAAATGCTCATAAGAATATGTTGGAAATTCTAAATGCAACCTTCTTTTTGAAGAATTGGAAAAACACTAATGAAACAATATTTAGATTTGTTAAAATACTTATAATATATGAAAAAACTACTTAGAACAGTATTCCATTTATCCTTAGATTTATACAATATCAGCTGTTTTTTCTTGAGGCATTATAAAAGAAATATTTAATCAATATGCATAATATAGCTAATATTGCTACAACAAATAATAACCTCCTGTTTTCATGGTCTTATGATCAAATTGCAAAACATATAGACAATAACCTCTGCGTACTAGGCTATTTTAATGATGCTTTTAATGGATGATTGAATTAAATTGACCAAGATATTGGTTTGGTCACCAAAAAACAAAACAAAGATCTTCATAGACAAGAAAACACAAATTACCATTAACATAAACTAGTAATATTACAATGCTGATATACCTGGAATATGTGTATGGTATGCGCCTAGGCATGGCATAACTTGCTGACATACCTGGAATGTGTGTATGGTACATGCCGAGGCATGGTGTAACTTGCTGACATACCTGGAATGTGTGTATAATATGCGACCAGGCATGGCATAACTTGCTGACATACCTGGAATGTGTGTATGGTACATGCCAAGGCATGGCATAACTTGCTGAAATACCTTGAATGTGTGTATGGTACATGCCAAGGCATGGCGTAACTTGCTGACATACCTGGAATGTGTGTATGGTGCATGCCCAGTCATGGTGTAACTTGCTGTCATACCTGGAATATGTGTATGGTGCACGCCAGGCATGGCGTAACTTGCTGACATACCTGGAATATCTGTAAGGTATGCAACCAGGCATGGTGTAACTTGCTGACATACCTGGAATATCTGTATGGTATGCGACCAGGCATGGTGTAACTTGCTGACATACCTGGAATGTGTGTATGGTGCACGCCAGGCATGACGTAACTTGCTGACATACCTGGACTGTGTGTATGGTACGTGCCCAGGTATGGCGTAACTTGCTGACATACCTGGAATGTGTGTATGGTACGTGCCCAGGTATGGCGTAACTTGCTGACATACCTGGAATGTGTGTATGGTGCGTGCCAAGGCATGGCGTAACTTGCTGACATACGTGGACTGTGTGTATGGTACGTACCCAGGTATGGCGTAACTTGCTGACATACCTGGAATGTGTGTATGGTACGTGCCCAGGTATGGTGTAACTTGCTGACATACGTGGACTGTGTGTATGGTACGTGCCCAGGTATGGCGTAACTTGCTGACATACCTGGAATGTGTGTATGGTACGTGCCCAGGTATGGTGTAACTTGCTGACATACCTGGAATGTGTGTATGGTGCGTGCCCAGGCATGGCGTAACTTGCTGACATACCTGGAATGTGTGTATGGTACGTGCCCAGGCATGGCGTAACTTGCAGGCCTTCCTGATCTGGATCTTATCCACCCAAAATTGAAACTCTTTGTCAGGGTCCTTGTCGGACAGCAGCAGAAATGTTCTCATGTCACCCTGGTCATCCTTGCGTTCAACTTCCTGGATAGGATGGAAATATTCTGTAAGAATTTTGATTCAAAATAAATTGCATCAATTTAATTTTGATCAGATTGGAAATGTCAAGCTATTGTTGGTGAAGCAGACAGCCAGACAAATGTCAGGGCAGAACAATGGTGCACTATAGGTCAGATGGAAGGCCTCCTCACATTTAATACCATGTCCTGATTGGGTTTTAAACTCATGAGAGACTGAGAAGAAACAAGCCAGTGTCCTAGCCACAGGCACCAATAATTTTTAGATTGTTTTTTTTTTTTATTTAGAAAGTTTTGTTAAATATCATCTTTGGAATACATGTTCACTCATACCACACTGCTTTATGGTGGTTATGGGATACTAGGCTGGAAAAAAATTGTTTTTTTTATGAATATTCATAGCAACCAGTGGTCCAATGAAAATGCCTGTTACATAGATGTTACTCTTCAATTGAAGTTAAAAAACCCCAACTATTTGTCAATGTCAAGATGGATGCATTAATTTGCAATCCCTGAAACTGAAACTGTTTTATTTGCTTAAACGCCTATTTCTACATATAATACATATTCAATGGCATTGTACAATATTATATCAGAACATTAAAAATAATAAATAAATGTAATTTAAGAATGATAAAACAATTAATTCTAAATCTAAAACATGTTATCAAAAGTAAAAGAAAGTAATGTTATTTAAAATAATTAAAAATATGGCTATATTATTAAAGGACATGATAAAAGACATGAAAATGTTACTTGGATAATAAAGAAATTGTAAAATCAGATATTCATCACAGAATTAATGCGCAGAAAAACATTGTCTCTTAGTTCACTGCTTAGTGTTTCTACACTTTACTGACTTTGACTAGAAAAGATTAAAATAGTCTCTGAAGAAATGAGTCTTCAAGTGTTTCTTGAAACTATCAACTGATGAGCATTGTCTGATATTTAATGGAAGATCATTCCAGAGTTTTGGGCCGATTGTACTGAAACTTCTGTCGCTGAATGTTTTACACTTATTAAAAGGCACTTCATAACTGTCAACCGAAAATGAGAATGATCTCAGAGAACGTTTTTGAACTTTAGGTGTAAGCAGGTCATTCAAATACGTTGGTGCATTTCCAACGCGACAGTTGTACATGTATACAAGAATCTTGAATTGTATTCTGGCCTTGATGGGCAGCCAGTGTAGATCGTATAGTGCCTGCTTAGAACTGTCACTTTTCCTACGATTCAATACTAGTTTGGCACACATGTTTTGAATTCGCTGTAGTTTTGCAATATCACAGTTTGAAATACCGTACAAAATCACGTTGCAATAGTCTAAGTGAGAAATAACGAGTGAGCGTACAAGAGTTTCTGTTGCATCTTGTGTGAGGAATTTGCGAATATTTTTTATGCGAAAAAAGCTCAACATAGCTGTTCTACACTTTATCTTGACGTGATGTTTGAAAGTCAGATTTTCGTCCAAAAATGCCCCTAAATATCTGATTGTATTTTGTCGTTTGATCTTATCACCACAAATATTAATTTCATCTTTAGACAGTTTACGCAACTGAGGAGCACTTCCGAAAATTATGTGTTCAGTTTTTGAAGAATTCATTTTCAATTTATTACTGTTCATCCAATCATTTGCTTGTGTTGCGAACTTTTCTAGTTCCGCAATGGATTCGGCCTCGAGAGCAGGTGTAGGTTTGAAACATTTGCTGGCAGTATGATCGTCGGCAAAGCCGTACACGGAGATGGTAGGCGGAACAATGTCAAATATGGTCCCTGCATTCGCGAGGTAGAGCCACAGCCCTAAACAGCTTCCTTGGGGGACTCTGCACTTAAGATCGCGTGCTGACGACATTATATTGTTCACACGCGACAACTCCTGGGTCGCAGGTACGAGTCTAACCAGTCGGGTGCTACTCCACAGATACCATACTGACGATTGAGAACGCCGAGAAGGATGTCATGATCGTCGGTATCAAAAGCTGCACTTAAGTCCAATGCTATTAATGCAGTTACTTCTTGATTTTCCATGGCAGCAAGAATGTCATTTACAAGACGAAGTAACGCTGATTCACACGAATGATGTTGTCAGTACGCTGATTGGTTCTTTGGAAGGAGATTGTGTTCATTTGCATGTTTGTTAAGGTAGAATAATGCTGCTTTTTCAAATAATTTCGACAGAAATGGTTGGTTGCTCACTGGTCTGTAGTTAGAAAAAATGAGTTCGAGTCCAAGTTGTTTACAAATTGTAATAATTTCATTGATTGAATTTCCATGCAGATTTGGTCATGATGCTAATAAAATGTTTTGTGCATATATTCATGAGAACAAAGTTTTTCTGGCCAAGTAACAACAAACAGTATATGTAGTGATAATGGAATATTTACTTTGGGTTTTGAGGATGGTTATATATTGTCACATTCAAACATGGTCTTGGATGTTAGTAAGCAATAGGTCTCATTTTTACAAGCAATTGTTAGCAAAACAAAATGTTTTAGAAGGAAGACATGAGTTTAAACATGGCTATTGTGGCTTTAATTGTTGGCAAATGGGCTGATATGCAACTAGGCAACATGCTTGAACATGACTTGGTGAAACACGACTTATCACCATGCTGGACTGCGATATGGTGATGCGCTTGAGTGCAAAGCCTATCTTGTAAAATGTTCACTGATATTTGTGCATGGGCAAAATCAGTCATCTTGTCATAACGCTGATATTACGAGACCTACTTTGGTAAAAGGTAATCTATGTTGTTGTTTTTCAATTTCATATAAACTTGACAAGTGTGTTTTTTTTCTTTGTTTATTTAAGTTTTTTCAACCTTGAAGGTATATGTACATTGATTTATGGTACTTGGTTACATTTTCATAATTAAATAAGTAGCTAGGACTACATTCCTCGATGTTTATACTTATGCAAGTAGTAGGACTGCACGTTATCATGATGTTACATTGTTTATTGGTAACATAACAGAACTATAGCCAAAGTTACCTTATTATGAACAATGCATTAAATATGCATGACTTTATCTGAATTTAGATGCAAAGTTTATAAAAAAAACACAGCAAAAAAACTTTAGATATTCACTGTATATGTAAGATTTCTTTAAGGTCCGCACAAATCAAATTTAAAAAGTATAATTTTGTTTAACTCCATTTTATTCAACACTGAACTTAATTTCCATGTTTTTTTCTTCTCATCCATCAATGGCTGCTGCAACCTAAGTAACAAGAGTCTGACAAGCTCCCATTGTCTTGTCTCAAAACAAAAACACAAGAAATGGTCATGTCTGACTCTACGGATGGCAATTTTTTTTTATACTCAGTTACCTATATAACACTGCCTGAAATATTTACAAAATGTATAAGGTACAAAAAAAATACGTAAAGAAGGTACATTTATGAGAATCTTACATCCATTATGAAGAAAATCTCGCCATTACAGAGCCGTATTTGGTTTTCTTCTTCTGGCTGATCATTTTTTGCTCCTTCGCTGTCCTGCTGGGAGTCTGTATCAAGCTTTTCACTGTCGTCAAGGAAACGATTCATCCCTCCATCACTATGGCCATCAGTGGTATCGGCCAGGGAGGTGTCATCTTTGTTGTCCTTGTATTTTTTCTTTTTTCTTAAAATGTATAATGAATACAACATACTGGGTTATGATTTGGTTAAAAGAATTATCAGAGCCTAAATTAGACAAAAAACATATTATTTGTAAGAAAATTAGCATGTGGTACGAGAAATTTTATTAGTGAAATCAGAATACCATATGAAGACAAAAAAGATTGAATACTTAACAAGAAGAAGCCTCGCTGATTATTAGAAATAATCACGAATATCAAGAAAATTAAAAAAAAAAAAAGAAATTGATTAAACAACAAGAACTCATCAAATGACACAAAAACCAGACTTTGTTGTGCCTGCTTACATAAAACCTATTTAATAACAGTGACTTCGATCTGATTGGTGGAAGACTCCCGACAAATGTTCTGGTAGAACCAAAAAATCGTAAGTCAGACAGAAGACTTCCCCCATGTTAGGATTTTTTTTAACACTTACCGAAACTCTACCCACACAGTAAGGGGGTTGAGTAATCAGAAAAGTTACAAGTTCAGTTACCACTTGGCCGATGGAGCTCATAGAATTTATCTAGTAAAATATTTAAAATCTATTTTCAGTAAACAGTGACCTTGACCCTATTATGAATTTCTAACAATCAAGAAATGTGGGAGTTGCAGTCAGATAAAATTCTGCAAAAAACTTTTAAAAAAATCACTCTTACATAAAACATGATATTGACTGATAATCAACACTTATCTTCCTCTTCCCACAAGGTTTCAACCTGATCATCATACCAAATTCTAAAACAAGTTATTGAAAAGAAACAGAAAATCTATTTTAAGTGACAGTGACCTCGACCATAACACAAAATTCTGACAATATGCACTGGAGCACTTCATGAAAATATTTTTCTGTAAAAGTTTGGCCAAACTCTTGAAAATTGCTCTTGCCAACACACAAAACTTATAACCAGATATTTCCTTCAGAAAACCTGATAAAAAAAGTCTATGAAAAACTGATATTAAAATTATTACATTGCTATAAAGATGTGCTGTTTTAAAAATGCTTTTATATAAATTATGAGGGTTAATCCAAAAGTAATGTCACAGGCAAGAAATTCTCAATGAAAATTTATGGACATTGTTACATTACTTTTGATAAACCCTCATTAAAATTTGCTTACATATGACTGAAAACACAACTTGAAGGTCAAGCCACATGTGTACATTACTATGATTCATCTGAGAAGAAATAATTAATAAAAGGTGGACCGGTATGCACAACATAACAAAGGGCAATAACACCATAATAAACAAAGCAATCAGAGTTATCTTACCTTTTTGCACAACAACACACCAATCATTCATGTAAATATTAAGAAAAATACAGGAGGGATATAAAAATTTACTGACAGATGGATGGACTACGCGCACTATACCAATAATTCAACCCAAAGGTGTAAATTTATTTGGGTTTTTACGGCACACCAACTCTTAACAAGTCATACGGCGCTGAGCCCAAGGTGTAAAAAAAAAAGGATTTACAATAGTGTCATGGATCTGCTGTAGAGATTTAAAAAATAAATAAATAATTATTCACTCACTCTTTTCTCTTTTTACAAGACATTAAGCCATGAATGTCTTCATAGATCTTGACATAGCCATTTTTGCTACAACAAATCTTGTCATTCATCCTAAACACACGTTTACGATTCTCCATTGTCCGATGGTTGCTGTACTTCTTGCAGCAATGATCATTAATGCTGTCACAAATCTTCCTGAAGAAAGATATTTTAAAGTAAATAACATGTCCATAAAAAATGGATGCTCCTACCTGGTTTAAAAATGACCAATAGTGACCAAGTCCCCTTTATATATAAAAAAGTGCTTTTTAGTGAAATTTATTCAAAAATAAAACTATTTACCTGTATAAATGAACTAAAATGGATGATTTCAGCAAACATCTTACATAAAACATCCATGGTATAAATAAATTAACAGCAAACTAAAAAATTAATCTCCAAAATGATCTCAGAGAGTCATGTTAATTTAAATATTAAAAAGTGACACTTGAGAAGTTAATAACAGGAGTCAGGTTTCCATAAGAAATATATATGCTTCAAAGGATGTTTTCAAAAGTTGTGATCAGGCCCAAAATATTTTCCAAAGAGGATTGAAGTTTCCAAAACTTTACATAAAATTGATAATACTTATATATTGGTTATAGAATCTTCAAATAAAAATTAATTTTTTTAAACAGTTCCCAAAACACTCAAAATAAAAAGAATAACTTTATACTTTATATAATATCTATTTAACAAAATCATTATTAAAAAAAAATAAAAAAATTGGCTGCATGCATGGTTCGAACCGGATACCTCAGATATGAGAGGCTCAGATGTAACCACTTGACCATACAGATTGTTGCTACATTTCCTCGGTTCATAAAACTGTTTGTTAAGCTTGACTCATCAACCATTTTTTATTAAATTTTTTCAATAAGTCTCTTTTTTAACTTTACTTAAAGCTATGTGTCGACCAAGTTAAAAAGTGCATCTGATGAGGATAATGTTTGTTTTTTTGGGATACATCTCTGCAACCAATTATGATCATTAAATCGACATCCGGATGTTTTGGTGGAGGGAAACCCCAAACAACTGTCTGGGTAGAACCACAGATGCACAACAGGTCAGCTAGAAGACCTCCTCAAATTAAGTCCTTTACTTGAACCTACACTATGGGAGGCAAAGGAGTCAGAGGAGTTACAAATCGGCGATTCTCCACCACTACGCCACGGGCATCCCTGATGAAGAATAACTTAACCAAATGCAGCAATAACACTGGCACACGTCCTTCTATCTTTTTTTTATGTGAAATATGAACCAATAGACAGCACTTTTAATGCAGCACCTTTTCAACTTTTTTTGAAGCACATATATTATCTGGTGAAACTACACACAATATACAAGTCCTAGGATAACCTTCTACATTGTATTTCTAAGTATTTAAGCTAATTATGGGTTGACCAGTGTAAACAAATTGTGTAGATCATGATCAACCCATTCCTGCTGAGTGCTGTTTAATCAGGATCCACATATTTTGCTGCTTATTTTCTAGCAATATCACTAGCAACCTACAAATGATATCATAAAAAAACAAAAACAACAACATCTATGGTAAACTGTAAAAAATGTTGGACTAAAGACTGCGGAGAGTCAAGTTTGAACCCAAGAATGACCACAACATGGAAGTCCTTGGCAAGACTATACATCGCACTTGTTTCCTAAATGATAGTAAATAATAATAATAAACAGATAGGTTGAAACTGATCATATGGATGGATTATTAGATTAAGAAATAAAAACAGATTATTAACATGAGGAACTAAAGGTTGACTTTTCATCACAGGGAGTAGACAGTTACCTGGTGAAGCTTATGAACTGAGAGTTAACGTCACTTGTAAGTGCTGGATCCTGGAGTAGTCTCATGACTTCCTGGTCGATATCTGCATACAGAACACTTAATGTTATTATATCGTCAAAAAGACTGTGTAATTTGTACAATAAACAAAGTAAGAATTGTACGGCTTAGAAGACTGACCAAAACAACAGTGATTGACCCTTCATTGGGTCCAATTTTAATCTGAATAAACTGAATAGCACTGGTAAAAACCAGTCTAAATGAAAACAAAGGTTTTGTTAAACATTAAATGTCAATGTTAGTTACAATGCATAATAAAACAACATGAAACAAGCATGTTACAACACTTAATGGCACAGTCAGTAGTGTACTGGTGTGTCACTCAAGAGATCACAGATTTGAATCCTAGCAGACAGAAGCATTTTTTTTTTTTCGCTTTATTTATTTTTTTGTTTTTGTTAATCAACCCTACTGAATTTTATTGATAAATAAGCATTACATATAAATTTTAAACAAATGACCATTTAAAACTCTTATGTTTTTATTTTTTGTTACATCGCACTGATACAATTATATTCATACTGGCAATGTCCACCTAATAATTGGTGGCGGAAGATCCCAGTCTTATGTCTGGGTAGAAGCAGCAGTGCACCACAGGTTAGCTGAAAAACCTCCCCACATGAAAGTTGTCACCCCAACTGCGACTTGGACCCATGCTAGGAGGGGATGAAAACTTACAAGTCAGCAAGTCTAGACACTCAGCAGCTGTCGCCCCCTGTTATGGGTAAGGTAAAAGGACCATGCCAGACATATTGTGGCTTAGAAGTGTAAGGATTACAAGATATTTAAAAAAATAGCATGGGTGTAAATGATAACAGAAAGATAAACAAATAAAAAATGGCACATATTGTTATTTTTTAATGATATCAAGACTTTTTTATAAGAAATAAAAAAAAAGATAAGAACATGTTGCTATTTACATGTATATGCAACAAGTGCTAATTTATTGTTTATTTGTGTCTATTACTTAGTAAGTTATAGTTATAGTTTCTTTTTGAACGTAAACTTACTTAAATATGTTGATATTATACAACGAAATTGAAGGGGTCAGTTACAACACAAATATCATCATCATTATCATCATCATCATTAACATTCATTTTATCATCTTTCATGGGGTGTGATGACACAGAAGACAGAGCTTTGCGTTTCACTGGTCCTTGGTTCTTGGCTCTGATAAGGCAACAATATACAAATTCAAATTTATCTACAAGGTTGCCAAACGGAATACAACTTCTTCCTTTTTTCCAGACAACAATAATGTATCTTTTTTCTTCAGTTTAATTTCTAGAGAACAGTGATGTTTAACAATGATGTTGCTATTTAAAAAACAGCCATTATTCTGTTTTATTATGGACAATTGCAACATACCTTGAGCATAATAGTCCTTGTTTGGCCCATTATAATCTATTGGAGGTAACTTTCGCAGGACAAACTTTTCTTCATGGAATTGGGGGTATCCCTTCTTCGATATTCGTGTGGCATTGTCAACGATGATTTGTGACTCAGCCCTGTGATTTGTGCGCAATTCTACAGCACATCCTTTAAGAAATAAATATGCAACTTCTTTACTTAGTATAAAAGTGCTTTGATCAGTACCCTGTTAAAAAAATTAAAACCTGCGATACAAGTTGGAAATGTTATATTATTAGGTAATGGTACATGATATTCGTGTATATAATTTACATGTCTTTAAAAAATCAGTTACATTACCCTCTAGTATTGTTATTTTAAACTCCAGCAACAAATTTAATTTCTGACATTACAATTTTTTACTTCAACAACCAATTGAAAAAATTAATCCTTAAATTTCGGACATGTCACATAACATAGAATGACCTACTACATAAGTTAAAAAACATGCACAAATGTAGATTGTTTTTAAATGCCAAAAAAGTGACATTATTTTTGGCAATGAGACCTCAATAGTCTATATTCCATTTTTATCATACCTACTTTTCTTAAATTACAATTAAGTCCCTTTCTTGAAAAAAAAAAATGTGGGTTTCAGGAAGAGTAACTAAAAATAGTAATACAGATCTTTTGTTAAGTTACTTTGCACCAATCCTGATTAGAAATGTAACATGCATTCACCAGTCATTAAACCTGCCAATAAATATATCCCTAAGGAAGAGTGTAGTTCTACCAAGCATTTGTTAGGTGTTTACCGATCTTGGATAGTGCGATGAAGGTATCCTCAAGAAAGTTTCCAGGTTCTATGGAGGGCAGCTGTCGGATATCTCCCAGCAGAACAATCCGACGCAGCTGGGCTTCATCGATCAGCAGCTGTATCAGGTAAGAGAACGTCGACACTGAGACGAGGCTGCATTCATCCACAACAAGGATGTTCACGTTTTTGTGCTTCCATTCCTGACCTGTGGTAGACATATGGTTTTGTTTTCATTTTGTTCGTCAATAAATTATATTGCAAAGACATGATTATGGAGGAAAACCCCCAGACAAATGTTGTGGTAGAATTACTGGTGCACCGTAGTTGAGCTGGAAAACCACTCAACATTAGGGTTTTGACCATGTGACAGACAAACCAGGTGAGAGAGGGTGAGGTGTCAGAGAAGTAACTACTTGGTGATTTGGGCACACAGAAAATAACTGATAAAATGGCTGTCAACAATAGGGAAACAGAAATTGTATGGACAAATGGATGCAGGTATAATGTGACCGCTATATGCCACTCTTCAAATATTTACACACAAAAAATTGTCCCAACTACAACACAACAAACATTTTCGGTTATAACAGCAATAAGTTCAGACATGAACTATTAATAACTGCTGGGGTCTTATTTATAAAGAATCTTAGTTATTTTTTCTTACTTAAACTATTTTAAATTTTCCTTAAATTTTTAAAAATACTAATAAATTTCTTAAACTGAATGGTTTAATGAATGGAAGTTCAGACATTTTATTAAATCTAAGGAAAAAAATTTAGATTAAGGAAATTTATTTCAACATTTAATTCAAAAGAATAACTACGATTACTTTACTATGAATATGAGCCCTGATGTTTAAATCTGTGAATTAACAAAGCTTTTTTTTTTTTTTTTTTTTTTTTTTTTTTTCTTTTTTTTTTTTAAATCATTAAATCTTGACCAACTCTTTCTAGGCCCCACTCCTTTAGGAGATTTATCTCATTTATCTCAAGCTCAAACTTTAAACACTCAGTATTATCATATTTTACCTTTAATACCTCATTATTCTATCTCATCATGACAACCTATCTATACTGATGGTTTACAAAATTAAGAACTTTATTTTATTTTTTTCTGGGAGTAATATTTTGAGCATCAGTTTAATCTCAAATGAGCATTGTTTTGCCAGCAGCTTTGTCTGCTGATTTCCAGGAAAAGGAAGCAGCTCAGGGCTGGTTCCTAGCAGGTGCTCTGTAGATACATATGCCAGGCTCTTGACAATGGGGAAAGAGCAGAAGCAATCCAAATGGTTAAAAATTTGTTTCTGCAAGCAGATGAGAGGTGGGTTAAGAAGGTTTTATAAATACAAGGTTTATTATTTTACCTTGCTTTAGCATCCTATGGCTAAATATGACCTGATGGAGTGTATAGGATTGTCTCCCTGCTCTTTTGCCTAGGAGGTTGGCTGCCTTTCCAGTCGGAGCTGTCAGTAGTAGCTCGATAATTTTAGGTGCCTTCTCACTGTCGTCAAAACCCCCATCTCCATGGTTATAACAATCCAGCCAATCAGGGTTCTCCATCTCATCTCCAAGATTATCATCCACCGCAGGTGGCTGAGTGTCCATACTATCATCAACATGGTTGGTTTGGTTACTGAATTAAATTCAAATACTTGCTCAAAATCAATTCATCTAAAAACAGTGTGGTATTCACTGCATTGGAAAAGAAGTGATATTTTATTATGTGTAGAACTAGTAAAGATAGACTACAAGATATTCTTTCCTGTAAGGTAACTGTCCCTTCTCAAAATTCACAACTCGGCCTTAAAAGTTATGGGCATAAGATGATGGTTCAGGGTCAGATCACAGTAGCACAGTGAATTTTAACAAGTTTGAGGTGAGTGCCAAGAGTGGCGGTCACTGCTTACATCACAAATACCATGTTTTAACTGGCATTCATTTAGTTGGAGCATATGTTAGCTAACATTAGCAAACAGTAGCTAACAGTGCCTAATGAATGAACCATTAGCCGCTAACATTTGCTACCGCTAAACGAATTGTACAGTAACACCATTAGTGGCAAACATCGTTACCAGCTTACATTTGCTTCTAATGAACGCACGCCTGGATGTTGTATTTCTATGCATTCTAGAGGGTGGTTTGTTTTTATTGATTCGATGTTCATTAAGTGTTGCATTTTATAAACTCATTTGTATCTAGTTTAAAAAGGCTGGTCATGCTAACGTAAATGATAACGTTTAATGATCCTGCTTGGGAAGTTAAACTGTGCCTTTCATTTCACATCCTAACACAGAAATACGTAGAACTACTTTTTGTTACGCTAGGGATAATTGAGCATTGTTACAGCAGCAGCATTAGCATAAAGCAGTAACATTGTATTCCCTTCTCGTAGTAAACAAACAAACAATTGCATTAATAAAATTTGGTCCTAGTATCAGCTACTGAATATCTTGCAAAATCTGTGGTAGTAATTTTAGAATCAATGGCCACTGTGGAAAATGTTATTTAGACATTAGTTTTCCTTTTGCCTTTTTTTGTGTGTGACATCACACTGACCCAATTATGGTCCATTGTTGATGTTAATTATTAGTGGCACAAACCCCTGATATGTCTGGGTAGAACCACCAATGCACCACATGTTGGCTGGCAGGCCATTAGTTGTGTAAGTTCTGACCCCAAACAGGACTTGATCCACCTGGTGAGGGGCTGAGAAGTTACAAGTCAGCAAATCTAACCTATCAGCCACTTGCGCCCCTATACATATTAAGTATTTTTCAGTACATTCAAATTCAGTAAACACTATTATGAGATACATATTAACCAAAAGTATATTTGTCCAATGAAAATGTTCTTATTTAGCATACCCCTCTTTAAAGATAACACCATGTCCTGAGATCACAGCTGGACACTTGATTAGTTTATTATACACAGAGATGTCATAGGGGAAAATTAAAGGTCGTAAAACAATCAGTCACACTTGATACACATAGGTTTATTGCACTGCCACTGGAAAGTAACGCTCTAATCCCTATCCCTTACCTGACACTTCTGCAGCCTGAGGCTGTGTTTGCTCGCCATATGCCTATGGGTGAAAGGCGAGTGTAAATGAAACCATTTGACGATGTGTCCAGCAGGCTACACCCTCCCATCCCCACTTTCTTCACATAACTTATTAACCTCCCACTGTGTTCACAGTGTGAAGCCAGTGTGAAGGCCACATTCTAATTTACAATGCCTTTCAGCACATTTATTAATAAATAAAATTTTCAAGCAGATTTCAAATTTTACAAGATATCAAATAATTTTATTGCTGTCCTTTTTAAACAACCCAAAACTCATACTTCAATGTCTTATCCCCTGCGGCCTTTTCTTTCTTCATCTGTTTGGCAGACGTTATCGCCTTGGTAACCACGTATGTTTTACCGCAGCCTCCTTTTCCTGAGATGGCCACCACAGGATGCTCTGTGATGAGTTTGGCAGCTCTCAGCTGATCATTGTCATTGCATATGGTCTGCAGATGTTCTCTAAAACACATCAGGAAAGTTATAGTTTCAAAATTTGTATGTTAATAGCATGTCGTATAAATATTCTTGTTTTGTATCTCACTGACATTGATCAGTCATTCAGCGACTAATACAAAATTTATCAAAAATAATATAATCAGGTCAAAATTAAATGATGGGTGTTTATGTGTATTGGGTTTATCATCCCACCAACAGCATTTCAGTTATCTCGCAATGGTGTTCACTTGAAGCAGATATAGTGCTGTTTTCACGATGTATAGCATGCTTTGAACACCTGGCATGATACCACACCAAGTCACATTATCCTGACACTTGGCCAACAAGTGGTGGAACTACCATTATATTTGCTTGAGCGCTAGCAAGGGAGCTATTTTTACGCACAATTTGAATTCATTTTCAACGGCTTTGGTATGTTGCGGCCTGGGATTGAACCCGGAGCCTCCCGTACCTGGAGCCAATGCTATACCGATTGGGCTACCAGGTCCTGTAAATTATAAGTGTAAAATTATAAAAATCATCAAATTTCAGCAGTGAATCTGTAAGTCTCCTTATATTAAAAGGTTGATATATTTTTCACAAACCGATTCTTAATGTTTGGTAATTCTTTAAAATTTGTATGATAATGCTTGTGTCTATTCCTACCTTTTTCACATGCTCACTAACAGTATCACAAACAAAATATTTAAATACTTAGTTCTTTAGAGACAAGCATCCATCTAACCATCTGTTAGTCTCACATAAATGTCTTTAACACTAGACAGGCTCTGGGCATTAAACGTGAAAATTCTTGTTAAAACGATAGCATGGTTTATGTTTCTGGGAGTTAGTAGCCATTGCAATATTTGTGTTTTAATTAAATACGTGTACAAACTGTAAAAAGGCTGATTATTATGTACTGACACACAAATAGAAGTTTAATGGTCATTTACAAATGACTGTCATGAGAAACAGGAAACACAAAAACAGAGTTCATATAGCCTGCTATAAGTACAAAACAGTAACTGCACAATCTGAATTCCTTTTAACAAATATATCAAAGTTGGCATATGTTTGACAGTTCTTTAGTTACTCTGACTGCAATATGGAAGATAAAGTTTTCAATACTTTGACAAGTGAGAACGTTTTATGGCATTAAAAGACATTTTACTGATAAATATAAACACTGTACTGGAATATTTTAAACATACATACAGATTTAAAAACTAAGTGAATTTCAAATGACACTTTTTAATTGAACAATATTTAAATAATAAGTGATAGTCTTAATCCTTATTTATAATTCACAAGCTTACATCTATTTTTTCAATCTCTAACTGACATTTTACTGGACGTCAAATTGAGTCCGGAGGTCTAAGGTACTCTGAGCCCGTGATAGATGTTAATGTAATATATCAACAGGTAAAAAATAAGTTATAAGGTCGACCAATTGTTCAATATGCCCTTTGAACTTACACTCATTGGATAAAACGTTAAATGTAAACAGACATTATCAATAGTTATGGAACCTCTTGTTCCTTGTTTTGAATCAAAGTAACCTCTTGTTCCTTGTTTTGAATAAAAGTAACCTCTGGTTCCTTGTTTTGAATTAAAGTAACCTCTTGTTCCTTGTTTTGAATCAAAGTAACCTCTTGTTCCTTGTTTTGAATCAAAGTAACCTCTGGTTCCTTGTTTTGAATAAAAGTAACCTCTTGTTCCTTGTTTTGAATAAAAGTAACCTCTTGTTCCTTGTTTTGAATAAAAGTAACCTCTGGTTCCTTGTTTTGAATAAAAGTAACCTCTGGTTCCTTGTTTTGAATAAAAGTAACTTCTGGTCCCATGTTTTGAATAAAAGTAACCTCTGGTTCCTTGTTTTGAATAAAAGTAACCTCTTGTTCCTTGTTTTGAATAAAAGTAACCTCTTGTTCCTTGTTTTGAATAAAAGTAACCTCCGGTTCCGTGTTTTGAATAAAAGTAACCTCTGGTTCCGTGTTTTGAAGTAAAGTAACCTCTGGTTCCTTTTTTGAATAAAAGTAACCTCTTGTTCCTTTTTTTTAATAAAAGTAACCTCTGGTTCCTTGTTTTGAATAAAAGTAACCTCCGGTTCCGTGTTTTGAATAAAAGTAACCTCTGGTTCCTTGTTTTGAATAAAAGTTACCTCTGGTTCCTTGTTTTGAATCAAAGTAACTTCTGATTCCATGTTTTGAATAAAAGTAACCTCTGGTTCCTTGTTTTGAATAAAAGTAACCTCTTGTTCCTTGTTTTGAATAAAGGTAACCTCTTGTTCCTTGTTTTGAATAAAAGTAACCTCTGGTTCCGTGTTTTGAATAAAAGTAACCTCTGGTTCCATGTTTCGGAAAAGTAACCTCTTGTTCCTTGTTTTGAATAAAAGTAACCTCTGGTTCCGTGTTTTGAATAAAAGTAACCTCTTGTTCCTTGTTTTTAACAAAAGTTACAACATATAGAAACTTAAAAATCTGCTAGCATAAAATCTCCTTTCCACAGTTACTTACAGTAAAACACTCAGCATTATGAGGTATAGCTCATGAAACTTATAATTAGAAGAACATTTCAAAGTAGTGCATGGATCTGCCCTGTTAACAAATAGTCAACAAGCCTTACTAATATTTTTTATTGATTTTAACCCCAAAAATAATGTAGCCCTGCAATCCAACTATCTGCCAACCAATTCTGACACACTGCATTTACAGTGCTGTTTTTTTAATAAAAAGAACAGCTTACAAGTCATAAAAAGAACAGCTTACAAAGTGTTATATCATGGCTTAAAGATCTACATGAAGTGCCTAAAATAGATAAATCATCTCACGCATCCCAGTCAACTTCCAGTTTCCAAGGGGTCAACTCATTCTGCGAGAGGAGAGAATTGATGCCTGCAGCTATCCTGTTCTCTGCCTGCCAGAGGCTCATGAGGTACACCATCCTGTAGCCTCCCTCCATCTGGGTCTTGGTCACCTTCTGCTTGTTCAAAAACTCCAGGGCCTCCTCAAACATGCTTACAACTGAGCTGGAATGATATATGCACAGATATATGAGGGTTGTTCAGAAACTCTAGGGCCTCCACAAATATGCTTACAACTGAGCTGGAATGATATATGCAGATATATGAGGGTTGTTCAGAAACCCTAGGGCCCCCTCATACATGCTTACAACTGAGCTGGAATGATTTAGCACAGATATATGAGGTTTGTTCAAAAACCCTAGGGCCCCCTCATACATGCTTACAACTGAGCTGGAATGATTTAGCACAGATATATGAGGTTTGTTCAAAAACCCTAGGGCCCCCTCATACATGCTTACAACTGAGCTGGAATGATTTAGCACAGATATATGAGGTTTGTTCAAAAACCCTAGGGCCCCCTCATACATGCTTACACCTGAGCTGGAATGTTATATGCACAGATATATGAGGATTAGTCAGAAACCCTAGGGCATCCTCATACATGCTTACACCTGAGTTGGAATGTTATATGCACATATATATGAGGATTAGTCAGAAACCCTAGGGCATCCTCATACATGCTTACACCTGAGTTGGAATGATTTAGCACAGATATATGAGGATTGTTCATAAACTCCAGAGCCTCCTTAAACATGCTTACAACTGAGCTGGAATGATATAAGCAGATATATTTGAAATTACAATAAATACAATCACATAATTATGTAAATAAGCGTTGTTTGGAAACTCCAGGAAATTGGGAAATTATGGACATCTAAAGAGATATTTGTCATGATTAGTACTGTCCAAATCTGAGGTAATATTATTAACAGCTGTAAGTATAAGTTTATACAGCACTTAATCACAAATTTCCCGAAACAGGAATAAGATGTTGTTTCATTTATTAGATAGAGACAGTCATTTACATGTACTACATCAGGCTGTCAACCAGGTCTTCTCCAAAATATAGGAGGAATATTTTCACCACAAATATTGGAGTTTTGGGACAGTTTTGAGGCAAAATATAGGAGTTTTAAACTTAAATCAGTTTCATTTACTGGCACTCATACTAACAACTCTCACCTGTACATTACTATTTCTACAATAATCAATGTCCAAAATATCTACTGCAAAAATGAAGGAAACCATTAACTTTGAAAAACATCACAATCCAGGCGGAAGGCTGCTGCAAAGCACATCACCATTATCTGAATGGTCACCTAAAAGACCTGTGTCCTACTGCACTGCCTTACAAGGTGACCATACAGATAATGAAGAGGAGCACAGCAGCACTGTCTGAAGGATTGTCATGCTGTTGCAGGCACTGAAATTCTCTTACCCGTGAAAAAGAAGCCAAAATGACTATAAAAGCAATATTAACTCTCTTTATTTATTGGCGACAAATTTTCCAAAATATACAGGAATACTTTTAAAAGTATAGGAAAATAGTGGAAATAGCAGGTTTTTCAGAATAAAGGATTTTGATCCAAAATATAGGAGAAATAAAGGAATATATAGGAATCAGCTGACAGCCTGTCACCTTTAACAACTTCTCCCCATCCGCTCCTCTGGAGTCAGTTTCTTACCTTAAAGCAGCCAACATCTTGTCAAAATAGATACAAGTATGCCCATAGTTTTTGGTTTCTTTCTTCAGAAACTCATACATATGGATTGCATCTTGAACCTCCTGGGGTACCTTCTGCAGGAGCCCCGACTTGGTTAATGCTTCAAATGACGTCTCACAGCCAAGAATCCCACATTTCTTGGACATCACCTGTTCAGAGAATGGTTTGGTTTGTGATATTTTGATACATCATATCAAGACAATGAGAGACATTAATGAATAGTCTCCTCTGAAAAATCCCTAACTGCAAGTAGGTCCTTTAATTTGTTTTATTCTGTTTTTATGCTTGTGCTCTTTGGAGTGTATGTTGGCTTATCTGCCTTTCTTGTGAAACACAGATTACCCATCATTAACAAACACTTCCTTTTTCTATTTTAAATAACAAAATACTTTTCAAATGAAAAAATATCACTGTTTATGTAAAAGTATGAAGATTTCAGTGTTTGTTATTGCAAAGTCTACAAAAGAACAGGCGATAAAATCAAAGAGTTCAACTAAAAGGACCTATCTACTGTTTGGAATATCTCGGAAATTAATTAACAAGGGAGACAATTTTCCTTTCACCAATGTACCCCATTATGGTCATATTGGCAACATCCAGCTATTATTGGTGGGAGACTATTCCAGACAAATGTTGGTGTATATAACCATCGCATCACATGTCAGGTGGAAACTTTATTCTGCATTATTATGATATTGCATATTCAGTCATTTAAATATATTTTGTTTCTATATTTTTCTTATTAATTTGGATAGATCTAAATAATTAAAGTGTCTTAAGTCTCTATTGTCATTTCGATGTACACTTTATACTTGCACTTACTTTGTATTTAAAATGACATATTATGCATTGTATATATCTGTACATATATGCATGCGCAAATTTTCATTTGTAAATTGTAAACTGTTGCCATCTGGGCCTGATGGCCTTCTGGGTTTGAAATAAACTATCTATCTATCTATGAAAATTTTGACAGTCCATACCAAGACTTTTGAACAATGGGATTTGTCTGGTCAGAATCCGCACTATTTGCACTCAAGTTTCGAACAACTCACTATCTTACCTATGCTGGAAGGTGAAACAAAATAACTCAGATTCAGTATTTATTAAAGGTGGTATCCGACAGTTTGGACATGTAATTTTATACCCAAATAACCAAATAAGTTATTGCTACTTGATTATTTATTGATTGAAAAGAATCAACATTTAGATTGACTTTTTGTTATATTTTTTTGTTTTTTGACTTGTAATTTGTACTGTCTATCAATATACATGTAGGTAGTGCTCAAAATCATCTTTACCTAGACTAAAGTATGGCCTGATACAGAAAGTATGCCTAAATTCCCCCAAAACAATAAAAAGATATTATAACATGCCTGCGATATGGGATTATCTGGCATTTTTTGCCGATACTGTGCAGTGACATTTCTATCATTATAGCACAGGGGCACTTATGAGGTGCCCAGGGATTGAACCCGGCCGGTCCATTATACTTACACCAACGAGTCAGGCATAATGCTGTCCCGTTAGCCCCGAGTGTTAGAAGGGAAGCCACTACTACCAACGTTAAAGTCCTTGATTTGAAACAGCGGGGGTTTGAACCCACTACCTCCCGATCCGCAAGCTGTCGCTCTACCACCTGAGCCATTGCGACTGGTGCATGTGATAAAGTCAAACTGTTGGATGCCACCTTCAATGCTAATTTGCAGCAGAAGGATTTAATGAAATTCTCATGAAGTGGAAGCACAATTTAAAGTATTGGCTCTAGGTACTGGAGGCTTCGGGTTAAGCTTTGGATGAAACATATTAAACGTATAAAAAAAATTAGTGAAATAATTTCCACTGTTCATGCTTAAGCAAACTTAAGTGTATTTTCATTTCTGATCATGATGATGTGACTGTGAGTGGTATCATGCCAGGTGTTCATGGCTAGACAGTGAAGGCAGCACTTAAGCTGTTGATACCACATCCAGATAACTAAAAGATAAGTGGAACGATTACGTCTACCCCACACTCCAACCCCGACCCCAAACAATACAATAAAAAAACAAACTAGTTGTATTCAGTAACTACTTACAGCCTTGAATGCCAAGAAGCCAGGGTTCTCATCCAGCAGTTTATCCAGAGCTTGTAGCCTGTCCACTTTCAGGGTGATAAGTTTCTTGAAGTTGAAGGGGAATAGCTGGGGCAGGTAATGAAGCAGATTTGGATGCTTTAGGGCCACCTGCACTGGAATGAACTGGTCTGAAAAGTGGATATACCAAAAAGGGCAATAGTACATAAATATCACATCCCACAAAGGGTGATAGAAAATTGTTGAATGGTATATATATGGCAATTGTATAAAGCAAATTCACTTGAGGTATAATAAGTTGTTATATAAAACTGGGATCAGTGAGAACAAGCTTTAGAAAAAGATCATGAATCTGCCCTTAACAAAAGATTTGTTTTATAGATAGTTTCCATGTGATGTCATAGGCACTGATAAGACAGTTTAAGGCAGCCATCTTTGAAGGCAGAAGCTAAATCTGGAAATATGTGCTGTATTAAACTCACAACTGTGCTGTTATTTTTCAGTCTATTTTACTGAATTTTATACCAAATTTTACAGATTTTATAAATTATTGTAAATATTAAAACTATATTTTGATAGTTTAAAAGGTAAAATAAATACAACCAAAAAAATACACATTTTGTTTAAGGATGAGCCAATAATTTTATTTATTTATGTGTATTATTTCTTTGTGCATTGACCAATTAAAAAAAATACTGCTTTCTAAAAATATGAATTTAAATAGCTTTCCAATGGTGTATAGCTTTTAATTTTTGGATCACAAATGAAGAAATTACAAGAAAATAAACTTTACACTTCTATACAATTCATTTGAAAATCCCTTGAAGTTGTCATCAAAGATGGCTGCCAAAATAAGGGATCTTCACTGATGTGGAAACTATCTATAGACGAAAAAATGGATGGCTTAATTAACATAACAAGATGTTTAATTCCGTTACAGGCATGCAAAATCTTTAATTAGTGAACAAATGATGACAGAATTGCTTAGCATCTTTAAGATGTGATTCAGCACAAGAATGATAGGACATTTTGTAAGAAAAAACAACAACAAAAACTTACAGCTATCAACAATGTTATTTTTGAACTTCAAAGCTTCTTCTTTTTTCTCTTCATCAGTGAAGTAATCAACAAAAGCTGTCAATCTTTCTTCTAAATTAGCAAGATCAGTGCTGTCAAGTTGATTGGCAGATCTAAAATGAATTTAAAGAAGAAATAAAAATCAATAAGGAAGGTAAGAAAGTCAAATACAAAATACAATTAGATACCAAATTATTGAGACATAGTTATCAATGTTATTAGTAGCATTTTTTCAAGGCCAATTTGAGTATGAAATTTGGTCCTATTCTCTTCTGAATAAATTATTGTAACCTAAAAAGATCCAATGAAATGATGATTATCAGTGCCCTACATCCTTGTGAAAAGTAAAGCATATCACCCCACTTTTCATTACAAAAATGTATTTTCTCTCCAAGCCACGCTGTACAGTTACCTACTTTTATACTTAGAAAAAACAATTTTACGCAGCTTTTTTAAGCTGATACCCAGTTTATTTATAGATTGAAACATAAATGAACATTTTAAGATATTTTTCACGTTTTTTGTACTGTATATTGTTTATTGGGTTTATCGTCCCATCAACAGTATTTCAGTTATCTGTAGAGGGTGTCCACTTTAAGCAGTGCCTTCACTGTGTATAGCATGCCATGAACACCTGGCATGACGCTACACCCAGTCACATTATCCTGACACTGGGCCAACCAGCCATGGAACTACCTTTATATTAGCTTAAGCATTAGCAAGGAAGCTATACCAGAACCATTTTTAATGACTATGGCATGTCGCGGCACGGGATCAAACCTGGAACCTCCCATACCTGGAGCCGAACTGCTACAAGGTCCAGCTTCCACTGTAAAGGTTTTGAGGTAATGTCATTAACAACATTTACTTAAACTAAAGTATAAGTTTATCTAGCAACTTTGCACTAATTCCCAATAACTGGTAAGATGTTGTTATATGTATGAGATATAGACAAACTGTCAGACACCATCTTTAAGCTATGTCATAATTTTCCATAACTAAAGCGCCCCACCACCTCTTCCCCCTCAAGGTAACAGAAAGCACTGATGTGGATCTGGTATAGAAAAACTTTGCTATTGTCAAATGCATTATCAATTGGCATGCACAATCAAACAATCTTACACAACCATAGTCTGTATTGAAGGGAATATATAACTAAAATGTTATGTAAGATAAAAAAATAAAACATATTTCAAAAGAAAAATCAATTTTTATCTCTCTGTAACAAATTAACTTAAACACAATGATCAAGACATGCTTGATTAAATATCGCATAAAGAAACTTTATGTTTATTGAAATTTCCCGGAAATAAATCACTTAAATAAGCTGAATAAAAAATGTCATGCTTTATAAATAAATGCATGCGAGAGATTCTGCCAATATAGTGTTTGGCATTATTTAGATAAGTTAGCAATACTCGACTGTCACATTATTTTTTTGACAATAACATTTTAATATTCCAAATGAAAACAAATAAGTTTGTTTGCATTTGGACACAATTGTGGTCATATTAGCGACATCCAGCTAATTATTGGTGGAGGAAGATCCCAGACTTAATGCCAGGTTAGAACCACCAGCGCACTGCAGGTTAATAAATAAATTAACATAGCAGAATTACTTGAAATTACGGTTTTAAATTTGAAACAAAGTTGCTCAGTGGAAGTTAGCAGTAAGTCCAACTTACTTTAAATAATCTTCAAAATCCAGCTGTTGGTGTAAGAAATCATCTCCATAATGACATGAATTTTTTACTTCATTCAAGAACAAGGCCAGCACACTATGCTTGAAGCGATTACTATCATCTCTCAGCCTGTAGCACATGGCATATACATCCTTGATCTCCCTGCATCTGTCTCTAGCCGAGCGTTTTGTTCGCAGCATTGTCGTCTGCCACCACTGACCAACCAAATGAAAAATCCCACAAACCTTTTGGGTCTTGCCAGTGTATAAGTCAATCATGTCCCCTGTGTAAGTTACAGAAAATATTATTAGCGATTTTTTCAGGTGGCTTGCTACAGTTTAACATAGCTTCTGAATAGGACAGTAAGCCTGATTTGATGTAGCAAAATATCCAATTGCATTTTTTTTTTCGTATTAAAGACAGATATTGGGTCATGTTCTCAACTGCAAAATGTATGCTTTTTCCCAATTTCAAGGGAAAATTCTTAGTTAAAAGAACTAAAAACAGTTATTAACACCCCTGGTCAAATAAATGACATAATTGACTACTTCAGTCACATGAGCAATAGATATTGCTTTATAAATGAGTAAAATATACAAGGAGTTTAATGGACCAAATATCTGATATTCTTTTGTTTTATTTTGACAAATATAATATGATTATTTGAGTTTTTCCCAATTTTGTCTAAAACAATGCTAAAAAATCATAATCCTGGGGGTTTGGTCATGTTTTCAAAGTTGTGAGAAAAAACCCTGAATCGGGTCTTAATGTAGCAAAATTTATTGTACATTTAGGATGAAATAAATCTAGCTATCTCCCTAAATTATATAAATAGTCACAAAGAAGCAAATATTCACTTAAGAGCCATCAGCACAGGGCTTCAAGGAAAGTCTGGCCCTCTGTTTTTAATAAAATTACATTGCATGTCATTGTGGTTCGTGCAATGCAACAGCAGTCAGTTTGACTGTCTCACGAAAATTTAATTAAATAAAGTTCACTAAATAACCAAGCAAAGAACAGAAGAACGTGTCAATACTGGTAAATGTTTATGAACATGTTAATATACTTGTTCAGATAATGCATTATACTTATATTTTTAAACTGGTCAATAACCTCTCACCTAATAGACAAAAATAATAACACTGCACAGCTTACACTAGGGTCAGCGATGGTCAAGCACTTAAGTGCCAGCTGACAGTCCCTCAGCATTTACTTCATTGGTTCAAGTCCATTTCAGGTACTTTCAAGTGAAGAGGTCTTGTAGCTGATGTACAGTGTCACACTGTCAGCGTGTTAATGGTTCTATTTCAATAAATCTTTGGACATTCAGCTACCAATAATGACTTTTTGAATCTGTGCAATATACATGACTACATCAACTCAAGCTTATCCAATGCCAGAGACCCCCAGAGAAGAATGAAATTTATTCAAAGAAACTCATAATAAAGATTATTACCTTTCCAGTATATTTACTGTCGGTAACAGAAAGTTTCGTACCTTTTGTTCGAGTTGGTTTCTCATATTGAACGAAGGACTTTCCCATATTTACTGATGAGACTTCACTATAGCCAAGCCATGTCATCTCATCTCCATCCTCATCTTCTTCTGAATCATTTTCAGTCTGTTTGAAAAATTAATAGTTGTAAACTTGTATCAGCAGATGTCATTAGAGAACATCAATAAGGAATTATGACAAAAGGGCTGTCAGTATTGCAAAATATACCAATATTTGAAAAGGGACAGGACTATGGTATTTACATGCAAGCCAAGTGTGCAAGCAAGAACAAAAGTGTGATGAGTCATTAAACAAAATGAGCAAACCCAACAGTTACTGCCAGGGAACAGTCAGTCGGCAAAAGCGACTGACAAGGGTGCTTAAACTGGTTTTATAGAGCTCTAAGCTTGCACTTCCTGAGAGGTTACTCAAATGCAAGAAAGGAAAAGAAAATGGAACTATTTGAATAAAAAAATGTCCAAGTGCTGATGTTTTCTTAGTCAAAATTGACATTGTTTAAAAAAAGGAGTGACATAATTGATAAATAATGTCCAGATGGTATTTATAAGAGAGAAGTATTATTTCTAATAGGAGAAGAAGAGATGATCATGAACTAGAGATGCTCTGGCAAGAGGTAAAAAAGAAAGCCAATTTTAAGACCCCATATTCAAGTAAATATTAGCTATCTCCCATCAAAATGACAGCGACAACAAGTTAATTCATTATATGATGACATTAATTAGTTTTCTTTGTTTTATTCATTTTAGTAATTTTTTTTAATTGAAGTCGAGAACATAATTTATTGTATAACATTACTTAATTTGAAAAAAAAAAATTTAACATATGATATACCATAAACAGCACCTTAGCTTGCTACGTTTGTTAACAACCCATACAAAAGCCAAGTTATCTTCTTAAACCAACATTAATAGGTCCCCAGATATACTGCTTAAGACTGCAGCAAATAGTCTTTATCCAGAATCTTTACAGTCTTCATCAAACTGGACCAAGCCAGCAACATTTACTGCATCGGTTCGCTCAAATGGTAAAAATTAATTTAACCGACAGAAATTTAAGTTGGAAACACATCAAAGATGCAACATTTTATATGGGCATGTCCATTACATTCTGACCCCTAATCTGAAAAAGTGTTCCCAATATCTGGAGGTAATCCACACTTTGCAGATAAGCTGAGGGTGGTTGTATAATATTGCATATATCATTGTTTATTACAATTACACACATTTTCTAAAAGAAAAATTAATTTCAATTTTGCATACATAAACTTTATTTCCGAAAAATGATTTAAAACCAAGTTAAGGAGAGAAAGAAAAAGGGAGATACAAAAAAGTTTGCACACAAAAACAATTAGTAACATTTTGAAACCAGAAAAATGACATCAAAACATGAGTAAAAAAATATATATGAATGTATGAAATGTGTAGGAATTTATCTTCTTCAAAGTGCTTGCAATTTTATTGAAATTTATGCATTCATTCCAAAGTTACAGATTTTTTTCCACCTAGATACCATAGATCTACTTTGTTAGGTGGCTAAATAGTGTTACAAGCCAATCAGGACTAGACTATATCACATGACCCTTCTTCTAAAATCATATTACATCCATACTGATACATGTCCAGTTACAGCTTTAACACTCAACACTAACTGTTTTAGCTCAAACATCATTCATTAACATTTTGGAAGTAGGATATGCATTTATAAAGCCAAATAAAAGAATTGAATTTTCTGTTTCTTTCATTAGAACGATCTCATTTTTTTTTTAAACAATTCACACAAATATAGATTGTATTTTTTGTGTCTATTTAAAAATATTTCTATAGAGGTGTACTGTTTTAACTTGACAAAACTAAAAAACAATCTCTGTTTATTTAATTGTATGATGTATTAGTAACAGTTGTTTGTCTAAAAAAATGGGTCACCTGACTTTAAGCAGAGAAATCATTTCAAAAGTTACACCATTTTCTTAACCTGTATTTCACAGCATTGACAGAGTTCTGAACATTGTAAACTAGGAAGATGACATATTTAACACAATCATTTTCTTTGAAAACCACTCCAATCAATTAGGGTCAATTAGCAAACAAGTGAGCTACATGATGATCGTGCTTGATTATGCTCTGACAGCGACACAGACGCTGTCAATGGTTTATCTGAAAAATGTTTGCCTATCATTTTGACTCAGCGTGAGCTGTCCTTCTTTTGGAACACAATGTGTATTGTTCATTGATGCATTGGCTAAAATGATCTTGCGTCAGGAAAACCCGTGGACTGAATTTCCGTTGCGTCAGAAGTGGACAAATGTTTATTTGCGCCAAAACACAGAATTTCACATCTATTGAAATCCCTAGAGCAATAATTTAGGGTTAAAAGAGGATTAACAAAATAATTATGCATGAAAAGTTAAAATCTTTCCTTTGATAAATGAAATCATTTTGCACTCTTGATTAAAGTAATGATTTTTTAGGGGTTATTTTGAAATAGTTATGCATAAAAATGCATTGTTAAAGTAGTCAACACAGAATGACAGATGAACAAATGTTTTATGCCTTACATCGTAAAATCTATAGGCCATTCTCGACTGTTGAACTAAAACACTTTTGAGACATTGTGGATATTTTTGTTGTCTCTGGTAGCATTAAATAATTAAAAATAAAACAAAGTTGAAAGTGGAAGTGTTAACAATGCATGTGATGTGGATAGTTTTTTAATTTTAAGTTCTTTATATTCATTACCAGAATTGCCACAGCAACAGACATTTCATGTCACAGCTTGGTGGTGTTAAAGAACACGCTTCGTACACGAGACACAGGTATATTGTAACTGATATTGTTTTGATAGTGATGATTTGGACACTTCATTTCATTTTTTATAACCCCTTCAAATTTGACACTTATTACCTAATCTGGCAAACTATTAAAATTGGTACAGATTAGACTTTAATCTTTATCACCTATTCATGCAAACTATCAAGATTCTCATACGTGTTTAATAATTAGCGCAATTTGCTTTCTGATGCCTACCAGTTAACTGATTACAAAGTATGCAACCGAAATATTAAAATACCAAACTATGAAACAGTTATTATGCACATGATTGCAATCACCCTAAAATGGTATAATATTATTTGTTTGAGTTTTTCTTTTGTTGTAATGACTATGACTATGCTGCCAAACAAATTGTCTTGCAAATTAAAACAAGCAATATTTTAAAGTAAACGATTTAGTCCTCATACACTAGTTTAAACAAAATTAAAACTAGAGTTTTATATAAGACATGTAACAGAATAATAAAAAGCTGCAATAATCAGCTGATAAATAGCCACTTTGACGAGATGATGTCCCACATATAATTAGTATAATTTTGTTCTTTTGTTTGTAAGGCCTGTCTGTTTGTCTGCAGGTCATTTGGTTAACTTTTTGTAAATAAATCTAGTTCCCAGTGTTTTAGTGCAATGTTCCTTGTTAGCAGCCAGGCGTTTTCTCAAGCACTAGACTAACAATGGAAATATTTAACTTGATTGCAAACGTCTACGACTATAATGTTTAACAAATGCAACAAAGAAAATAGAGCCAATTTCATTGTGAACTATTCGTTGAAACATATAACATCAGTGAGGTTTTGACATAACTGACAACAGCGTACAAGATGTCTGCTCGATGGTACGAGACAGCTGGTCAATTGGAGGGTACATGACGTCTAGGGTACCAGATAGCTGGAACCCTCAAAATTCAAGAATTTCACTTGAAGCTATAGCTGTTTTTAACTTCCTATAGTCAAGTTCAAATGTTGGAAAAACAATTTTTTTACAGTTAACATGATGTTGTTGTTTTTTATTTTATTCATGACAAATTATTTTATTTGATTCATTTAAGATTTGCTCAGTTCAAGCATATGTAGTCAAATGAGTATGTGCTATTTTTAAAGTTTAGTGGCCAAATAATCATGCTAAGAGCCTATCTTGAAATCCTGTTTTGTCCAAAACATAGGAGGTGCAAACATTACGTGTAGTCATAAATCATCTTTTGAGTAGACCAAGGTTCGAGTCCAATATTAGTAAATCTCTATTCAGCTAATATGTTCATTACTTACAATGTTGTATTCCTGTCTATGCACAAAGCAGCCAGTTATCAAGTTGTCAATTTCTTCCATACTGAACTTCTGTGGTTTCTAAGTTTTTCAATGTAAACAATTGGGGGGTCGAAACAATGGCTGAATGGGGACAATTTGAATTTGCAGAGTTTACAAATGCAAGTTGTTGTTTACATTTTGCGAGTTCTTTATTTTCTTTTTTTTTTTACAAGGGATAACATCAGACCTTTGATTGAAAATATTTTACGTTGCTTAAATAATAATATGGCGACGGATGTAGTAATAAAAATTCATCAGACACGCAAGCTAAAAATTTTGGTGCAGTATCAATCGCGCCCATTATTATGTTGTTGTTGTTCGGAAATTCCACCGGAAGTTAAAATCGCAGTATCTCGCTTGTGCGATTAAAAGAGGACATCCGAGGGTAACTTTCTTTCACCCGGAACGCCTCTGCTATTATTCTCGTGCGAATAATGTTCGGCCCTTTCCGTACACGTTCGGAAAAGAACCTCAAAAGTAAGCGTAATGACACACCGAGATTCCCGGAAAATTCATAACAATTCTGCAGTTAATATAATCGGTAGTAAAATACAGTTTAAAATGGTGTTGTAATGTCCCCTCAATGTCGGAAAAGGGTAATGTTCACTATATTAGGTTAAGGAATGAGATTTGGTCGTTCTGGGTTTATCCTCGTAGTTGCGTCATTAGTAAGATAGCCAGTTAGCTGAGAGCTATCATCGTAGTCGCGTCATTGCTAGATAGCCAGTTAGCTGAGATGTATCATCGTAGTCGCATCATTGGTAATATAGCCAGTTAGCTGAGAGCCATAATCATAGTCGCGTCATTGGTAAGATAGCCAGTTAGCTGAGAGCTATATTCATAGTCGCGTCATTGGTAAGCGATGTATTATCGTAGTCGCATAATTGGTAAGATAGCCAGTTAGCTATGAGCTATAATCATAGTCGCGTCATTGGTAAGATAGCCAGTAAGCTGAGATGTATCATCGTAGTCGCGTCATTGGTAAGATAGCTAGTTAGCTGAGAGCCATAATCATAGTCGCGTCATTGGTAAGATAGCCAGTTAGCTGAGAGCTGTGATCATAGTCGCATCAATGGTAGGATAGCCAGTTAGCTGAGATTCAGGGATTTAATCACTGTCAGACGCGTCACCGTATCAGATAGGTTAGTGGATTTGAGTCCCGATCGGGTTGAAAACTTTCAAGTTGTAAACTTTGTACTACCAGGTGACCTGCACCGGACGTTTTTCCACAACATGTGTCCGTTGTTTTTTTTATTAACCAATAAAAGTTCGTTGTCGCTATAAATACTATAATTTTGTCGTTGAATGTACTTAAAAAAAAATCACATTGTTATATCAACGCTATGGGTAATGAGGCTATTGTTAAAACTACTTTATCAGGCCATCTTTCTGTCCGTCCCGAAATATGACTAATCACTGCCAAATAGTTTGTTAGTTATGGTATTTACAAATGTCAGTGATGTAATTTACTAAGTTAAAATAATATCTTTCCTAAACATTATGTCTCAACGTACTGGCAACTAAGCACAAGTAGGCGCACGGCTGCCTGTACGCAGAATACGCAGCTGTGTACAGATTGTCCCCAATGAATGAAACGTTTTTATTGAAAACGTAAAATTTCAAATCTGCAATAAAAGTCTTACCCAAGAAGTGATAAGGTGCATTTAAATGCGATCAACCAGACCCCCTGTCTGCACCATGAAAAAAGTAAATATGAACTTTTCTGTAGCTCCTGGTATGGGACAGGTTTTGTACGCTCATATTTCAAATCAGAACTTCTCAGATAATTCCGTCATCAGGACGAATCACACGCTGGTATTATCTCGTTTAGGAATATGTACAGAAATACAACTTTTTGTTCGCTGATTGATACTTTATTTTTAATGTTACGGTAAATATATACAATGATTACAACATTTAATTTACAGACACAACATTTATTTTGGCTGTTACATTTAGGATGCCGTACTACGCTAAGTCACATGCATTTACACTTATTTAGTCACGTGACTTACTGACATAAATCCTAGAAACAATCGCTACATTGGTGAAATGGTAATTGTCTCCCTTGTTAGTTAATATCCGAGGTATTCAGAACAGTAGTTAGGTCCTTGTAGTTGAAATTCTTGGACTTTTTCGCTTGTTCTTTTGTAGATATTGCAATTACAAACAGTGAAATTTCTTACTTTTGTATAAACATAAGCTTAAAATTAATTTAAATACTTAAAGAGATGTGAAAGAAAATGGAAATGTTTATGATGGTTAACTTGGGTATCACAAGAAAGGCAGAAAAGTCAACATACACTCCATAGAACACAAGCATAAAAACCGAGTAAAACAAATGAAAGGACCTACTTGCATTTAGGGATTATTCAGGGAAGACCATTCACTAACGTCTCTCATTCGTGACTACAACATCCATTGCTTTATATCAGTTCGACCTAAACCATTTGTCTGTTGCCAATTCACAAAATGGCTTGATTGCAGTGTTGGTTTTCCTCCATATAAATACAGTTTGCTTGAAGTCACGATAATAAAAGTACGTCTGCATTAAACAAGTGATGTCTAGTATAAATACGTAGCGTGGATCAAAGTTTAGAAAACTGTCATAACCAGAATTCGGCGCTTGTGTTTGACTGGCTTCCTTATTGGAAATAAAGTATGTCATGATTTAAGTACAATTTTTGTTTTAATATTAAAGGGATTGTAGCCATATTTAGATAAGGAAATATCCCAGAAACAATGGCGTATGGTCTAGAAACGCAAAATTTTCCGTGAGAGCATATGTCCCCGAACCCCACTAGCATGCGTACTCATCATACTATTTTGTCGGTTTTCACTTGGTCTCGTTTATTTGAGTAACATTGTCTATCTATCTATTTATACTGCTGTACGCCCCTTTCGGGTATTACTAGCAGGTGCGCGTGCAAGTGCAAGAATAAAAGTTTTTAAATGACAAGAAGACGTCAAAGAAAAACAGGGGTGAACTTGTTAAAAGAGTTAAAAACAGGTTAAAACAGGTTAAAAACAGTGTTTTGCTGTCTAGGCAGTGTTAAGGGCGTTTATAGCCTGTCTGAAGTGATCAGGATCAGGCTGCAAAACGACGGTAGATGGTAGCTGGTTCCATAATACGACGGTCTGAGGAAAGAAAGAGTATTTAAAAATATCAATTTTAGTGTGAACCTGCCTGTATGTTAATGGATGCATGTGCCTGGTTCTTCTCAATGGCTGTACTAGATAAGGTGGGACTGAAATTGCCACAAAACCGTGGACTATTTTGAAAAACATACATAGTCTAGCAGAGGTTCTTCTGGATTCTAGTGTCTCCCATTTTAGGTCATCGAGCATAGTCGTCACACTGTCGTAAGGGGAATATTGGCCTTTGACCCATCGGGCTGCTCTACGTTGGATCCTTTCAATTTTGTTAATTTTACACTGTGTGTGTGGTGACCAAACTGAAGAAGCATATTCTAGTTGCGGTCTAACAAGTGATTTATATGAGATTTGGCGAATTTTTTGGTTTTTTGAAGGTAGATTTCTTCGTAAGAATCCAAGAGTTTTATTTGCATTCTGAGTGATTCTGTCAATGTGCTGATTCCATGATAGGTCACTTGAAATGTCAATGCCTAGATATTTTGCACTTGGTACTACCTCTAAGATTTGTCCGTGTAACTTATAACCAAACTTGATTTTCTTTTTATTCCTAGTTATGTTTAAGACTTGACATTTGCCAGGGTTAAACTCCATTTCCCATAACTTTTCCCAAGCTTCTAATGTCTGTAAATCCTTCTTTAACTTAAGGCAGTCTTGATTATCTGTGATGACTAGGTAAACTGCAGTGTCGTCAGCGAAAAGGCGAACTTGGGATTTAATAAGGCGAACTTGGGATTTAATAATATATTGTTCATATACTTGTATTTATACATGTCATGCATTGGTGCAATAATTTTAAGCTTTGAACCATTATTGCCACCGTGTTATCAGAAGTATAAAGTACAAGCCGATAGATAACTTGATCACAGGCTCAAGTCCAGGGCAGAGTGTGAATTAATTCACACCCGGTAAACATTCGCTCCACTCCAGTATTTATGCAGTATATATAGTATTACCTGCGAAGTTGAATGGAGCTTAAGTCATATCCCCCTCCCCCCCCCCCCCCCCCCGCCCCCCCCCAATACACACACTAACATTTTCTGCCGGATTCGCCCCTGAACACAGGACGTTGCCCCGCACTCCGTATTTTGCCAGAGTGGGTAAGCTCATGCGGTACAGTGTCACACGCTTCTGAGAAGTCAGTATGGCTACATCGATTTTTTTTTATTTATTGATTGATTTTTTTTTTTTTTTTTGAAGAAGAAGGTGAAGGGTTCATAAAGTTAGGTGTCAGTGATATTAAACAGGGTTAATATCGATAAGGCCTATGACTAAGCCCCAATTCGATTTCAAATTCAATGGTATGTTATAATATAACCCCAAATTTGGGTAAAAGGTGTGTGTTGAACAATACGTGTATCCGGAAAGAATGGATAGATTAACAAGCTTGTCTTTCAGTGCTTTGATTACAAAAAAAAAGGGTAATAATTGCGCATGCGTATTGTTTGTGTTACAGTTCCGTCGAAATCAAGATGGCAGATATGGCATCGAAAGAGAGCGTAGATATTTTGCCGTCTGTTCTCGATTATCTTAACAGACAATGCAAGGAACTTGCAACAGTAATACAGAAAACCAATATCGTAAGTATAAATCACAAATATAATGCTCTATTCAGTTGCAGTGCCTGTATAATTTCGTACATAATTGTACCCACGTGTTCACCTGGCCACATGGTCCATTTAATCGTCTCCGATCACATTTTGTACAGTAAACCTACTTCATTTTTTAGTTGAAAGTGGCGTATTTTACTGATTGTGGATAATTTAACATCATGTATATTGGCAAAATGTCAAAGCATTTGGTAATTCATTTAAAATAGTAGATCTATAAAGAGGCAAAAATAATGAATTAGTAACGATTCGCCACAATAACGATTCACCACATAACGATTCGCCACACTTATATAACGATTCGCCACAGATGAATAATTAATAATAATGTTATTTATTGTCAGAAAACTATTGTGAATATTTATTATTTTTAATTAAAAAGTCACCAGTCTAAACAGACAAAGCAAACACAAGGACGTCTGTGGAGCCCGTGGAAGAATCTATGCGTGGAAGAATCTATGCGTCTATGTTGATTTTTTCATTCATGTTCACTTATTTCATTCAC
The DNA here is from genome assembly GCA_007844125.1 of Sinonovacula constricta. Lineage (NCBI taxonomy): Eukaryota > Metazoa > Mollusca > Bivalvia > Cardiida > Solecurtidae > Sinonovacula > Sinonovacula constricta. The sequence continues at coordinate 82,539,947 of CM017556.1, read as the reverse complement.
AAATTCATATGCTCTTATTACATTGTGATTATATTTAATTCATGCTGTGATGTTCGGCATTTTAAATATTTTTAAACATTGAATTAAGAATAAAAAATATTTACTAGAATGACATAGTTATTGTGTAACCCTATTCAGAGATAAAAAAAAAAATAAGTGCAAAATTTACAAGTACTTTCCGTATCAATATCATTTATCACACCAGTTGCCTACCATTTTTACTACAGTGGCGAATCGCTATTCATCTGTGGCGAATTGTTAATATACAAAAAAAAATCGCATTTCTCAAAATGTCGATACCGTAATTATGTCAACATCTCTTATGAGAAATTGAATTTTGTTTTTTTATTTTCTCTTGAATTGGTGCTTATCTTTTTCAGCTATACAATTTGTTTGCTTGTAATCTTTCAGTTTAAGAAAACTCCAACAAAAGGATCACCAAGGTTGGAAGAGGTTTTCACAGAATGGCAAAAGTAAGCTTGCATTTTTAATAACGAAAATGAGAATATACCTCTATAAATAGCATTAAAATTTGAATCCAGTTGATGCAAGTTAAAGATAAGACTCTGCTGACAAGAACAGGGACATCATTGTCAGTGCATAGAAATGAGCAAGGTTAAAAATCATTACCAAGTTAAATAGTAAAACATACAACCAACAAAAATAAATGAACAAACTTGTTATAAATAGTCAAACTGTACTTAAAGGTAAGTGACACCTTAATGGACATGCATTTGAACAAAGTAAATCTGTTTTAATCTATCAGATGAAAGTTCTGAAATGAAACGACCAGACGATCTACAGGCATACTTCTTTTGTTACATTGTTTAAGAGTTTTTTTTCCAGATCTTTTGTAATCATGTTTTTCCCAAGTGTCACACGGTTAAGATTTGCCAAGAGTTGATTTTCCAAACCAATATTTGAAGTAGATTGGGAAGATTCTTTTCAGTATATTCCCTTGCCTAGATAACAAAGTGTATTGCTAAAGCAATTTCATGCCAAATATGGGAGTTGAACCCAGGAAACTCTGGCCCGGTATCTTATGTTTTAACACTTAACCATTGCCAGTTTTGTTCTTGTGAATCTTGGTTCAACGTGACTCTGTGTGTTCTTCTTTTCATTTTTTTTTTTGTTCAAATTCTGTGCAATTAGACAGGTTTCTGTTGGCATATTTTCAGGGGATCTGCATCAAAGCGAAAGACGTCAATGTCAGAAAGTCCCGTGACCTCTAAGAAGCCAAAGATAAATAGGTAACCAAATAGTTTTGTCATTGAAAGGTAGACGATGGTGGATTTTTTAACTGTGATTTCTATAGCATTTTCAATTGTTTTTCTCCATTGAATGGGTCAGGTAATGTGTCCTGTTCACAGTTGATTACAGTCCCATTTCTTAATCTTTGGGCCCTTTATAATGACAAGAAAATGTAAATTTTCAACAAAAAATTGTTATAAGTTCTTTTGAATTTTATTTGTCATTTTAATTTTTTACATACCACTGTAGGGCAGTATAAATAGGTACATTTTACTGATTTGTCTAAAAAAAAATTTGTTATGAGATGAAATATTGTGAACAGATAAGTGTTTTTTCTGGGTAATGGGAATGCTAAAGAGTATCTAAACATTAACAATTTCTAAAGCAGAATTTATTAGAGTAGTAATAAGAAACTAACTGGTTATTAAATATCACATTTTGTTTGGTGTTACATTTTCTTTTTTCACTATTTACATGATTTCATGACTAAAATAAACATTGATACAGAAATTGGGCCCGTTCTCCAAAGCGCAAAACAAACATTCTTCTGGTGAAGTTTACGTTTTGGCTATCATTGAGAACTTATCTTTTTCCATTTGGGAATTTTTCTGTAAAAATAGGGGTAAAGGGGGTTGTATATGTCCCCATTGCAAATAAGACTGCATAATAAAATTGACCCCAACATTTCTAGAAAGCGTTAATTGCTAAGGCATAATAATTAATTCATAATATTTTGACATTTAATAGGGGGGGAAAAAGTGTAAGGACAAATATTTACTTTTCCCTTTTTTGGCTAGTCTTAATGATTGTGTGGGAAAAGTCGTACTAAGAATTTGATATTACAAAAATGTTTTGATAAGAAAAGACCATATTTAATTCCAGTGTTAATTTTTTAGAGATGCTTTTCATTTCTCAACGTTTGTAAGCTGATTACATCCAACATATATTTTTTTTCCAGTACACCCACTACAAAGGCTTCAGCTGAACATATCAAGCGGATCCATCCATCTAGTTCAAGTGATGATTCTTCAGACAGTGATAGCGGCAAGCCTCCCACAAAGAAACCTGCCCCTAAACCAGCAGTGCAGCAATCTAAGGCCGATTCTTCAAGTTCAAGTGATTCTTCCTCAGAAGATGAAAAACCAACAGTCAAGAAAACAGTGCCAGCTGCTGTCAAAACTGTCACGCCAGGAAAGAAGGCTGAATCAAGCAGTTCAAGTGACAGTAGTGATTCATCTGAGGACGAAAAGCCCAAAGCAGTTGTGGCAGCAAAAACAGCACCAAAAGCACCTGCTAAGAAGGCTGAATCAAGCTCGAGTGAGGACAGTAGCGATTCATCAGAAGATGAAAAGCCTAAAGCTGCTGTAGCAGCAAAACAAACAGCACAAAAAGCATCTATTAAGAAAGGAGATTCAAGCTCTAGCGAGGACAGTAGTTCATCTGAAGATGAAGCCCCAGCTGCAGCAAAAAAATTGTCCTCACCAGTCAAACCAACTGCAGCAGCTGCTAAAGCTATAGAGGAAAGCTCAAGTGGAACATCAGACTCAGATGCTGATTCAGAAAGTTCAGATGATGAGAGTGCATCCAAAAAAAAGAAGCTGATGAAACTGAAAGTAAAGGGTGCACAGGGTCCATCTTACAACAATGTACCTCCACCTTCTGTCGTTAACAAGAAGATGCCTGCAAAGGTGACTCCAGCTAAAACCCCCGCAAAGAAAGATTCCTCTAGTTCTAGCAGTGACTCTAGTTCGAGTGAAGATGAAATAGCAAAAAAACCTACTGCTACAAAAACTTCCCCAACAAAAAAAGCTCCTACTCCAGCTAAAGCAACTGCTACAAAAGCTGACAGCAGTAGCAGCAGTGATTCTAGTTCAGAAGATGAGGCACCCAAGAAAACACCAGCTAAAGTTGCTCCTAAAGTAACTCCAGCTGAAACGACTGCTACAAAAGCTGACAGCAGTAGCAGCAGCGATTCTAGTTCAGAAGATGAGGCACCCACTAAAACACCAGCTAAAGCAGCTCCAAAAGTAACTCCAGCTAAAGCAACTGCTCCAAAAGCTGACAGCAGTAGCAGCAGCGATTCTAGTTCAGAAGACGAAGTGCCAAAGATAACGCCAGCTAAAGCAGCTCCTAAAGTAACACCAGCTAAAGCAACTCCTAAAGTAACACCAGCTAAAGCAACTCCTGCAAAAGCTGACAGCAGTAGCAGCAGTGATTCTAGTTCAGAAGATGAGGCACCCAAGAAAACACCAGCTAAGGCAGCTCCGAAAGTAACTCCAGCTAAAACAACTGCTGCAAAAGCTGGCAGCAGTAGCAGCAGTGATTCTAGTTCAGAAGATGAGGCACCCAAGAAAACACCAGCCAAAGCTTCTCCGAAAGTAACTCCAGCTAAAACAACTGCTGCAAAAGCTGACAGCAGTAGCAGCAGTGATTCTAGTTCAGAAGATGAGGCACCCAAGAAAACACCAGCTAAGGCAGCTCCGAAAGTAACTCCAGCTAAAACAACTGCTGCAAAAGCTGACAGCAGTAGCAGCAGCGATTCTAGTTCAGAAGATGAGGCACCCAAGAAATCACCAGCTAAAGCAGCTCCAAAAGTAACTCCAGCTAAAACAACTGCTACAAAAGCTGACAGCAGTAGCAGCAGCGATTCTAGTTCAGAAGAGGAGGCACCCAAGAAAACACCAGCTAAAGCAGCTCCAAAAGTAACTCCAGCTAAAACAACTGCTACAAAATCGGACAGCAGTAGCAGCAGCGATTCTAGTTCAGAAGATGAGGCACCCAAGAAAACACCAGCTAAAGCAGCTCCAAAAGTAACTCCAGCTAAAACAACTGCTACAAAATCGGACAGCAGTAGCAGCAGCGATTCTAGTTCAGAAGATGAGGCACCCAAGAAAACGTCAGCTAAAGCTGCTACGAAAGTAACTCCAGCTAAAACAACTACAACAAAAGCTGACAGCAGTAGCAGCAGCGATTCTAGTTCAGAAGATGAGGCACCCAATAAAACACCAGCTAAAGCAGCTCCTAAAGTAACTCCAGGCAAAACAACTTCTGCAAAAGAGGAAAGCAGTAGCAGCAGTGATTCAAGTTCAGAAGATGAAGCTCCAAAGAAAACGCCTGCAAAAGCAGTAACACCTAAAGCTGCACCTGTAAAACCTGCTGCAGACAGCAGCAGTAGTGATTCCTCGAGTTCTGATGATGAAGCTCCATCTACAAAAGCACCTGCAAAAACAACTCCTAAGCCAGCACCAAAAAAAGTGCAAGACTCAAGTTCTAGCTCAGAATCCAGTTCTGAGGATGAAAGTGCAAATAAAAAGACTGCAACAACCCCAAAAACTGTTGCTAAAGCATTGCAAAAACAGTCAAAAAAAGACTCAAGCAGTGACAGTGATAGTTCAGATAGTGACTCAGAACCTGCTAAACCAGTATCCAAACCCACTACACCAGTAAGCAAGAAGGAAACAGCTGAAGAAAGTGACTCTAGTGACAGTGGTGAAGATGAAGTGAAAACACCCACTGTTAATAAATCTGGAAGTAAGACCTCAGGATTTCTAACCTCCACTCCATTCAGTAACATGAATGGTGATGTTAATGGCTCTGAGGATTCTGGTGTAGGTTCCGATCAGAAAGACAAACAAAAGGCCAACAAAAATCAAAGGGTCAGTATTAGTGATGGGATGATTTATTTATTGTTTTTTTAAAAACACATGAACGTTTGTTTTAAAAAACAAGTATGAATGGTAGTCACAAAAATATTATTTTAAATCTCTTTCAAAGGGCCTGAAAAAATATCTGTTAAACCTATACAGAACAGTATTTTTGTTCCTGTCTGCATTGAACGTCACTGTTGATTTATTTATTAAACATCTGTTTGTATTATATAGCACTTTTCTTTTTAGACACGTTTAATAGTCAGTACTGTTGTATGTCATTACTTTTCTTATTTCTTCTGTGTTCTTTCTAAAGGTTTATAGTACGTTTCTAATCTCTAGCTGACAGCTAATTCCCATCACTAGTCAGTATTTTTGATCTTTGTATATTGGTTTTCAGTAATATTTCACAAATGAGGGTTAAATATATAAGAGAATTGCTGTCTTGTAATTCTTCAGACTCTCACTGTTGGTTAAAAGGTGGCATCTTTCAGTTTGGACCCAAAGAATGTTTTCTTAAATAGCCAAACAAGTCATTGTTACCTGAAAAGGTCTTGCAAAATGCTGTTCTTATTTTTAGCAGTGATCACTTTCTTGCTTATTTATAGATTTGGAAATAATGAACATTTAGAGTAGTTTCTTTAGCAATTTGTATTTCTAGCAATTTAGGTTGTGTTCAAAATAGTCTTTACTAAGACTAATGTACGAGTTTATGCAGAAAGTATGGCTTAATTCCTCAAAGTAGTGGAAAGATATTGTTACATGTATTTGATATAGACAAACTGTCTGATACATCCTTTAAGTTCCCCTTCAGTTGCAAGAACATTACTGTAAGGTGTTATCTGACAGTTTGGACCAAAATCATTTTCATTAAACATCTTCATAAACTATTGTTGCCTGAACAGATCATGCAAAATGTTGTTTAATGATGTCCTACACCTGTCTCAAAAAGATTACAAAAATGCCCTAATCGTCATCACAAACGTGTATTTCCTAACTGAGCCATGCTGCACAGTTAGCTAATTTTAAACGAAGAAAACCATGTGACTACTTATGTTGTATATATATATATATATATATATATAAAAGCTTATATCACATAAGTGTCACATAGTTTTCTTAGCAATACTCAGCAATACAACATGTATATTAACAACTTATCCACGCCATCTGCTGTGACGTCACTGTCTAGTTATAGTAGAAATCCCAACTGTTATTATTTATAGATTTGAAAAGGATGAGAGTTTGAAAAGAATGATGAAATTTTAGGAGCTGATTAACGAGTATTAATGAAAAATTGAGATACTGTTGAAAATCATCAAAACTAAGATGTAAGTATGATGGGTGTTTTTCTGAAGAAATTAAGCACAAATATCCCAAACAGTTGTCAGATGTTAATACATATTGGATAAAGGCAAACTGTCGGATACCACCTTTAAACAGGGTTGGCAAAATGCCGGCAAATATGAGTATTTTCCATGCCGGCGGTATTTACCGGTATTTACCGGCAAATACTGGCAAATACTGGTCGATTGAATTGACCAGTCTGGAATATATACAATATTCCCTATTATCTTCATTCATATGGATAATTTCAAGTTAACCCATCATCTTTCTACCAGTCAATCTCTTGATTCCCCCTAAGGTATCTGTAGCAGAACACCAGTTTGACAGCTTTCTCAAGACCAAGTCTATTCCTCAGTTTAGTTTGGATCAAACTGAATTCAGAAAACACTCTCAATACATGCAGAACTGGATGGCATTTTAAGGAGTTGTCTAGTTAATTTATGACACTTTACTGTTGTCTTTGTTGCCCCTAGCTATTATAGCCCCATGTTTGAAACCTGTTGTTTTAATTGTCTAGACAATATGGCTTCGCTTGTTAAATGTCAATAGCCAGGTGCACAGGTGAATTTGCATTAATTTCTCACCTGCTGTATTTTAGGTTCTAAGTAAAAAAGACAGTTATTTAAAAATTATTTTTACCATATGTGCTTATAATGATCACCTGATATGGTATTTAAATAAAATGTCTGAGTAATTGAATTATTATTATGATTATACATTAATAACTGTCAACTAAATTGAGATTTCTGTAGTATTTTAAGGCAAAAAACCTCATCTTTGTAGTATTTGCCAGTATTTGCCACTTTGGGGAGTATTTTCCAGGCCGGTAAATACCGGTAAATACCACCGGTAAATACCGGGGGTGGTATTTACCGCCCAACCCTGCCTTTAAATGAGGGTTAGTCTTCCAGTTTCACTTGACCTGTGGAGTGCCAGGTTCTATACAGACATTTGTTTGTGGTCTTTCCTACCAATTACAGCTGGGCATAGCTTAAATTACCATGATTGTGTCACTAATTACGCTCCATCTGATAAAACCTATTAAAAGCTGTCACATGAATTGCATATGATGTATACAACAACTGTGTCTGATCTAACTGATGAGGTACAATTTCGTCACTACCACTGATGCAATTTCTAACTTAAACAACAGCTTAAGTATATTACAATTTATTTTCTGTTTAAACACCTTTCTATTTTGTTTTTCAATACTTTGGTTACAAAATGTAGTACGAGCTAAAAAGATTTTTTAAAAAGTTGCAAAAAGGCAAAAATGTTAACAGATTTATGTAATAATAACTAGTGGATCACAAAATATTGGGCTATTAGACTAGGAGAAAATTATGCAGGTGTTTTGTTTGTTTGTTTTTTCTGAAAAAAATAAAATAGTGATGGGGCGCTTGGAAAGGGGAAAATTTTGTGGTGCTTAAAATTCAAAAATTGCACATGTTTAATTTCTTACTTACTTTCAAATATCTTGTATGTTACCAGGCCATCTCTCTATTTTTCTTGTTCTTTATCACCACCACTAGCTTAGTAGTTGGCATTCTTAACTCCCAATTGAAAAGACGACAGCTGATTTTTGCATTTCCGCAATGAAATATTGAATTTTATCACAGGGATTTTCATTTTTAGGGTAAAAACCAGGCTTTTTTTCCTAGGGGTAGGCTTTTTTAAATGGCCTCTTCTATATAAGGAAAAAAACAACAACGTGTAATGTTACAATTATGTCTAAATGTTTTATTGATGATAAGTAATGGAAATGTGTTCAAAATGGTTTGTAGGATAGTAATTACTATTCTGCATTTGTGCATGCTTTTTAATTGCTTGTGTAAAGCTGAATACTTGGAATCACTGATGATGTATACCACTTGTTAATCATAACATCTGTGATGAGTCATAATTTTCGTCACTACCACTGAAGTGATTCCTTATTTAAATTAATATTCACCAGAATTATAAACAGTTGGGAGAGTTACTGCTCCAGATAGGAGAGGCCCAAGGATCAATCCTGGGCACTGACATACCAAAGGCATTGAAGTGATGTTGGTATACCTCCATTCTAATACTTGAGCAAAAAAAAAGGGTACTTCCAGAACTGGTTGACCCATTGTCAAAATAATGAGACTGGGTTCGGTATCATGCCATATGTTCATAGCATGTTTTATATTGTGATGGCAGCACTATATTTGCTGAAGTGGACACCCTTCAATTCCACTGAAATACTGTTGGTTGGACCCAATGCAGAAACAAACAAATTAGTGTTGCAAAAGGGGAGTACAGCAATCCACAATTAAACCTTATGGGTGGGGGGTTTTCTTATGGTTGAGCCTTTCAAGGATTGTGTTGTAAAACAAAATATTAATGCTCTTTGGAAAGCATATAATTTTAGTTTAAATGTAGCCTTTAGTACAGTATCATTTCTTTGAAGAACAATTTGTTTCTCAAACTTTTTTTATCACTTTCAGCTTTGTGTAATTTTGTAGCTTATGTTTTGCAGCGAAAAAGTTCCCCATTCAGAAGGGTAAAGGTCGATCAAGTGACGGTCGATCCAAGACTGGCTGACAACTCTTTTGAGGCTAAGGTTTGTTTTGTTTAACTCTGATTATTTTCTTTCTGGAAATAGTGTTTAGATGGTAGGAAATTTAAATTAGTGTCAACAGGTTGTGGAATGACTGAATCAAATGGACTATCAATGATTATTTATCATTTATTAAAAATTTGATTTAAAAAAAAAAAAATTAACGTAATAATCTGCTTTTCTATAAAATGTATTAAATGTATTTTTCCAGTAACAGATAGTCACATGCAAGCCTATTCCAAGTAAAAATTTAAGTGTAGCTCTACATGCCAGAAATGGATCTTTTGCTGATGATGCTATTTCAAAAGTTGTTCAGAACCTATTCATTATTGAGGATAACTTCTCAACTGAGGCATCAGATCCAATAGATTAGTGTCATCTATGGTATTAACTGCAGTTTTAAAGAAACAAATCTATGATAATTGATGCATCTTCATTCCGAACAAAAAAGTTCAGTGATCACAGTTGTGATTTAATGTTACACTATTAAAATATTAGGAAATGTTGATCTGATTGGTAATTGATATTTTAAAGTGGGAACTAAACGCTAATTCCAAAAACCATAATTACTTATTCATTTAAGTTTGCCTTTTTGAATATTCTTGTAATCCTATTTTCTGTATAATTTTGACTGCTTTTTGTAAAATTTTGCTTCATGTTTATTAAACAATCGGTGTAGTACCTTTTGTCAAGTGATATGATGTTTCCTTCCAAAGCTTACTGACTTTCATTGTCCTTTTGCAAAATTTAGGGCACCTGAGCCGGTAGCGCAATCCGTAGCGTATCGGCTGTAGGTACGGGAGGCCCTGGGTTCAATCCCGAGCGACATAGCAAAGTTGTTAAAAGTGGTAGTCCTATAGCTCCCTTGCTAACACTCCAGCAAATACAAGGGTAGTTCCACAACTGGTTGGTATCATGCCAGGTGCTCATGGCATGCTATACATACTAAAGGCAGCTCTATATCTGCTTAAAGTTGACACCATCTCGCAGTAACTGAAATACCATTGGTGGAATGATAAACCCAACAAACAAAACAGGGCCAATAAGTTCAAGTAACTTTGACAGTTTGCGGGAAAATAACAGTGATTGCCCGACTGTTGTGACGTTTTAAGGAAAAAACAACAATTGCAAAACCGACAGTTTGTAGACAGACTGCATGCACCTGCTGACATGGGTTCCAGATAACGTGCACCATGAGTAGAGACATAACTAGCATTTGGCGTACCCAGTCTACATTGGCTACATTTTATTGTTTGAAAAGTCTATGATAGGTACTTGTTGATTTGCTCAAGAAATAGTTATTGGGTCAACACGCTTAAGTGCACAGTGAGATGCCTCTTATGTGTGAGGTGAAATTGGCTGATAACATCATTAACATGTACAATTGGAGATTGATGGGCAAAACTTTTACTTAGAAACATTGGTTGCGACGCTTTGGTCCATCTCTCTTTGTTTTTTTTGCTGTAAATTCTTACTGCTACTTATTTAGTGGGAGATATTAATGTAATAATAATTGAATATCTGAAGTCAAGGCTTAATCTAAACAATAATTGAAGTAAAGGCTTTATTGAGGGTGCCCATGGTCTAGTGGTAGTTGCCGCTTTGTAATTCTGACTGCTTAGCCTCTCGCTGCGTGGGTTTGAGTCCCGGTCCGGGGAAGCACTTGATGTGGGAACGTCTTCCAACTGTCTTGTGGTGCCTGGGGATTCTACTAAGATATTTGTCTGGGTCTTCCTCCACCAAATATCTGGACGCCGTTCATAATTGGTCGCTGGGATGTATTTAAAAAACATAGAAGAAAAAGGCTTTATTGTGTCTACAACCCAGAAAAAATCTTCTGCCAATGATGCTATTTAAAAGTTGTTCAGAACCTTTTTATAATTGAGGATAACTTCTATACTGAGGCATTAGATTCAACAAAATTACCTTTGTAATATTATCCTTGTTTTGTTTATGTTGTTACATTGTACAGATGCAGTTATTAAAAGGTGTGTGTACTTTATATGAAAAACTGACTTTCCACCATTTTTTTTCCCACAAACTTGTAGTGTGCACTGTTCATGTGTGTACACTGCATTTGAGTGGTTACAGCACGTGCATACTTGTAACTAAGCAACACTTTCTTTTTCTTCCAGAGTGGTGCTAGAGGATCATGGGGCGAGAAGGCTAACAAGGACTTGATAGTTACTAAGGGAAAATCTTTCCGACATGAAAAGACCAAAAAGAAACGAGGCAGTTACAAAGGCGGCCCCATAGATACTAGCAACATTCATTCGATAAAGTTTGACGACTGAGGAGACTGTTTCAAGATTAAATGTGTATTTATGTTACCATAACATTTTGATAATTCACATCACTAAGTTTGAAGACTGAAAACATTGCTCCAAGATAATCGGTGTATTTATAGGACAAAAACTATTGATTGTTCACTTCCTTCATGTTTGAGGACTGAGGACCGTTTTAGGATGATTTTTTGTTTGTTTACCTACTTGTTATATACTAAGTTGAACTACATATTGTACTAAAAATGCACACTCTTATTTGACGTTGACCATTTGTTATGATTGCTAAATTGATTACATTTTTGTAATAATTAAAGCCTTTCATCTTTTGTGCATTTTATTGCAACCTGTTAAATGCTGTTGGTAGTCATACATCATTTAAAAGCAAGTCTGGACTTTTTTGCCCTGTAGGAATGAGAAAATTTAACTAGCTATGGTACAAAGGTGGAGGTTTAATTTCTGTATGTTGTGTTAAGGGCCTCACCACAACAAAAATATTAATATATTATATACCGGTATTTCATTTTTTAAATGAATGTCTTGCGTGTGTTATGAAACGTATGAATGGTATTTTTTTTTCTTGTAAATACAACATACCTTGTGAGTTGTATTCAGCAAGACGGATGTCAGTCAGGTATAAATGTGAGGTAGCCAGAGTTTTCATTTTTTTCCTCAATAAAAGATTGCTTTTTAAAAAATTTAATATTTTGTTATTGTGTAGTAAGGCTTTTTTCTTTCACTCACTGTCAAAAAAATGTATGTTGAACTTGTTACTCGATTAAATAGATTTTCTATTCTGTGTTATGAAGAAATGTATTGTAAAAGTGCTTTCAGACCATTTGCCTATATCAGACATAAGAAATATCTTCCTTCTATTTGTGGTATTTTGGTTCAATTTTTCGCCAAAATGCATACTTAAGTTTTACAATGGATTATTTCAAACACTACCTCAGTTGCAAAACTATACAAATTTAGAAGATTTTTAGCATAAATGTTTAAGCAATTATGGACATTTCTTCCTAAGTAGGTATTGGTGAACAAGCCCTTCACACTGATTGCTGCATTTTAGAGCACCTTTTCAGAAAACAAACTTATTTAAGAAAAAAAGCTTTGGTCCCAACTAATCAATACCATTTTTTAAGTAATTTGTTTACAGTTCATCACATTTACATTTTATATGTATATTTTTCCAAAAGAGCAAAACATTGATAAAACATAGTTAACAATGGAATAAGATATTCCATTTGAACACTAGATTACATACACAGCGTGTCTATCAAAAGAGTGTGTTGTCTAGGTTTGAAGAATGCTAAACCGCTGCAGCGCTTTTAAACTTTTTCAGCTTGATGATTTTCCACCTACTCATGCAGTCATACTTGTCTTTTTTTTTTTGCTTGATATTCATTGAATTAATGTGTATGTTTTATACGTCACCCAGGCAAAACGTTTAACAAGCCCCTTCAAGAAATCTTGTCTGGATCTTTAGAACATTATTGTAGCTGGCCATATAAACTTGAGGAAATAACTTCTGTGTTAAGATTTTTTTTTAACGCAATACTACTGTTTGAAACTTTCTCAGTTTTGAGTCCAATGATGACAATAAAAATAGAAAGGTTAATTGTTTGTTTGTATTTATTGTACATATTAGTATCTGCAAGTAAGGGCTTTACAACCAAATATTAACTTAATTTTTTTTTCTGTTAAAAATGATATAAAAAGAAGGTTAAACCTGTATATATATATAACGTATATAAAACCAAATCCTACATTGACAAGAACATAAAAACAAATGCTTGTTAATATACTTAATTTTTATTTGAAAGATTTAAATCTGAAATGTACACACAATTACCAATATAACAATTGTTAGTCCAAAAGGACGCCAGCTGTAAATTACCGGCATGTGTATGTGACCATGCAAATCTGGTTTGACAATACAATAATTTTGCCAGGAAGGTAATGGTATCACATTTAAAATATATTTCTATATATAGCACAAACTAAAACTTCAACAAAAAAAATATTAAAAGCTGCAGTGAAAATACATAATTTAAGTGAAACAATTTATACAGGTGCATGTAATACTGCATTTTATTTCATGGTCTTTAGGTGTTCTTGATGTAACAAAAACAACTTTGTATTGAAAAAAAAATACTGACCGAATTAATTGTTCCATTATCGAAAAAAATACATTATAAATATGTCACTTAATGACTATTTTCTATTCAACATCTTCAATAATTCAGAAACCTGTTGGTCCGTTTCGACACCTAGCATCTGTGTTCAGTTTTGACCCCTTTAAACCAGGAAAATAACCACAAGGCGGGCCAGCACATGCTCCTGATTATTATAAGCCTTTTCTGACTTGTTAACAAGCAAAGTTGACTGAGTATCCCCACCCTACAGGGAATATGATATTTTATCATTTATACAAGAGTGTGCATAGTTATGAGCATCTGGGATGTTGATTCTGAAACCATTCTTACTAGAATAACGCAAATCATAGGTTATAGATCTAGATGGACGATGCACAGATGCCAGAAATTACAATGCTATTAAACTTGTCAGCTATATTAACTATATTTTATTTACCCTTACAGCTGTGGTATGAAAAAGTAACCAGATTTCAAGTTATTTAGAAGAAAAATTGGTTAATGGATACACATGTAGATTTTGCATTATAAAATATTATTTAATACATTAAAAAAGCTGTTGGTAGAAACAAGGAACCAGAAAAAAAAAATATTGATATGATAGTACACAAAAGTAGAATAACAGTTTATGTATTTATATCATCTATAAATACCCATAGGCACTGAACATATTGTTTCACATTTCCGCAAATTAACTCTTAGCTGGCTAAAAATATTATATTTCTTAAGCAAATAGGGTAGGTCCATAAGGGAGCTGTCTGATCAGGATTTGCTGCAAAACTTCTGGTCGTATGTCTCATTTTGTTTGCATTTAGTTGTATGCAAAATATAAGAGTTAAGTATAAGTTGTTAACAAGTCAGGCCATTGGGTTAACTTGTGCTGACACAGGACTGGCTTCTCTCATCAAACTGACTTTGATATTCTTTACACATAGGCATTATTTTGGTTAAAAAAACAAACTAACACAGTGTTGGAAACATTATCATGTTAGGTAATGTCAAATCAGAGAATTAGGGTAAAATGATGTATAAAAATTGGAGTTTATATTAAAAAGTAAGTATTTTTAAATGCTGTTATTATCAATTTCATCTTTTTGGCTATTGTACTCAACAATGGTTTATTTATATAGTAAAATAACACACTTGGACATGTCCAGTATTTGTAAATAAATTAGTTTTATCACAGTCTTGGAATACTAAATGTATATAGTAGTATTTTGTTTTATACATATGCTACATGCATAAACACAAAAGAACCTGTACGGACTTGACATACCGGTATGTAATTAAACAATAAATTTATAAACAACATTTATAAATTGATTAAAAAATCAGCAGTGAATCAGCTTTCAAAGGAAAGGAATGCAATAGTGTTTATGGACAATACAATGAAAATATATTTTCTCATTTTTTGAACAAAAAGTAACACATGTTCTTATCATCTTGTGCTCTTCATGAAAACAATATAACAAACAACAATTAATTCAAATCATAGAATTACCTTCACATTTTTTATCAATCAAATCAAGCAAAAATATCAAAGATTCTTCTGTATTTCTAGCAAATTCATGCTAAACATTCCTTTGTTAACTCTCTTTCAATATCATAACTTATATTAACATTCAAACACACACACACACCTGATATAAAGTCAATAAAACAGTATCTTTTTATCTTACATATTCTCAAATAACCAAACAGGCATTATTTCTTTAAATGTCCATTCACTGTCTAGAAGAGAAACATTAATTTTGTGTAAACACATTTAAATAGATGTATGTCTAATTGATTTACAATTTCACTTGCTCAATGTCATTTAATTGCTCAGGCCATTTTAAGCCTCTGTAAAATTGGAGCCCCTTTTACAGGGGACGAAACAGCAGTTGTTTTCAGTTTGAGGTTTTCTAGCACATAATTGGTCCTGTCAAGACGTTTCCTTGGGTCTGGATGTGGGCCTTTCATTGGTCGAGAGGAGATGCCACGGGGCGGGGCATATTCCGGCAACAGGCCACGTACTGTATAGCTCCACTGCATGTCTGGTGTCTAAGTGTAAGAAGGAAACAAAGATTATAACAGAGGTGGTATAAAACACTTTTCTGAAAGTATATTGTGGCAGGGAGAGATTTATACACAGGGATAAAACATCGATTTAACCTGCGGAGTTCTGGTGGTTCTAGCCAGACAATATTGCATACATGTCTATTGCTTTTGGAGGGAGATTCCCTCTTTCAAGGTTCAAAATTATTTTGAAAATGAGGGATGTTTTACTCTTTTTTTAGAAATCTCCCTACTTGGAAACAGAAAACTTCCTTCTTTGTTTATATGAAAACAATAAATCGAGCACTTTGCAAGTGAAAATCTCCCACTTTAGCCTCAGAAAAAGTTCACATGTATGAAATTGTGGGGTCTTCCTCACACAAAAATTAGCTGGACGTCACCAATATGACCACAAATGTCTTGGTGCAATGTAACGAATACAAACCAACAAAACATATCAATAGGCCAATGGAAGACTACACTATCTTAAATCTGAGGCAAAACTATTGCATCTAAATAAAAAAACTATAAAAAGACAACAACAAAAAACAACAACATATATTTACAAGGATCAAATATGTTTTTATAACAAATGCAAGAAAACAATGTTATTATAATTCATGGTAAGAAATGGAATTTTTCAGTTCACTATGAGAAAAATTCTTGTAAAATATGAAAAAAATAGTTAGAATAGTATTCTGTTGACCCATCAATATACAAGTACATTTGTATGTAACAAAAGAAAGAAAATGAGAGCGACAAGTTTTTTTCGAAAAGCCTAAAATTTGAATAGACTGTTTGAATAAGCAAAAAACAAATGTACTTAGATTTTCAAACAATTTGTGAATATGTGGTCTAATAGAAAGGTTAAAAGCTTATACATATACATTTCATCTGAAATAACTCCATAAACGTTCAATCCCACAAAAAAATCCATGTATATATAAACAAAAGTGCTAATAAATAAATAGCACGATTACAGGACAACTCAAAACAAGCATGACAAGAAGTTAAGACATGTCTTTAAGATAGGCTTTTATAAAAAGTATGCAGTCCTATCAGAGACATATTTTCATCTAATACTTCTTTTACTTGATTTAGCACAAGGTGCATACCTTAAAAAACTGCTAAGATTATAAAAACTAAGTGAGAAATCTATTGTGTGTACAGAAAACAGTTAAAAGTATATATGGATTAATGAGCAAGCCACCCCAAAATACGAGAACATAATGAGGTCATAAGATAAATTCAACCCATTTTTACACTGATTTCCACAGAAATACTTCAGTTTTTGCAGTAATGTTGGCTACGGTTTAAGTTAAGTTACAACTGTAAAGAATTAGCATAATTTATGGTTTATGTCTTAATAATGAAAACAAAAAATCATACTAATCTTACCTGAATTATAAGCTTGCCATTGTAGATTTTGCCGTACACAGAAGGGTTAAAGCCTACTCTAATTGGTGTACCGTTTGATCCCACTGGTAACAGTTCTCCATTGGATGGGGTCACAAAGAATTCTGGATCACTACCCGCAGCGAAATAGGCATTGAAGGACACAGGATATCTGGGGAGAAAGAAAATTACATAATGTAATAATTTTAACTTACATCTTTTAAAAATGTACCTGTACAACTTTAAACATACAACCTCCAAGTATCTATAATTGTGCAGTGAGCAAAAGTAAAAATATATATATATTTTTTTTTTTTACTGTAAATGTATATTCCAACTGTAATTGAGACTTTAAGATAAACAACCAATCAAAAAGGAATTTACAACTGTAGTTTGCTGATAAGCATTGTTACTTTTTATCTAGGTCTGACCATTTGGTACTTAGAACACCTTAACTGGTTAAACTCAAGTCTGAAATGGGTTTAAATTTACCACACACCTCAATCTGGTATACTTTACATTTGTTTAGACTTAAAAGAAATCTTGTATGGCTTGCTTTTTTAAATTTAAGTTATGTGAAAAAACCAGTTACTTTGTTGAGATCTCGATAATCATTGAATACTGTGCTGGAGAACTTCATCATGCCTTGTATTGCTGATATATAGATATATTTGTGTTCAGACAATGGAAGATATGTCAGTGATAGCACCTTCTTTTATCAATGACACATTGCAAAATAACAAAACTAAACGCAGGAGGGGAAACTTTCTAGATACATTGATATAAAAAATATAAGAAGCCTGAATATTTTGGTTTATATGCTATAACAAAAAATGGTGGGACAAAAACATAAAGTAAGTATGGCACTTAAGCAACAAGCAGAATGCTTATACACCCAATGGTACTTAAGCAACCATCAGAATGCTTACATGTATATACCTAATGGTACTTAAGCAGCAAGCAGAATGCTTATATACCCAATGGTACGTAAGCAGCAAGCAGAATGCTCATATACTCAATGGTACTCAGACAGCAAGCAGAATGCTCATATACTCAATGGTACTTAAGCAGCAAGCAGAATGCTTATATACTCAATGGTACTCAGACAGCAAGCAGAATGCTCATATACTCAATGGTACTTAAGCAGCAAGCAGAATGCTTATATACCCAATGGTACTCAGGCAGCAAACAGAATGCTTATATACTCAATGGTACTTAAGCAGCAAGCAGAATGCTCATATACCCAATGGTACTCAGGCAGCAAACAGAATGCTCATATACCCAATGGTACTTAAGCAGCAAGCAGAATGCTCATATACTCAATGGTACTCAGGCAGCAAACAGAATGCTCATATACTCAATGGTACTCAGGCAGCAAACAGAATGCTCATATACCCAGTGGTACTCAGGCAGCAAACAGAATGCTCATATACTCAATGGTACTCAGGCAGCAAGCAGAATGCTTATATACCCAATGGTACCCAGGCAGCAAACAGAATGCTCATATACCCAATGGTACTCAGGCAGCAAACAGAATGCTCATATACCCAATGGTACTCAGGCAGCAAACAGAATGCTCATATACCCAATGGTACTCAGGCAGCAAACAGAATGCTCATATACTCAATGGTACTCAGGCAGCAAGCAGAATGCTCATATACTCAATGGTACTCAGGCAGCAAACAGAATGCTCATATACCCAATGGTACTTAAGCAGCAAACAGAATGCTCATATACTCAATGGTACTCAGGCAGCAAGCAGAATGCTCATATACTCAATGGTACTCAGGCAGCAAACAGAATGCTCATATACCTAATGGTACTTAAGCAGCAAGCAGAATGCTCATATACCCAATGGTACTTAAGCAGCAAGCAGAATGCTTATATACCCAATGGTACTTAAACAGCAAGCAGAATGCTTATATACTCAATGGTACTCAGGCAGCAAACAGAATGCTCATATACCCAATGTTACTTAGGCAGCAAGCAGAATGCTTTTATACCCAATGGAACTTAAGCAACAAGCAGAATGCTTATACAATCCGGCATAGGAATCACATATATACAGCAGCGAAGGGGTTATGATTTTAAACTATGTCCTGGCCCACCCATCCACTCACTTGGTCTGGCTGTTAAGTCTGAAGCCCACGAAGGACTCCTTGTTCAGTCCGAAAGCCTCAATGTCAATGATGTCATCCACCTGGGGCTCCGTGGCCAGGAATCGGATTGGGAACTTCCAGACCCCACCCTGGGCAGCTTTCACTTCCAGGGTCACATTGTGGCTGAAGTGAAAGATGGTTTAAAATAATAATTTGACCTAAATCCGACCTACTAGGGCCTAAGGTTACCATATATTGACTGTATAATGTTTTTACTGTGAAGCCAAAATGTTTTATATAAATGAAAACAACAATGATTTTCTCAGTGATTGTTGTGTGTAAATTTGGACTTATTAACTTCCAGCTATGGAATATTGCGCAAAATTAATGCGATTGGAAAATGTCCATTTATGGTCAAACAGCTGTAATGACTCAAGTGTCAGAATGCCATTGGAAAATAGTGTTTTATATTGTATAAAGAGATTTAAGTTGTCATCATTTATTATGAATTTCATGATATTTAAAGTTTGCAGCACAAGAATATGGTCAATTTTGATTAAGTTTTCCTCACAACTCTTTGGATAATCACTTGCTTTTTTTCTAAATACTCATTATTCATTGTAGCGCAACAAGGTGTTGCCTGTGTGAACAAACATTTAAAAAATAAATATTTGACTAACTGTTCACAAGTCCTTTTAATTTTTTTTCAAGAGTTTCATAACCTCAAACCAGACTCTCAACATTCCAGCCTGATATATAACTACGATTAATATATGCATGATCATAAACACAACCATATCATTGGTTTTAAAATCTATTTCACCCTTTCACACTTATACAACAAAAAATGCCCCTAGACAAACCCTGGGAAGGAACTGTCTCCCCTGACAAATATGTACGATGTTTGAGGTGCTTGTGGCTAAATGGTTATAGGCACCAGTTTGTAATTCGTCAACCCCTCATCCATGGGTTCGAGTACCGGTCAGGCAAATACATTCCTGTGGGAAGGTTTGCCAGCTTACCTGCGATGCACTGGTGGTTCTACCCAGACATAAGCCTAGGTTTTCCTCCACCAATATATAGCTGGATGTTGCCAACATGACATAATTGTGTTGTTGCAATGTAACAAAAAAACAACAACAAAAACCAACAGCATAACATGTAAGTCCTTGGGAAAGACCATTTAAAATATGCATTACCCCAGAAATATACAAGCTAAGCTTCTACCCAGAAGGTGGGCCTCCAAAGTATACTACCTCTTGTGAAACAATTTACCTTATCAATAAAAAACAGTTTAAACAGGAAGTATATGACACAAAAGATGGTCCAAAACAATAGCAACTGAGTCCACTTGCGACAGATTTTAATCCAAATAAACTGATAAGCATCAGGTGAAATCGGCAAAATCGTAACATAAATTATATAAAAATCACTACGTAAACATTATGTTGCTTGAATATAAGATCTTATGTTTGTACTTACTCCATGGTTTTGAAGGGATTGTAAATGACATTGAAGACAAGGACAACAAGTCCAGAGGCTGTGTCTCTATGCTGTCGAACCAGATTCAGAGCTACACTGTTCTGCATATTCTCCTGGGCGTCACTGTTGTTGTATGTGAACTCATAGCTGAACTCTTCAGCTGTTGCCAGAGCTGTAAAGTGCAACAAGACCTTGTTAAACAAAAAACAGCTACATCTGTTTATTTTCCATTCAGAATTTGGAAATTAAAATAAAACAACTTCAGACATATTAAGATGATTAAAAAATGTAACACAAAATAAGGGTCAATAAACAGAGAGCGTTAAAGTTTTGCAAAACCGTTATTCTGCGGCAATAAGATATACTGTAAAAAATTTTCTATGCAGTATGAAATAGTAAGTTAAAATTTTTTTTTTCTAACTACTTTTCTGGGCAAATCACAACATCTTGCTCATTGTTTCGTTCCATGGTTGTTTTGTAGAAATGGTTGAGAAGTTAAATTTTTCTTCATTGTCTACACTTATGCTTAGCCATGCTCTTACACAGACTTTAAACAATGCCTAGACATGTTGCTTAAAATTTTGCAGCAAATGGAGTTGATCCTGAACAGACAGATCCCAGCAGTGAGCTTAGCCATAAACAAGTGCTTATATAAAAACTAAGGTAAACTTACTCTCTCCCACAACTATTCCATCTGGCAGTTTTGGTGAGCTGTTTTTCGGCGTGATGGATCGGGTGTAAATGGATTTGTGTGGCCCGGATGTGACAGGAGCCACCCCAGCTAGCGTGACCTCTAACCTCTCCTCCAATCGGTCCCTGGCCTTGCACTCGATCAGGGCACCATACGACTCCTTGACTGGTCGAGACTCTGGGATGCCTTGAATAGGGAACACCCATCGAATTTCACTGACGCCCTCACTTCCTGTTCTTGACAGTTGGTAGCTGTGAATAAACAGGAAATCACATGAGCCAAGATGGTTCATTCATTCTTTTTCTGTCTATAGAAGCATATGGCAATTTTGCACTGTGAAAAACACAATTATATTGATGTTTGAGCTGTCCAATAGGATTAGTCTGGTCGCAAACTAGAACTCAAAGATGTTTGTATTTAATCTCAAACAGATCTACCCTTTTTGTCTATAACAGCATATGACCATATTAGATATTTCCCCATGAAGACACAATCATAATGATGTTTTTTATACTCAATCTCTCCCAAGGCTAACAAATCTACCAAACTTAAAACCACTAAAGCTGCACTAGCAGAATTCTAATGAGGTTTTTTTCTGCAATTTATTGGGTCACTCACCCCTTGCTGTCTGTGGGGGCATATCCCCACTTGCCACCATCTTCCTGGCTCACTATCACGGTACATATTGCCTCATACATCTTCATCTCTGTAGGAGCAAAGCACACTGGGATATCCAGGGTTGACTTCGGCCCTACCAGGATTCCTGCCTTTTTCTTCAGCAGCAGACAGAATGGGGAGTCGTCCCCAGACTTGGTGTTTGCAAGGACTTCCTCTACAGACTGGTTTTTGTCTGTGGAGAGATAACCAGTACAGAGCTATTTATTACAACCAATATCAACAATACCAGGAAACCAGTCTTAGACTAGGAGCGATATTAAATTAAAATAGTAAAAAAAATTTTTATAAGGTTCCCAGTATTCCTCTGTAACTGGAAGAAAAATATGTTGGTAGTAACTGGTATCAAATTAAGGATCTATCATTAAAAAAAGATGAAAGAACAGTCCACGTTACATGGAAATGTAACATATCTTAAATTCTTTTGCAAAACAAAACTAACATTTGCACATGCTATTATTAGTATTTATATTGTGATTATGCAGAAATATGTAACATTAACTGGACTAATGTATTCCATTTAAAACAACTGGTTCTTATAACTACTAACATTGCAAAGCAGTATGTATTGTCAGTAAGTGTAATCTGTAATACACTTTTTAATTACAAGTTAATCTAAGCTTGATGATGTAGTATGAATCAAACATTGTTTATTGTTTGTTTATTGGGTTTATCCTTCCGCCAACAGTATTTCAGTTATCTGTAGATGGTGTCCACTTGAAGCAGATGTAGTGCAGCCTTCACTGTGTATAGCATGCCTTGAACCCCTGGCATGATACCACACCCAGTCACATTATCTTGACACCAGGCCAACCAGCCGTTGAACTACCCTTATATTTGCTGAAGTGTTGGCAAGGGAACGATGCCACTACCATTTATAATGACTCTGGTATCTTGCGGCCAGGGATTGATCCCGGGGCCTCCAGTACCTGGAGCCAACGCTTTACCAATTGTGCTACCAGGTCCAGCCAAACATTGTCAATTTGCACTTAGCAGGTCAAGATCAAGTATTTCTATTTTATGTTTTTTTAGAAAAAGTAATAAAAATGAAGTACCTCTGAGCCAGACCTCACAGAGCACTGGATGGTCCATAGGGTTCCTGAAAGGTATGATGAGTGTGGTGTTGGAACCAGCCACAGTAAACACACTGACAGGATCCTGGGCCTGGGGAACTAGTCCAGTACCAGATGCAATGAACACCCACTCACCAAGCTGTAAAAAGACATAAGGTGTATGAATATTAAATGGTTATAACATTAATTGCTATCATTTAAGTTAAAAAATCAAATCAATATTATAAAATCAACATTGTATCAGACTTTATAATCTGTTTATGTTTGTAAGGGGTTGACATTTGTAAGGCAGAGAAAAAATGACAACACCAGAGTTGATTGATTAAAGGGCATGAAATAGGGAATATCATAGTTAAATGATTAAGACTATGTGAGCTAACAAAATATGATTTCATAAAAGTATGTAGTGTAGGGAACACAAAAGATAAAAAATAAACATTTAAATAAAGATTTATTTTTGATATCATCATTGTATTCATAGTTTTAGCATTTGTAATATTTACAAAAGGAAAACCAGTCTCCTCCTATCCTTGGTTGAAATTAATCTAAAATGATTAAATGAATAAGAAACAACATCACTTTCTGCAATACAATATTAAATGAACAATGATAATTTATTCTTCTGTCAAAGAAAACCTAAAATTTATCAACAATACAATTTACATTTTTTTCTAAAACACTAAGTAATATTTTTAATATACTAGCAGAGTTTAAAATAAGCAAAACCTTTTATTAAATTAATGTATGTATGGTTCCTTCATAGCTAGGTGACTTTTTTAGCACAATAGAGGTACATATTGGAAGTAAAGGTTAATCTTACCTGTTCACTGTTGAACACAACTCTGGCTAGATGTTCACCTTCCCCAAGTGTGGAGGGCATGAAATGTATGGGCACCTCTAGCTGGGAATGTGGCCGCATCACTATTGGGCGCTCATTGTCAATCTCCAGGGAGAAGTTATTGGTGTTAGACACAGTGGGCATCAGTTCTAATGTCTCATCAGTTGGGTTGTTCAGCACTATGTTCTGTTTCGTCCATCTGCAGAAGGTGGGGAGAAAGTTGAATATTCAGCATTAACTGTTTTACGATCATCATACATGTGAACTTTTCCAGAGGCCAAAGTGGGAGATTTTCATTTACAAAATGGGAGAACTGTTATATTCATATAAACAAAGAAGGAAAATATCTGTTTCCAAATAGGGAGATTTCTGAAAATGGGTAAAACACCCCTCATTTTCAAATAATTATGAACCTTAAAAATAGGGAGTCTCCCTCCAAAAGCGTGAGAGTTCACATGTATGGATTATTACTACTTGATGTAAATTCACAATATTCTTCTTTATAATTTGCATAATGACATCTTAATCTTATTTTGGGGCTGCACTTTTGTAAATTCTTAACTTAACCTGCTGGCACATACTTATCCGGCCTAGGCACATAGTATTAGTGCCCAAGTAAGTCATCTTCTCAAAGGGCCCATTACTTTGTGTCATTTTAATTCTGTATTAACCTGAACCGTCTTTGGAGGATCATTGTTAGTATTAACCAATCAGTTCATAGCCAATGAGAGACATTAATAGATAGTCTCCCCTGAATAATGCCTAAATGCAAGTAGGTCCTTTCATTTGTTTTACCCGGTTTTTATCCTTGTGCTCTTTGGCGTGTATGTTGACTTTTCTGTCCTTCTTATGATACCCAGGTTAACCATCATCAATAAACATGACCATTTTCTTTTTTTAAATAATATATCTCTATAAGTATTTAAATTAATTTTAAGCTTTTATTTATGCAAAAGTATGAAATTCACTGTTTGTTATTGAAATATCTGCAAAAGAACAGGTGATAAAGTCCAAGAATTTCAACTACAAGGACCTATCTACTGTTACCTCAGATATTAACTTACAAGGGAGACAATTTCCATTTCACCAATGTACCTCATTGGAAAGACACTTTTAACTTAAAATGATTCTTTTCAATTGCCTATGATCTGGGTAGAACCAGTACTAAGGTCTGTATTTACCAACTATTCTTTAGTAAGAATAAGTAAGTCATGAATTTCAATCTACAATATCTTCATTATGTATTAAAATACTTGTCTGTAGTTTTGCACTTTAACTTTGCCATGTTCTGCTTAAAATCATATTGACACTTCATAAATAAGCTTATTTCTGCTGGTATGAAAATAGTGAATTTGGCTTTAGTAATGACTTAGGCTTAAGAATGGTTGGTGAATACAGGCCTAAGGCATGAAGTCCTACCTAAGGTCTATCAGTTCCTAGTGGTCTGAAACCCCTGATCCAGAAAAAACAGTGTTTTAAACTTTTGAGCTTGTGAATCATTGTTAAAGGCATACCTGCCAAGTTCACACTCCAGGTGGGGGAGGGTGGTCTGGGGCGGGGGACCTGCCTGTAGTTTCAGATGATACCAGAACTCTCCAACCATCTCATGGAAGAAAATTAAGCTGAAACAGACACAAACATGATACAGACTCCTTGCTCTTTTTCATTTTTTATAATTTACAAGTAAGTCCATGATTTTTAGCACCAAGACAAAATGTATAGGAAGCTGACAAAAATAAACAGGAAGTAACTATTTAATGTGAGCATAATAACTTCAAACATTTTTTAGATGAACATAAACAGGAAAATAAACATCAAACATTTTGTATGGCATATATAAACTAAAACTTTTTGGTAAAAATAAGTAGGTGAAAAAAAAATGTAATAATTGTATAACTATATATAGGGCCTGACATGAGTTGTCATTTAATACAAACATTAATTAAACAAGTTCAAGAAAAGTAGTAGTAAGCAAGCCAATGGCGAGTTTACCTTCATTTTTCCTGGATGAGTTTTATAAATGTTTGTATTAAAGACAACAGTTGTCAGATTCTTTTTATCACATGATTTTAATGTATGATGTATGATTTCACAAAATTTTAACATTAATACTTGGTGAAATAGTGGTATAAAATGATCTGCATTATAATGATGTTGATGACTTAATAAAAAAAACTGTATTAAACTAGTGTAATATAACACAAAATGTAATGGGTGTATTGAATGAAAAAACAATCGGAATCATGTAATTAATGACTTTCTACAATCATGTAAAGAAAAGGGATGATCTTTGGACAAAAAAGATAGTGATTTTTTTTTAATGCTTACCTTCCATTTGAGCTACCCACAAGAGCTGGAGCAAACTGCATGGTGTAGACATCTTTAGCTCCACTGGGCAGCGTGATGGAGGGCGGGCCAGACAGGTCGCGACCTTCAATGCTGGCTTCCAGGGTCACCTCGTGTTGTGTTGGGTTGCGGACTATCACTTCCAGCAGCTGTCGCTTGTGGCAGGCACACTGCACCTCGATGACACGTTCAGGTTTTGCCGGTTTGACATGAATCTCCAGGGAGTACCACACACGGTAACCATAGAACTCTCTTGTCTCATCATCCTCATCTGGCATCTCATCACCATCACTGTCTACCTCTCTGTACAAAATGAAAGATAAAAATATAAAACTTTACCTTATCTAGCTTCATTTTGTTACAATCACATGCTTTATTATTTGTTTTGGAGTTACATGTAAAGGTTAAAATATCTATTAATAGAGGCAGAGTAGCAAGTGTTTTGTTTTTTGTTTTTGAAATACAATGCAGTGACTTTTTATGATCAATATAGCAATGTCCAGCATTTTGGAGGAGGAAGACCCCAGACGCATGTCTGGGTATAACCACCGGTGCACCGCAAGTCAGCTAGAAGACCTTCTCACATTAAGTCCTTCGACCCGAACGAGACTCGAACCCACGCAGTGAGAGTCTAAGCAGTCAGAGGAGTTACAAATCGGCGACTTTACCACTATGCCATGAAAGCCCAATCAGCAAATAGTGAAGCTCCTGATCAGAAAGCTTCCAGTAGGGAAATCTGGTTTTACACTATTTAGCTAAGCCTAAAAAACAAGTGATGTGTAAGCTTAGAGCTATTTTATTATATATACATATGTATAGGGAAAGCATGGAACTTGGTTTCAACCTAGTAAAATAACATCCTCACAGATGTAAACATAGATTCTTTTAGAATAAACATTTCCTCCTTGTGAAAGTATTTCTTGCACTTGCGGTTACAAAAAGTATTTTCATGATTTATTTAGTATGTTCTTTTGTTTTGTTTTTTTGTTACATCGCACTGACACAATTATGGTCATATTGGCGACATCCAGCTAATTATTGGTGGAGGAAGACCCCAGAACAACGTCTGGGTTGAACCACCGGTGCAGGTTAGCTGGAAAACCTCTCCCAATGAAAGTTCTTGCCCCGACAGGGATTTGAACCCACGCGGTGAGGAGTTGAGGAGTTAGCGTGTCTGAACACTGAATATTTTATTCAAGACTTCAGTGACATAATGACAAAATACAGGAAATCAGGAGCATTCTGTCGTCATAATGTTGTTGTGTCAACAAATTGTGTCTTACACATTGGCCCTGCTTTTTCATACTGGCCTAGTATAATTGATACAAACGGGGAAGGAAACACAAATTATGAGAGAGTTCAATAATAATGTTCTAGACATGTATTTAATACTATTTGCTAGCAATGTACCTGTTTGACAAGAAATAACAACATATATATATATCAGAAGAACATCTAAGTATTGTCTATCGATAACTCACATGACAGGATTCTTGCCAGCTATGAAGGAGATGACCCCTTTGTAAACCCCTCGTCTCACTGGTGACACTACCATCTTGTACATGGCCTGCTGCCCAGGCAACACGGTCACCGACTGGTTCCCACTCACTATACCGATGTCTGACTCCACCTACATAATGATTGAAAGTAAAAAATACAGTAACTGAGAAGCAAGAAATGTCACTGTAATTGAAGTATGCCTTCAAAAATCTATTGATCATAAATTTGATCTTTACCTTGAATATGACCTTGACTTTAAAGGTGGTATCCAACAGTTTTGGGTCTTTGATTTTTCTCAAACAACCAAGTAAATTATTGTTGCCTGAAAAGATGCCACAAAGTGCTGTTTATTTGAATACCTACATCTTTATGGAATGTGCGGCATAACACCCCTATTTTCATAACAAACACAGATTTTCTATATGAGCCATGCTGCACAGTAAGCTATTTTTACACTAAGAAAACTATGTGACCACTTGCTTTCGAGATCACGCTTTATCACCATCCAGGTTATCAGCTCTGATATTGATGTCTATTTTTAGCAAAGATTCCGTTTGTGCTTATTTATATATTTGGAAAGAATGAACATTTAGAGCAATTTATCTCAAGACTTTTACAGTCATTTATGAAGTGTTATCTTCAAAATCATCTGTTCTTAAACAAAAGTTTGAGTTTTTTTGCAGAATTGTGCTCCAGTTGCGCTCCCTAACAATGGTAAGATATTGTTACATGTACTTGATATAAGACAATTGTCTGATACCACCCATAACGGTTGCACTCATTTGTAAATATTCTGCCTCACACACCTTCAAGTATACGCTGTAAGATTGTGAAGATTTAAATACTGTAAATAATAGTAACTTAAGGATTGAAAATGAGAGAACAGACACATGGATAGGCAGTGTAACTGTTATATGCCACCCACTGCCAGAATACAACCAGAAATTTGTTCCATGTTACAAATGTTGTAATTATAATACTAAAGATACGTGAAGTAGAATATAAGAAATAAACAGACTTTAAACAAAACTGTACAGTTTAATATTGATTTGGTATTGAAATCAAGATAAAAAAACCTAGAAATATTCCCTCAGAATTTTTTTTTTTTGCAGGTTGATAGGAAAAGAATGTTTCAGTGATCTGGTTAGCTCAGTCGGTAGAACTGTGTCAGCAAAGGGTCCTGGGTTCGAGACCTACAGTGGCGGCACTTTTTTCTCTATATTTTACAATTAATTAGCAATGCTTGTTGAGATATTGATATCAAATGACTGAAATATTAAAATGAACAACATATGATTATTTTTATATTGCTATATACTTTAAACAAAAGTTATCATACATTCATAAAATCAAAGGAGAGTGTTTTATCCCAGAGTTACTTACCCTATAGCAAAGTTTCTTCTTTGTCACATTCGGCACTT
Source organism: Sinonovacula constricta (assembly GCA_007844125.1). Taxonomy (NCBI): domain Eukaryota; kingdom Metazoa; phylum Mollusca; class Bivalvia; order Cardiida; family Solecurtidae; genus Sinonovacula; species Sinonovacula constricta. The sequence goes on along the minus strand of CM017556.1, from coordinate 82,511,129 downwards.
TAAGGTCATAGCTCAGCCTGGAATAAGAAAAATAAAAGTCAATGCATTACAAAAAAACTATGCTTTATAATAAACAATAACTGTTTTGTAAACTAATTATCTCATTTGTCCATATGGATAAATATAACATGTAAAAGACAAAAAGCAGATTACTGACATTTTTTTATTTTTTTTAATTTCTATTAAATGAAACATGTGAACAAAAGTTAAACTTAAATTAAAAAGAAACTATTTAAAGTCTTTTTTTCTACCTTTTCTAATGAGATCCTTAAGTATGTCTGTTTTATTTACATTTACTTCTGTATACATAAAGTTTAGTATATTTCGACCATAACTTATACATTCCTTGACAACTTTTATGCAAATCAAATTTTTACATTATTTTTTATGTATTTTAAACCCCTACACTGTATACTATGAAATTTAAGATTAGGAAGAAAGGAAAAAAAGCTGTGCACTATATATTAGTGATCAAGACAACCAGTACTTACATTTTCTTGACCTCTGTCTTTAGTTTGACATGTTCCAATGCCAAAGGTTTCTCAGCTGTGCCATTGAGATGGAACACATGCTCTGTGCCATCTTCCACATTCAGCAACACTAGCTTGCCCTGGTAGAAATAAAAATCAATTTTAGACTTGGCTCTCCAGGACTCAAGTATCATTTTTAATAAAAAGTATGAGCTTAGTATAATAAGACTACCATCACCATATTAAGAGTATAATTTCAAAACCATACCATGACTGATGAACATGAATATAAATGACACGAATACAATGCCTGCTTAAGGCATCTATATGTATGTTCAAGTTAAAACTTATTTGATTAAAGTTTTTGTCAAAGAAGCATTCTCAAATAACTGGTACATTATTGTCTTTCGAATATACCATTTCCTTGGAAGTACCAGTACTTTGGTAGTCACTACCTGGGGCAATGTTTACTCAGATAACCATTTATGAAATGATTAAAATATAAGTTTATGAAACTTCCCCCACCACCTTAACCACTTGACCATCTATGGTATCATAGATATGGTAGGTGAGAACACCCTAGATTAAGATAAAGTTATCAGTTTATGAAACGGCCTCCACCACCATAAACACTTGACGATCTATGGTATCATAGATATGGTAGGTGAGAACACCCTAGATTAAGATAAAGTTATCAGTTTATGAAACGGCCCCCACCACCTTAACCCACTTGACCATCTATGCTATCATAGATATGGTAGGTAAGAACACCCTAGATTAAGATAAAGTTATCAGTTTATGAAATGGCCCCCACCACCTTAACCACTTGACCATCTATGCTATCATAGATATGGTAGGTGAGAACACCCTAGATTAAGATAAAGTTATCAGTTTATGAAACGGCCCCCACCACCATAAACACTTGACGATCTATGCTATCATAGATATGGTAGGTGAGAACACCCTAGATTAAGATAAAGTTATCAGTTTATGAAATGGCCCCCACCACCTTAACCCACTTGACCATCTATGCTATCATAGATATGGCAGGTGAGAACACTCAAGTGGAAAAGATTAAGTTATGAGTTTATGAAACGGCCCCCAACACCGTAACCACTTGACCTATGCTGTCATAGATAGTGTAGGTGAGTACACCCAAGTTAAAGATAAAGTTACGAGTTTATGAAATGGCCCCCTTGCACCTTAACCACATGACCATCTATGCTATCATAGATAGTGTGAGAAGGTACATGCTGAATGACAAATAAATTCTCATTGTCTTTACCTGCACAGGTTTTTCATTCTGTGGCCTGAAGACCAGAGGGTACCTAGATGTCTGGAAGGCCTTTGCAAGTATAGCCGGTGGACCATAGAAGCCAAGGCCTGTGATCTGGGCCTCTAAGGGCCAGTCATTGTTTGTCATGTTCACCTGTAAAACAAATCACAGAATTCACAATGGTAAAGTTTGTTAGTATTAAGGTCTGTATTTATCAACTATTTCTAATCCCAAGTTATGACATGAACAAAAGTTAACCATTTGTACAGCAAGAAAATTAAGTCCATCTACGTAGTTTAGATGTTCTAGTAATCTAAACATAGATCAGTTAAGATACCATGCCAATTTTATTAAAAGCCTCTTTTAATACCAAGATTTTTTTTTTTCCTGAAAACAATGTCTTGTACAATTCCTACTTTAAGAGTAGTTAATAAATATGGCCATAGTGAAGAAGTTTCAGTTTCAAGAGGCATGTGATATGATAAAAGGAATTGAACAATATTAACATATCTAAGAGTGGTTGCAAAACAGTATAATCTTATAATACATGGAGTAAGACTATTAACAAGTGATTTAAACTGTAAATTGACAGCAAATATAAATTTAAAAGGAGGTATTTAAAAGTCCTACAAAGAATACATCACTGACCAGTGTTGGGGGATAAATTAAAAACAACAACTATCAGCAACAGCTATTAACTAAGATCATTAAGGCATGTATTCACTAAACATTTCTAAGAATTATGTGTTTTAGGTTTTAAAATCTGTACTTTTACTATCTGCTTATGATGGATGACCACCTACCAGTGGCAGCTCTTGTGTGACATTCTGATGGACAGGAGCAGAGAACTGGATCTCTGCAGTGCTGCCCTCTGGACTCACGGTGGACTCGATGCGAAACACTCGCACATCATCCTGACCTCGAAGCAGGATCTGACAAGGGTAGTGACCCGGCTCATCTGTGTAGAATTTGACCGGAATCTCAAGTCGCCCAACACGGTTAGGTGTCGCTGTATTAGAAATATCAGATAAATAACTCAATTTGAAATTTCTCCTAAAACATTTTATAAGAAGTATGCCTAGTTCAAAGCACCAATGTACCAATGAACATTATCATTACTGATTACTTGAGGTGAACAAGTTCATTGCTTATGTAGCAATCTGATTTTTTTCTCACAATTTTGATAAAGATCTTTGGATGAAACTCCAAAGAAGACCTACTTATCTGTGTTTATACATTTGCTCTTACATGTGGCTTCTATTGTCGGAAAGACATAGTTATCAATATTTTGAGTTATAAGTAATAAATGATCACTGTTAATGCAACAGGTAACTGATCATCAAGCAAAACTCCTTTCATTGGCAAGTCACTACTACAAATAAGGTGACATTAAATGCAAAGTTTTTTGGTTTTTATTTTATTTTTATTTTTTTTTTTATTTACACTTAAAATGCAAACTCTCTAATAACATATAAAAAAGCACTGAAGAAACATGCTCATACAAGTAGAACAAAACAATACTCATGTTTTTATAAAGAAAAATATATGTAGAACAAAACAATACTCATGTTTTTATAAAGAAAAATATCATCTGTAACACACCTTCAAATAGAAAATGTATATTTGCTGTAAAATGTATTCAGTTATAAAAAAAAAAACTTTCTACCTTTTGTATATTACATTTGTATGTTCTTAATATGCAAGGAAGATGGGATGGGATTTGCCAGCATTTTTGCTGATACTATGCAGCGACATTTCTATCATTATAGCACAGGGGCACTTATGAGATGCCCAGGGACTGAACCCGGCCGGTCCATTATACTGATACAAACAAGTCAGGCGTAATGCTGTCCCTTAGCCCTGAGCGTTAGGAGGGAAGCCACTACTACCAACTTTAAAGTCTTTGGTTTGACCAGGCAGGGGTTTGAAGCCCCGACCTTCTGAGCTGCAAGCCAATGCTCTACCAACTGAGCTATTGCAGCCTGTTGCAAGGAAGAAATAAAAAAACAAAACAAAAAAACTTTGGTGACTTAAATGACAAATGAATGTAATCTTATTTCATAAGTTGACTTTTTTTAGTGTAATGTTCTTCAAATAAATTTAGTATAGTACAGTTAATATATAATGTATCTTATTCTGCTTTGGCTAATGGCTTTAGGTTTTCTGAAATACCAATTTTAGAATCAAAGTAATAAAAAATACTGTTGGATATTACATTAGATGCTTTAAACAGAAGTTGACTGATTATTGAACTTATAATAAACTGCTCCATCTGAAAGATTTTTTTCCCGGGATATTACCGGTAAACCCCAAACCTAAAACTGACCTATAAAGACATTACTTCCAGCAGGGGCACTTCGAGCCCTGTCATGTTCGCCTGGTGGAGGGATGAAGATCTTGTCGGGCAGCTTGTAGAAGCTCGAGTCTACCTCAACCTTGTAGGTCAAACCTCTTGGCAGGGTTTCCTGCACAACAACAGGGAAATTTATCAAAATGGATCATAGCTATAGAATTGGTCACTTTTATTGATAGCAAATGTTTACACAAAAGACCAAATAAAAACCATTTGTAAAACGGTAAAGAAGGGGTCAAGTTAACCTCACTTTTAAGTGTGGCAGATGTTTGATCCAATAAAAGCAGTAATGATCATCCATGAATTTTAATAAATAATTGTTATATTTTTGTAAGGATTGCAAGATATCAAAGATACAGATGAGAAATTGTTTTGTCTTTGAAAAATGAAATAAAATGAAACCCAGAAAATACATGGTATTCCATAAAGTCAAAGTGAATCTCAGTACATGAGAAATTTAGAAAGAAAAATACATATTTATGTTACATGAATTCAATAAATTCTGCCAAAAATTCAAGATCTTTCATAAGCTATGAAGAAAAATAACTTCAGGATGTGATTTTTCATTTGCAACTATTTCATATATATTTAATATATTTTTTTAGACGAAAACAATTTTTGAAGGAAAGTTCAATTTGTTCTTAGCAAAGAGTAGCAATCAATGATAAATGATATCAGTGTTAATTTTTAGGTCATAAGAAATCAAATGTAAATTTTTTTAAGATGACTAAATAAAAAAAATGATGAACCATATTTATTTTTGGTTTCAATTTATTTTGTAGAATGCTAAAAACTTACGCAATTTGATTGCAGCTTTTTTTACATGAACTTTAAGAAAAAGATAATTTGGTGGCTGCATACCATAAAACATGCATTAGGTGCAAAGTATTAAAATGTAATAAAACAAGGAAAAAACACAAACATGAACAGTAAAAGGATATTTCCAAACAAACTGTTTCATAACATTCAAGGAATAAAACATAACAAAAATTTCACATACAGCCATGCTAACGGAGAGATGACGTGGACAAAATTGGACGTCATAACAATGGACATAAAATATATATTGCAATAAATATCTTACCTCACTTATCATGTCTTCAAGAAATGACTTTTGGATTGAAATTAAGTATGATAAACATTTAACATTTGTTTTTATTTGTTCTTTTAGCAATGAAATACTGATAGCAACATTTATGATATATATCACTGAAAGGTCAGTTCAAATCTTCTGGAAATATGTTAAACTTAATTAATTCATTGTCTTAAATTGCAATAATGAAAACCCTTTAATATAAAAATTTACACAATTTTTAACTTAAAAAGTTCCACAAACATTTAATTATGTAACCTTCAAAGTAGAGTGTGCTTAATTAATATTAACTATCTCTAGACGAGAGACTTTGCGAACATGATACTTCTTAACATTTTTTTTATCAATTTACCTTATAAACAATACTGCTAAGCAATATTCTTATTATAAATTCCTGATTTATCTATTCATCTACAAAGTGCATGGTCTAAGAAAGTGGCATCAGCAGTGTGCCAATGCTTGATTTTTTTTTAACCCATTCCAGCATATATACGCCATTTTACGCCTTTACAAACCATTCACAATCATATTCCATTTTACGCCTTTACAAACCATTCACAATCATTGGCAGACTCTGCATGCCATAGGGTTTATGTGTGGACTGGTTCAGCCTTAAATCTGTTATTACAGGTTGATTATACATTAATTTAAATCCTTTTACCTCTTTTAATGAAAAACAACAAAGACAAGTGAATTTTCAAAATTATAGATAAACTTTGAAGGAAAGGGTTAAAAACATTCCACATTGGGTTGGAAAACCCCTATCTCTGTTCCAACCCAATGGTAGGTTCGTTTTATCTACAATGTGCATACAATCTGTAGAAGTGCCACCAACATTCCCAAAGAGAGTGCTTACTTGTGCTTTCCGGATAGCCTTTGCAGGATCCTGTGACAGTTTTGTGATGGTTTGTGCTGCCACCGTACTACTGAGTAGTGTGCCCGTGGTGGCACGACGTGTAAATTCCACATTACTCATGCGCTGAAATATACCAACACACACAATGCTACCTTCTACCAAATTGCCCATGTGATCAGTGCAAAGATTAGCCAAAGAGAAAGAAGAGAATTTTTTTTTCCAGGGCCTAAGGTTATACATTCCAGTTCTATGAATGTCCAAATGATATCGGGCTGCGGCCAAATAATTTGCCTAGTCCTAGATTTAAAAAAAAATATAACCAACAAAAAAAGTATGGTCTTATATCAACCATTTTAGTGCAATGAATGAATCTGTGGTGGTTACTTGACTGATATTCAGTTAAATTACTTTGTAATAAACATGCACCTGTAAAACAAATAAATCATTGTTGCACAAATAATACATGTAACATAAAAAAATAATGAAACAATGCAAAGCACATCATCACAATTAAAACTATAATAATTTTTATTAAAATATATAAGAAGAAGAATGGGACCAGTCATTAGTCAAAGTTTCCTGTATATAGGCCCATATTAAAATGCAATCCGAAGTATAGCTTTTTCGACTAAACAACTTCAAGCCCAAATTTAAGTCTATTCTCAGGGTTTTAAGTGGTTACATTTCTATAATTATCAATTTTGACAAATCAGACATGTTTGTGCATGTTTTTTTGTGTTTTTTTTTTTAACTTGAGCTCAAGGTGTAATAACCTCTGCCTCTGGTGCTAGCTTTATGAATTTAACCATGAGAAATTTTAAACATACCATGTATATTGCTACCATGTATTGTCTTTAAAGAGTATTAACTAATACAGCTGATTTACTGGAAACAAGGCTGTCAATGTGATATGATCTTTTAAAGGGATTTTTAAGAAAATAGAATAAGATCCATGTGATCAGTAAAAAGGAGGGTTAAAGAGAACGGTATAAAAGCCATGTGGAAAATATCTCAAAGTCAAATAGTAAATTTTACATTTTTGAAATTATGAAATAGGGATTTATGCTTCTGGAATATTCTCAATAGTTAAAGTAATAGCTAAAAAAGTGGAAAACTTTTTTTTACAGTAAATATTTACTAAATACATAGCCACAAGGGAGGTAACATGATGTAATAAGAATATTTAGAGTAACATCCCCTAATAAATGAAAAGATTTGATAGAGTGAAAAGATCTACAGAAGGATATCTATTTCTGTTTTTCTATATTTATTTACCAATGACTAATATTTATAACTGGATAGCACGGAGAATATTTCTATAATTTAAGATAATAAAACTGTAAGTGCAAGTTATCAGCTGTTCTCAAGCATTTCATTGGCCAAATCTTGATAAAGTTTGAATTTCAGCCAATTAGACGCTTGGGATTGGTCATGGGCTCAAAGTTTTACGCAGATGTATGAAATACATTCAAAAGAGACAGTTCTAACATGCACCCTGCCCTTAAAGCGTGTCTGCATAATTTGTGCCTATCTGTATGTGTGTGTGTACATTATTGTGTACATATGTGGCTGCTGCTTTTGATTAATAAGAATCAGCACAACCATCCACATTTTATCTTGAGTATAAGGCTCTGTGTGTGAGTATATGTTCCTGTAATTGTAAGTTAATGTACTTGATAGTGTGAGTATATGTTCCTGTTAGTGTGAGTATGTTCCTGTTAGTGTGAGTATATGTACCTGTTAGTGTGAGTCTATGTTCCTGTAATTGTAAGTTAATGTACTTGATAGTGTGAGTATATGTTCCTGTTAGTGTGAGTATATGTTCCTGTTAGTGTGAGTATATGTTCCTGTTAGTGTGAGTATGTTCCTGTTAGTGTGAGTATATGTACCTGTTAGTGTGAGTCTATGTTCCTGTTAGTGTGAGTCTATGTTCCTGTTAGTGTGAGTATATGTTCCTGTTAGTGTGAGTATATGTTCCTGTTAGTGTGAGTATGTTCCTTTTAGTTTGATTACATGTTTCTGTTAGTGTGAGTCTATGTTCCTGTTAGTGTGAGTCTATGTTCCTGTTAGTGTGAGTATATGTTCCTGTTAGTGAGAGTATATGTACTTGTAAATATGAGTATATGTTCCTGTTAGTGTGAGTATATGTACTTGTAAGTGTGAGTATATGTACTTGTTAGTGTGTGTATATGCATGCTTGTGCCTATATCTGAGGGCATGCCTCCATGTGTGAACACTCCCACCTGTGTGCTTATTAAGGTAGTACACATACCTGCTGTGATGCCATGAGCAGGGCCTTCTCCTTGGCAGGGTTGTTGTAGGGAATACTTAGGTTCTCCTCCAATGTCTGTCCGGCCTCACACTTCCAGTAGACCACACGCTCATCTCCACCAAACAGGCCCTTTCCTGTACCTACATGGAGATATGGGTATATTTACAATTAAAGGAAAAACAAGCTGCTCTTTAGAAAAAAGTTAAATTTTATGCAATTAGATTTTATTGATTTCACTCTTTGAATATGAATACTTTTACAGTTACAGTGTTAATAGTTACAACAAGAGGATTTGCCGGCTCATCTCTAAAGAAAAGCACCAGTTACTTTTCCTTTTAATAATTATTGAAGTGAAACCACTTAACAACTACTGAACATAAGACAACACATAGAAACTTGCAAACAGAAGCTAAAAGAGATATTATTTTGCTTTGCTACTGGTTACTGGGATTTTGAGTGAAACAACTTGTCAATATTGGAACAAGATTCCAAGATTTGTACTACAGCATAACTGATGAGACAAAAGGAATAATGTAAAGCTGGTGTTGTCTTGTAGTCAGAAACTGAACGGGTACATAACATCTGGCTTTTATTGTAAGTTACTGGAACAAAACCCAAGGGCCAACTGAAATAGACATGGCATGCCATCCTGAAAAAGGACCAAGTGGTCCTGCACATCAGCTAGGCAAACACTCTAAAAACAGTCAAAAGGAGTGAAGATATCAGGAATTGTCCAACTCAGAAGACTGCAGTCCTAATGCTAAATGACTTTAGATTATAAGATTATAAGTACAAAGCAATGTTTAGAACTGACCTGCAGCGGCAGCGCTGCTAATCCTCACGCTATGTGCAGTTTTTACAAATGGCACCACATCTGGGAGGGGTAAGGTGACCTTGGCCTCAATTGAATACAGGAACTCTCCAATCTCCTCATTTAGGAAAATCACTGAGCACTGGCGCTCTCCAATGTTGAAGGGCAGGAAGTGGATCTCCACATTGATTGTTTCCTTGGAATTCAGGTATACAGACGAGACTGGGCTGTAGAATGCACTCATCATGGTATCATCTCCTGAGGGTCAAGAAGTTTTAGTAAGTACATATTATACAAAGCTGGATAATTTTTTGTAGGGTATAAATATTAATCAATAAAAAAGCAGCTTAGTGTTTGTAGCTGTTTGCTTTTCAATAACTATAACTAAAAATATACTGCACCACTGATAAACCTGCATGTATTGTTAAGCATTTGTCAGCTGTTTGATTGTTTATTGGGTTTATCATCCCATCAACAGTATTTCAGTTATCTAGAGACAGCGTCCACTTGAAGCAGATATAGTGATGCCGTCACTGTGTATATCATGTTGTGAACACTTGGCACAATACCTCACCCAGAGCTGTACCACAATCATTTTGGAAGACTTTTCTTATGTCGCAGCCCTGGATTGAACCCGGGACCTTCCATACTTTAAGCCAATGCTCTACCATTTGCACTACTGGTTTTGGCAGCTGACTGATCAGGCTCTGCGCTATTATCTTCAGTCTCAATCAATGTTATGTAACCTTCGCCAAGGGTTGTTAGCACAAAGATTTTGAATTGGTTATAATCAAGGTAGCATGTTATGAGTGAAGGCAGATATATTCATCTTTAACTGGCTGAAAGTTAATATAAAATAGTCCTTTATGACTCTTTCTGGTCCCTACCTTCTTTACTCATCTGCATGCTTTCACTGAGTTTCGGGGGTGGGGTTGGGGGTGTTTCTGGCCGTATGATGCCAGAGTCTATCTTGGGCTTTACTCGACGACGCTTCTTCTCCTTCTTCCTCAGCAGGTTGGCATGGTTACTGGGGTCAAGGAGGGAGCCGCTGGCTTCAACAAGAACAATCCTGAACTCTCCAGCCTCCTCGAAAGGATTTGTAACTTCAAGAGTGATTTTCTCCAGCTCATAGCATGGGGATGAAGACTGGACTACTTTCTGAAATTTGACATAAAAGTTTATTTCAAAATGAAATCGAGATATAGTATTCCTGTCGAGGACAGTCTGTATACCTTGCTGCATTTCAACTCTTTTGGCCCAACATAATCTAATGCCATATGTTTAGAATAAAAAATTGTGCATAATGTTAAATTAAGACTTTCTTTGTCAACTCTGGCTTTCTCTAGCAGATATTCAGTAATAATCTATGAAATACACGCATATTTAAACTGCATGATATCAATGAGATTTTGTCTTTGTAACACTGTTATGCCAATGTTAAACATGATTGTATTTTTAACACTTGCTTGTTAAGTAAAAAAATATGTTCACTGGTTTGGATAAAGTATGCCTATTAAACGTTCTATTCACAATGTGACACTTATGTTATTAAAATAAAATGGATTTATTTTAATTTTTGTGCGGGGAAGAGTTGTTATGGGAACAATGCTTTTTTACTGGTGAAAATGGGTGACTAGAATTTTGAAGTGAAAAACAAAACAGGCAATAAACATCCGTGTGGATATTTTTCTGTATCGTTCAAATCATCATAGGTGTAAAAACAACACTGCTGGACTTTGATCCATTGAATTTTTGTATTATTCCTTCAAAAAAAAGTCTGACAATTCTTCCAATCAATTATATTTTCATATTCAACTTAATCTGACCAAGACAGCTGATGGTTACTTAGCATGAACAAATGATATGAAAATAGAAAAAAACACACAAGAGTATAAATAATACAACGCTTCATCAAACTAAAATAAACCTTTAACACACATTCACCTTCCTCAAACATTTCTTTTTACAATTGACAACATAAACAACAATAAACCTTAAACATACACTCACAAAGTCTAGTAAATTCCAAATCTTCTTAATCTACTTGTCAAATAAAAACAGGTTAAACAGCATCACATTTGTTAGCTTAGAGGCTATTCTAAATTATGTCATCAAGACTAATATAACTAAGACCAAAAATTCCTCAACAATATACCGTAAATCAACAACATGGTTATAAAGTCAAATCCACATTCTCTTTTCTAATATAATATATAAACACAACCTAATATACTTGAAAATACCAATCACCTTTAAATTAAAATTATTAGCACAAAAATGTATTGACATGTGTCTAATTTATAGGGTCAATGATGTAAAGTTGATTTCTAATGTATCAAATAAGATAAATACATGTATGTCAATTTAGTTCACACAAAAATCAAATAAGGGGCAGAAATGTGTTTGAAAAGTTGATACTTATTGTTTTGTTTTAATTATCAAATGAAATATAGTAGAAAAGATATACACAAATTACCATCTGAATTTTTTTATGATTGGTTGTTAGAAAAAAATTTAGGTCTTTATTTTAAGGGGAGTGGTGTAAGAATGGAAAGACAAATTCTCTGGGAATGATAAAACGTACAGATTCATCAGGAGGAGAAAGCACCTCTAAACATTCCTAATCATGCCATCTTTATTTTATTTATGTAGAACAATTATGTACATTGTATAAGCATGCATTTATATTTAAACATAATAAAATTGTAAAAACAACTTATTGTGAATGTATCTGGCTGTAATACAACATGGCAAATAAAAGTGATGGTTAAAAGGTAAAAATAGACCTTTCCAATAACTTGGTTATCTGCCCCTGAGCACTCACATTCATGAGATTAACATTGACATTGCTGACCCAGTTAATATGTTCATTTATTTATTGAATTTATCAACAGTATTTCAGTGTATTTGAAGACGGTGTCTACTTGAAGCAGAAATAGTGCTGCTTTCACTTGTATAGCATGTCATGTACTCCTGGCATACATTTGGTATGATCAAACCTGGGACCTCCCATACCTAGAGCTGGCACTCTACTGATTGTGCTAGCAGGAACTGTACAGTTATGAACAAATATATAGTATTGATAAAATAAAAACTCAATTTCTGTCTAAATGTTCATGCTTCACATAAAAAATGAGAAGGATGGACTACAAGACATGCTATGGGGACAGTTTTTTGTTTGTTACATAACATCAACACAATTATGGTCATACTGACTAATCTCCAGCTAATATTTGTGGAGGATGACCCCAGACTTATGTCTGAGTAGAACCACAGGTGCAATGCAGATAAGCTTGGAAAAACCTGCCCACATGAAATGTTCTCAACCCGATCGGGACTCAAACCCACTCCCCAGTGAGTGGCTGAGAAGTTAGAAGTCAGCAACTTTAACTGCTTGGTTACCAACGCACCCTGTAGGTGCCTTGTCAGCAAAAGATTTGACATGTTTGTTCAAAGCATTAATTATATTTTTAGTAGACCCAGGAAGTAAAACCTCATTTGCAAATCAGGGGAAGTAACCAAGTTATCTTAACGGTCAATAACAAATATGGAAAAAAGATAAGAACTTTCTCTAACTGGCAGACCAGTTGTCAACATCTTCCTTACCTCAGGATTAAGCTCCTTCTGGAATTATGGAAATTGTAGGATAAATTTGATGAGGAAATAAACCAAATGGCAGTTACTACCTGAGTACCGATTCTACCAAGAAAGTGGTGAGTCAAGAGGGTTTTGCATAAGTTAGAAAGCTTTATTTCTGAGTAGACTATAAAAATAGAATTAAACTAAACCAAATGGATTGTGCATAACCCAAGGTTGTAATAATATATAAAAATGTTGAAACAGACATTTCCATATATGACATATATTTTACGCTACATGATATTATTGCTATATTAATGATACACTTATGAAATTATTGTACAATAAGCAATTGATTATTGCTAAAGCTAGGGCATGCAGACATAAGGTAGAGAAGTAAAGTGTAATTTAATTGTGGGTAATAATACACTTAGTGTTTAGACAGATATTATCCTACCTGTAAACAGTAGAGTAAAGATATAGTGCACAGTTAGGAAGAAGTTATAAAAATATTACTGATACAAAGAGAAACAAAATCAGTAAAAATTAGATGGACATTTATAATTCATTATGATTTTTACTTGGAATGATACAACAAAATGATATAACAAGAAATAAGCATACAGGTAAGTTCATGATTAACTATTCTATAAAGATAGGAAAAGATAAGCATGCACTACATTGGAAATAGGATCATAAAAGGCTGTGTTTACAAATGTTTACAAATTACCATATATATCATATCAAACACTCCTGTCTAAATAAATATACCCATGCAACCCTTACCTTTGGTGTGATGTTGTCAACTTGAGTGTGAAGATTAAAGGTCAAGGTTGAACCAACGGCTGACCCCTGTCTTCGACCAATCAGAACAAGCATTGCCTCAGCAGATCGCAAGAAGCGACTGGTGAACTCCACGTTTAGGGGCAGTGAGGATTTTGGCGGAATGGTGACAAAGTCTCCCTTGGGCACCCTGAAGTCTCGTGCATCATGACCAGCCAGTAATACCTGGTAGACCAGTGGTTTACCACTTGGGTTGCTCAACTTCACCTTGGAATTTAGGAGAAGAATTTTACCTTTTTAATGAATTTTAACACTTAAATAAACAATTCCTATGGATTGTCACCAGATAAAACATATAAATAGCAGTTAAGTGGCCTATATGGGCCAAGTTCATTTAAATTAGCAAATTTTCAAGGTACCTTGCAAGAAATTTGAGGTTCTATCCAAGTACATGATGTTAGTGATGATTGCAAACTAAATTCTAAGTTTACCAAAACTGCTTATGTTGCTAATAAAATACCATAGTGCCCTGCTTTTAAAAAGCTAGAGACATCATTTTGGTACCCTTAGTTCCTCATCATGTGGGTTTAAGTTTAAAACAAGACATGTTATAAGGTGTTCCAGCTGAGTTGCAGCTTCCCATCACATCAAAACAGATGGATGCTTCTTTTATCAAAAGAAAAAAATATCTGGATATCGGCCTTTTGACATGCAAGCACTTTGCATGTGACTTACACATCAAAGTTGAATAAAAATATCAAGTATACAAATCCCAGAACATACTTGTCTGGAGACAGTGGTATGCAGTCCTCCGATGAACTCTACGCCAGCCTTGGGCAGGTACTGTGGGAGTCTCTGGTAAAGATGGACGCACAGCAGCAGCAGGGCAATAGGGTTCGGGTCCGTGATGTCAATGGCCTGGATGTCATAGTCCAGTCCAACAAACTTCAAGGCATTGGAAACTTTCAGGGCATTGTGTAGGCACTGCTCTGCGGTGTTCGGGTGGGTGTACATGTCTTGTAGATGGGTCTTAATCTGGGAGAGAAATACATAGGTATGCATAGCACAAGCAAGGTATAAAAATAAAATCTAGTTGAATATCATTCTCAAGTGTATGATTGGTCAAAATATTTAATAAATTTGATCAATCTAATACTTGAGAAATGTCTCAGACTCATGCTTAAAGTATATAACCTTAAGAAATTAGCTGTGCTTCAGTCCATAATACTCTCTCAGCTGACTAGCCAGTCTATATAATGCCATAGGTCCTTAGTGGTGTGAACTATTTCTTAAATATAAAATGTGTACTGACAGGCCTGTGGCTTATTAAAAGAATCTATGTGAAAACATTACACAAGTTTAAACAAAGAGAAAAAAACATACCAGGAAAGGCATATGTGCTCCTAAGACTGCTCCTATGACAAGACCATCCAGAAGATCAAAGTCGTAGTTGACAATCCAGCGAGAGGGGGGAACACCACCTACAACAGTACACCATAAGTAATGCATGACAAATGTAGCACTAATAGTTTTATCTGTTCTCAAACAATACTTCAGTAATGCCCAAGACTAATGAGCAAAGTTCAAGCTAACCTGATTAATAATAGGCAAGCTTACATAAATATGCACTCTTGCCCAAAATATATATTAAAAGTTAACTAGTTTAATCTATTGGTAATTATTTAATAATTTATTTTAAATTATAAATGTTACCAGAGTAACACTCTGTAGATGTCAATAAACATTATGAAAGCAACTTGGTTTTATCTTAAAATAATAAAAAGAATAATATTACCTTATTTGGTTTGACAATAATTAAAAATAACATTATTATTAACCTTTTAAGTGAGAACTGTCTGATCTGTATCTACATAAGGCACAGATTAATTTGTTCTAGACTGATCTAGAGTAAGTTAATCTTTATCCCAAGGTCAAAGCGGATAATCCAAGTGACAATAATTGTGATCTCAAAAGAAAACGGTCATGTAGTTTTCTTAGTTTATAAATAGCTACCTGCGCAGCATGTCTCGGATAGGAAATACATGTTCGTAATGACAAATGGAATGATGGGCTGATGTGATCACTTTTCACATAGATGCTGGACATCAATAAACAGCATTTCATGGCAACTTTCAGGTAATAATAATTTTTTGGGTTCTCTGAGGGGATTTTTTTTCCAAACTGTTGAATACAACCTTGAAGAGTTAATTATGTGCTATTCTGTTACACTGATTGGATAATCCATTTTTTGTAAACAGAATGGCGGAAAATTGAAAGAACCCTGCTCACCTTTCTCACAGTTGGCCCAGACCTTCTGTCGATAGTGTTCATAGTGGTGGTTCAGCCAGGACAGAATGATCCTCTCTCCAACACTATAGATGTTACTGCTGAGGGGGTCAGGGTTCACCTCTGGCATGCTCACGTTCTTGTCAGGTGATGGAGTGTTCTTTAGTGACCTTGGTGTCACCTTGGCCAGGACCAATGTCTGTCAGGCACAGGGGAAAATATTATGAAAATTTTACATCACTTTTATATTTGTATATGTTTGACCAGTATGCAAATAACTCTGTAAATTTGAGGTAGAGAATATCATCTTTTAAAGTTCATTGATAAATGTTTTATTGACTGAAAATGTTTTTTTTACAAAAAATCACATTTTATCAAACTAGGCACTTTTTTTCTTCTGTATACATATTGTCACCAGATGACTTGTTTGGGAGAAAATATGCTACAAATTGATTTCAAGGTTTACTTAAAAATTTGTATATATAGATGTTTTTTTCTCCCCCCAGACAAGGTTGACAAATAGATGGCTTGCCAGATGGATACTGGATCAACAAAGCACCAGCGTTATGGTAGTAACAAAATGGAAAGTAAAGTGCTTCAACATTTAGGTAAATTTTGTATTCATTTCCAAAAAATATTGTTAAAATAATTCAAAATAATGATGTGACACTTAATAATTTTACCAAAGAACATGTAAGTATGGGGAGTATGGGTAAAATTAAGAAATCCCTTACCTTGAGTATCTGGAGCAGAATGTCTGTCCAGGCACGTTTAGAGACGGCCTCAAACACCTCATCCTCCAGCTCCTCCTCTCCCTCAAGCCTAGATGCCTCATCCCACTCTCCTTTCCGCTGCAGCTCCAGGCGGTACTCTGTCTGGATCTGTTTCCATAGGTGGTAATCTCGCAGATCCATCAGGTACTCTGGCTTTACTGATGCCACACATGCTCCCTGACACCTGGATAGGAACATTTAAAAAGAACATTAAATAAACTATTTGCTCAAATAAAATTATGTCTGTATATCCTGTTACAGGTGCACTTTTCCTTTTAAATCATGCAGGTAAAAGTGACACTCTATAAGAATATATGACAAGGTCCTATGAGCATTGCAACATATACCAGACCCCCAAAAGGCACAGGACAAAGGCATTCACATGCATGCCAAATGTAAAAGTAATAACAAATCTGTGTTGAGTTATTTAACAAAATGAGCAAACCCAACACTTACTGCTTTGGAACGGTCTGTTGGCAAAATGGACTAAGAGGTGTGCTTAAATCAGTTTTACAGAGCTCAAACCTTGCACTCTCTGATGCATTTCTCAAATGCAAGCAATGAAAAGAAAATACATCTATCTGAATAAATAATGTCCAAGCGCTGATATTTTCCTTGATATGTTATGACGAAGGTAGTGACATCATCAAAAAATAATGTCCACATATAACCAATATGCTACAAATCATCACAGACAGCAATGAAGTACTCACCTGAGGAAGGTGAGGAGTGTAGAGTGTTGCCAGAAGACTTGTTTCACCCTCTCTACGGGGTCGGAGGGGAGGTGGCCATTAAGTGGAATGCCGGGGACTGGTCTTCCAGCCAGGTTACTGATCATGTCATAGATGGTCTTGAACTCTTTCTTCAGGTTATTGGTGTCCCAGCTGCCTGCCTTTGGTCCTTTCTCCTCTTCCTGTGGCTTGCGGGAGATACCTCTGTGGATGCAGTTATACAGTTAATTGTATTGGAAGTTTTATACTGGTAGTATGTTTAACAAAGTTATATAGTAAATTTTATATAGTATATAACAAATGAACATAGAAATCTTTTTTTGTCAATAATACCAAACAGGAGGAATCAAAGAAAGTTACAGAGCAAAATGAACAGACCTTTACATGGCAAGATAAATCAATACTAGCCAGAACATTACATAACATAAAAAAAAAGAAAAAAAAAAGTGAACTTGCTTAAGTAATCCATTTACATGGGCACATTGCAACACTTTAAATTATGCAATAGCCTTGATAATACAAATTTTCAAAAAGTAAAGACACTGAAAATGTACTGAAGATGTAGATATAAATATAATTTCTATATATTAGTATTATATTTCAACTAGACAAAAGTCATGACTAATAATCAAAATTTATTTGTACTATTATTGCTATTAATGAATAAATAAAAAAAACCAACACATTTTAATATTTCAGCATTTCAATACATTTTGTTTCACTTTTGCTGCTTATATGTCATATAAAAGAAAATCCCATCATTAAGACTATTACAGTATATATCCTGTTACAGGTGCACACATTCTTTTACGTTATGTAGTTAAAGGTAACATACTCTCCAACAAACATGCTACATAACATCACACTCATCAATCATATAATATTAGGTGGGAAAGGCCCTGGTGTGCCTAAGTAAAACTACCAAAGTCATTTAAAAGTCAACATTACAAAAATCAGTCAAACAGTTTTAGATGGACAATGCCCATAAGGTGCATAGTTAAAACTACACAGTCAAGTAAACACTCAATAATTGCACTCAATAATCATTGGCGATGATCTGAAGAGCGGTACCTCTTATGGTATGCCATTTTTTTTATGGGGATGGTAATAAAGCAGGCAGTAAGCAAGAAATTGCAGCTGTTCTGCGAGACCTTTCTCTGAGAAAAGAATTGAGTATTCTGCCTTAAACAGTGTAGCTTGCAACAATGAAGTGTAGCTTGCAATTATAAATGAAACAGGCATTAATACAAATTCATCTGTTTGGCAAGGTCTTGTTTAACAAAAGAAACCAATTTGATGATGTTAACAATGCATCTTGCCATGACAGATATAGGAGATAAGTAAGAAAGCAAAGCAGCAGACAGTCTAATTTCCACCAGAGTTATGGTTCGTTACTCTCACATATTAATCTAATGAATCAACAGTGTAAAAGAGTGCTTAGTTCCCAGAATGGTCATCTTCTTGGTCATCCAATATTAGCTGGGAAAGGTCCATATGAGCAGAAGTAAAAATACCTTTGTAGTTTAAAAGTCATTTCACTAAAAATTCATACAACATGATGTCTGGAGGCCCAAAACGAGCGTAAGTAAAACAACTACAGTAATTTTTAAGTCAACATGACACTCATCAGTCATACAGTATTAGGTAGGAGAAGCCCCAAATATTCATAAGTAAACATATCCCTGTCATTGAAAACATTATTACATCAATAATCATACAATATAAGGTAAAGAGGCCCCACACAAGCATAAGTAAAACAACTACAAATGCTCTTCATATTTGGAGGAATAAATGATAAAAGGTCTTAAAGGTCTAAGGTCAAATTTTAAGGTCAGCATGACAATCCTCAGTCATACAAAATTTGGCAGGTGAAGCGCCACATATTCATAAGTAAACATATCCCAGTCATTTCAATATGCACAATAATCATACAATATTATTGGGGAAAGCCTATGAGTGCATAAATAAAACTACCACTGTCATTCATAGTCAACAATCACTAAAAAATTATTCAAGCATAAGTGTCAAATTGTCAGGCATAGAAAGCTCCAATTTTAAATTAAAAGATTATACACCACACTGATACAACTACGTTCATATAGGCACTGTCCAGCTGTTATTGGTAAAGACAATAGACAAATTTGATCATTTTTGGGTAAGAAATCATTAACAACCTGCAAGTCAGCTGGAAGACTTCTCACATAAAATTCTCACCCCAAATGGGACTCAAAATCACACAGTGCTAGGCTGAGGAGTTACATGTCTGCAACTTTAACTGCTCTGTTTCTGGTGCTACATATTTTAAGATCTGCATTTGAAATATATACATTCAATAGTGCCAACAATTCAAAATAAGTTCTATATTAGCAGCAATTTATATTAAGTATAATTTCTTCATATGTATACATAAACTAAAGGTGACTTTTTGCAACGACTTACATGTATACATAAATACTTTTTATACAAAAGAAGAAAATATTAATTGTTATGCTGTTACATGTGTAATTAATAAGCATTTTCTAGCTGTAAGTAATAATGTATGCAAAAAGAGATATCCAATTATGTTATTCAAATGTAAAACTTGCTCACTAAAATATAAAATTGAGGACTATTATTCCAAATACCTTGCCAGTATGCCCATTATGTATACTGCATTTATTTTTTGTGACCATCTTTGACCTATGTTTACATAATTTTGTTTATACCTTTATGATTTTAACTTTAATTTAAATCAACTTTAAATTATTCAGTTGTTCAAATTGTTCAAATTTTTTAATCTTAAATATTAAATGAGTATATCACTCAGAATCAAATAAATAGTGCCAATACAAAATAGTTATGTTGAATCAGTAGAAATATCTCAAAATTTCACTGCTAAAGCTGTCTAAATTTCAATTCCATTTTCTTAAAAAACTGTAAATGCAACAAGCCAGGCAAACTCAATTTAGAAAAAAAAATCAAATATGTTAAACTTAAGAAAAGACTGCATCATTTAAAATGTAAAACTTAACATGTTAAACTTTAATGGTTGTCCTGGTAAATCTTAAAGACTACACAACTGTAAGAGAGGTACATTTGATTGAAGTAGTTTAATATGAAAGTTTTGAATGAGACATAGATGTGAGATGGACAGATGTACATGTGTACATACAAAAAAGACCGACCGATGGTGCTACATGCACCATTTCAGGGACATAAAAGTAGTTAACAATTTTGATTATAAAAAGATTCAAATATATGTTTCATATAAATAATTTCAATTTTAACATGCATTAAGTCTGGTAGGGACCATTCCTTAAAAATTCTAATTTTAATCATTACGACATGCATCAAGCCTGGTAGACACAATTTATCAAAATTACATTTTTTGTTCAAATACAAATAAATCTCAATCAGTGAAGATGTGCAACTTAATATATCAAAACATGAAGCATTCTATGTGGAAACAACATATTACATTTTAATTAGGTAAATTCATATAAAAAAACATTAATTTAAAATTTCATGTATGAAAAATTCTGCACTATTTAAATTATTTTAAATTCCAATTATTTAAAATAATCAAACTTTCAATCAAATAAAACTTCATTAATGTAAATTTCATCAAAAGTCAATCCTTTAATATATATTTTTTTTAACTTCCAACTGATATTTTCAGTTTTTGAAACATGCATCAAGCGTTGGAAGACACAAACACAAAGAGCGAACCAACATGCAAGGGCCATGCATTTACCCTTCAACTCCTCTCCGAATGCTTGAAACACAGGAAACACAAGATGGGAACAACAATCAATAGGCTAACCATCAAGTCTACATGAAGAATGTCCACATTCAATGGGTAAAATAGACTAGATATTATACTGAATGTAGTAATTTTTTATGCACATTATTTAAAGTACATCAACAATGTATATAATCACAAATAGCAACATGTTTAATCAGACAATACAGCTTATAATGTAGCAATAAAAGATTTATACAATTAATAATTTTGTTTTGTTTTCTGTTACATCGCATTAACACAATTATGATCATATTGGTGACGTCCATCTAATTACTGGTGGAGGAAGACCCCAAACTTAAGTCTGGGTAGAACCACTGGCACACTGCAGGTTAGCTGGAAAACCTTCTCACAAAGACCCGACAGGAATTTGAACCTACGCATTGAGGGGCTGAGGAGTTACAAGTCACTGCTCAACCAAGGGTGCCCTCATACCATTAAACAAACATCGCAAATATTAAGGTTCACAAATAGGAAGAGAGGGTAAAACAGACTGGATACATTTTATTATACATAGACATAACATCCTAATATGTCTAATAAAAAAGCATAATGTCTTATAACAAATAACAAAATTTTGATCGCTATTTCACAGGCTATTACAAAACAGTGACCTGTCCTGTCATTGTTGTTTATAGTATAACGCAAAAATGTTACAATAATTCAGATCGGGATGCATCAGGTCATTGTGCTCGATCAGATGACAGTAAGACAACAATAGCTGATACATGATTTAGACAATGCCTGTTATGTAAATTATGAGTTTACTGATTGCATTAATTAACAAATAATTTTCCAGAGATTTGGACTAAATAAGAACAAAATGATGTTAAGGCGTGATTTATTGAGTGCATAATTGAAGATACCATATCCGAACACCTATATGGCCAACATAATGTAACTAGGAAGTACAACATATTTTCTATGACTCTTGCAAATTGAGTAATACATAATAATTGATGAGAGTTTAGCTTTATCTTAAGTTTTTTATTCTCTCAAATTTATCCTCATAGTAATAATTGAAGTGTAACAGTAATAACCCATTTATCCCACCATCTCTGTAAATATTGGTTGATACATGTATAACCCGTGTGATAAAGATGAGCTTTATCAACCGATATTCGCGCACCTGCTCTAAGCCGGACTACTTTTTTTGACGAGAGCCTCGTGCTTTCTGATTTTCTTAGCCTCGCATGATAACATTTATATATATTAACACTAACCTGGTATTCTCTATTTATCACAGAATAAAAGTGCCAAAGTTAAATCTAATGACTATCTCAAGTGCATAATGAACTATACATATTTTTTTTTGTTAACATATATTCTAATTCAATATAATTAAATACTCAAAAAAAAAAACATAGGGTAAAATTTCATCTGCAAGCATATTCTAAGTATAGTTTAATACTTACGACGTAAACAGAAAATAGTCACTGTCAAAATTGAGAGGTTTTACACTACACAAACATGCCTTTCACTTTAACAATGAAAATGCATTTAACAAGAAAGGACAACAGTTTACTAAGTAAATATATCCGATGAACACAATAAAACCCTTCAAGCATGTGTCTAACTTAGAAAACGAACAAATCAATGAAAAAAAGACTGTTAAAATCACTTTCTTGATTTGGATTAAATGACACACAAACACAAATTTGGTAATACGTCGCCAAAAATGTACACAACTTTATATTTCCACTAAAACCTGCTAAACAAAATGTATGAAAATTGTGTATACCCAGAACAGCCAGCTTCCACTGGGAGCTGTCTGACCAGGAACTGCACTATATTGGATGCTGAGACTATCATAATTTGATCATTATCTATAGTAAGCATACCTTTCAATTGTAGACAAATCTTAAATAACTGGAACTGGTTATTTAATTTTTTTTATCAGGTTAACAGGAAGTAAATGATTAAAACAAATTATCACAACTTTATTTTAGATGTTCGATTTTTATTGAAAGAGTTAATATCATGCTTGAAAGGTTTTTCTTTTCTTAACTGCAAAGGGGGATAACTCTACCTTCCTTCCATTGTGCCACAAATGCCTCTAGATGAAAAATGCACACAAGTTAAAAGGGAAACACAAAAGAGAAGTGTTAGTTGTTAATTTTATTTATTACAAAAGTAAAGATAAAAGATATCTTTGTCAATAAAAAGATAACTCAGAATGTTTGCAAGAAATGAACAGCAGGAATCACTTTTCAACAGAATAAATTTACTTCTTTTCTGTTGCTGAGCTACTGACTTTTTAAATAAAAAAAAAATCAATGACTAGCTGATATGCAGAATTTTTTCCCTTTTTGCTTAGATTGTTGAAAGTTATACATAATGAAAAAAATGTTTCTAAAACAGCAACAAACAATGACCACATTTGTAAATATTCAAAACATTTTTACCTTAAATCAGTCTTTTTTTTATGTTTTTCCCCCCTCAAAACCACAAAAGAAAACAAGTATTTAAGAAAGAATATATTTAAAAAATCAAATTGTGAAAAAGAAAACAGAATTCATCTCTTTAGGATAGTAAGTGTGGCAACTTACATTCTCAGTGACAAGGGTGAACGATGCGGAAGATGTGCTGTACTTTTTAATAAATTAACTGCAACTTAAATCCTTAGTTATTGCAAATAGATGATAGGAATGATGTGCTGTATTACATGTAAATAAAAACAACAATTAAAAAAATAAATCGAAAGCTTACATTCTTAGTGACTGTGGGATGATGATGGGGAAGGGACCACCAGGCCATCCAAGGGCAGAGAACCATCTCTGGACTGCCAGAAGCACTTCCATGTGGAAGATTCCCTCCTCCGAATCTTCATCAGGAAACATGGCCGAGCCAAGGGAACGAGAGGCGAGGTCATTCTGGCGGGACAGCACGTGGTGATCAGAGCCTGATGGAGGCTTGTTCTTGGCTCCATCACGGTTAACAGGGGAGCCATTGTCGGCAGAGTCTGGGGAGAGGATATGGTAAGAATATGATTTTATTTCTACTGAATCTATAGCTAATGAATTCCAAGGCAGAAAGTGTGGGGTTTGCTTTATTTTGTATTATGTCTTGTGACAGTTTTGTTGTTACTTTTACTACTGACTGGCATGCGAAAACCTTTGTCCTGTATCTTTTCAATTTTAATGTATGTTGTAGTACTCATAGGACATTGCTATATTGTTTTATTGATTGGTTTGTATGTAAGGCTAATTCATTGATATTTATTCCATAACTTTTTGTTGGGATCATAAACCCATCAATAAACATTTCAAGACAAAGACAGACATACTGAGTATTTAATTAACATAAATGCCTTGAATCATATACCTATTCTTTGGACCTTGAAATTCAGAAAAAATGCATTTGGATTCCAAATGGTCTCTTTTACAAAAAGCAAAAAAAGAAAA
Source organism: Sinonovacula constricta (assembly GCA_007844125.1). NCBI lineage: Eukaryota > Metazoa > Mollusca > Bivalvia > Cardiida > Solecurtidae > Sinonovacula > Sinonovacula constricta. The sequence goes on along the minus strand of CM017556.1, from coordinate 82,486,661 downwards.
AGTGTTGGGAAGTTATTATTTTGGTAGTTTGTTAAATCAATAATGGAACATTTAGAACATACCAGTTTCGCTGGCTGAGGACTCATAACTTGAGGACGAGGCCTGGAAATTTGAGCTGGTGGCACTAGTGCTGGGACGACTGGCATTTCTGGGTGTATAACACGGCACAAACACGGCCTCACCCACATTGGACAGGCTCTCCTTGGATTGGGTCTTGCGTCCTTTAGGGGCGGAACCCTGGGATAGAAAATGAGATAAAATAATAAATATAAGTCTAAAATCATTATAAAACTGTGGGTTAATTTGTTTAATAACTTTATCTCACATAAATTATAACAATTCAAAGTTATATTAATGTGAAGGATAAAATAAATTCATTAACAGAATAATCTCCAGAACATCACTGGTGATTAAGAATATTAAGAATGGAATTCATCATAAAAATATAACTATTAAACATAATAGTTTAATATAAACAGGTATACAATTTTCGTATATTTTAGCATTTTTGTGTGGTCTGTTTGCCTTTTTTCATCTTTTTTACGAAAGTTTTCAACAATGCAGACTTATTTTAAAGCAAACTAAGACAAATACATGATTTTCTCATTAATTATGCCTGAGTAATTACTTCATAAATACCATATCTTAGTGTTTACAACTATTGCGCCCAATGTTATTAAGCTTTCAGCTTAGTCTGAGAACATCCACATGCAACTGATTGGTTTTAATTTTGAATTTCATTCAAATTCAGCCAATAAGATGCATGTCACAGGCCCTAGATCATCCACATGCAACTGATTAGTTTAATTTTGAATTTCATTCAAATTCAGCCAATAAGATGCATGTCACAGGCCCTAGATCATCCACATGCAACTGATTAGTTTAATTTTGAATTTCATTCAAATTCAGCCAATAAGATCCATGTCACAGGCCCTAGATCATCCACATGCAACTGATTAGTTTAATTTTGAATTTCATTCAAAATTCAGCCAATCAGATCCATGTCGCAGGCCCTAGATCATGGACTAAATTATGATATATATGTGTAGAATGGCATAAACACTAGTACTTAGTAGTTAATATACCTGTTCACAGACAATCTGATGATCAGTGCGGTGCAGGGCCAGGAACGGGTAACAGGTCATCAGACAGTTGTCACCAGTAGCGGTCACAAGCAGGGTAAATGGTTTATGTGCACCATCAAAAGTGAAGCGCACATTCTCGGCAAACGATACCGGCTTGGTCGTGCTGAATGTTATCTTACATGGCAGGCTAAATGGTTCAATCTGACCTTCATCTCCACAGCATGGTTTAACCTCTGAAAATTATAAACAAATACAATTTTATTTCTTTTAATTCAGCAAAATAATTGTCATATTGCCGATGTCCAGCTAATTATTGGTCCCCACACCCCATACTTAAGTCTGGGTAGAACCAGCAGCTGCAGCTGGAATTCCTCCTCACATGGAAGATTCCACCTTGACTGGGACCTGAACCCAAATGAAGAGGGGCTAAGAAGTTAGGAGTTGGCAACTGTAATAACTTGGCCATGGCACCCCAAATATGAGTTGAGACAAAATTTGATACTTACCGTACTTACTCACTTATAAGACTATTCGCTTATAAGACGACCCCCCTACTTCACCTGCGAAATTGCCGGTTTCTGCTTCGACCCGCTTATAAGACGAGGCGAAAAAATGAACAGGAGCGTCGACCAGTCATGCTGTCTCAACAAAAGGGTTAATTGGTAAACAGTGACTGTAATTTTCACACGTTGCGGGATGTATCTAGTCTCAGCTGCACTGCTATCCTGTAGCGCGTGGCGGCATGACATTAATTTCTTTGATCTACGTCACCAAGTCTGGTATGACAGTACACAATATATCGGGGAACAGTGCACTGTCCTTGTGTACATTCTACAATCAATAATTTCATGGAGAAATGTAATAGGCAGCTGCTTATAAAAACACATCGTTCACACCCTCACTGTCAAACTGCTCCGATCGATATCACCTTGACAACAGCTTATCTCAGAGTCAGTCACTTGACCTGTGTAATGAGGCAAGTCTACACGAGTAAATTACAGCTTGGTGTATTTGGCAGACTGAAGTTGAAAGTTTGTTTCAGTGTTTACTGACGGATAATAAGCCGTGTTTCATGCAGAACAAAGGGAAATGAATGTGAGACAGTTAATCGTTGACCGACAGAATTCAAAGTTCAATTAAGGTAAAATTATCGGTGGTCGACAATAACGGCACGTCGGGTCATTGCATAACTGCTAACAAGTTTATGTGGTATGTTTTCGCCCTAAAACAATGTGAAAACTTTTTGCCAGGTTGCTAGACCCCGCCTATAAGACGAGCCCCACACTTTTAACATGAAATTTAAAGGAAAAATCCCCGTCTTATAAGTGAGTAAGTACGGTACCTGAAAATACAGACAAACATTGAAGTTGCACCAGATTTTCATTTTTTTTTTTACTTCAGGAACACAATGTGAATTCTTTTAACGAAATACTCTTGTTTATCCCTCTTTACAAACTTCTTAGTTTTACTGCTAATAATTGTATATACCTGCTCAACATTGGTACAAAATGGTAAAAATGAACACAATTTGCTTTTGCCAGTTAAATATGTGCTTAGAAAAAAGAGAATATAAGTTTTTAAAAACAAATCTCCCAAAAGTGCATAGGTACTGACCTTGACCTTCTGGGAAGGTGACCTTGAGAGGAGAAATTTTGCTGCCATCCTCACATACCACTTCCGGGGTCAGGGCCTCTATCTTTGTTTTACTGGAAAAAAAGAGAAAGAAAAATGCAAATAATTTCTTTTTTTCCCCCACAGATTATCTGAACAGTTCCTGATGTTTACAAACATTAATATACATCACCGAAAAAATTTGATTATATAAAAACAATTAATAAAAATTAATTTAAAAAAAAAATCTCAGCTTATATAAAAAAGGATTTTGACATATTCATTTGTGAATGTAAGTATGTATGTTGGAGAGGTAGGAGAAGTTTTTGCATGAGATGCCAAGCAATTATTATTATTATTATTATTATTACCATATATAAAGCTGCCTTTATCACAAGAGTGCTCAAAGACACCTAACAAAATATAAATTTGTAACTAAAAACGTTGACAAAAAACAAAACATGTGTAGCAACTTGCAATGATAGATAAAACATTTAGATAAGAATATAAAAGAAATAAGTGCAAATGAGCATTAATAAAAAGGTGTGTTTTCAGAGCTCTTTTGAAGCTTGTCAGTGTTGAAAGGGCCCTGAGATTAACAGGAAGGCTGTTCCATGCCTGAATTAACAGTCAACAACTCTTATCCCATTAGTCACAGGTGCCCAATAAATATTTAAAAAATGTATAAACACATGTAAATAATCAATACTTACTCTTTAAACTGGGCAGCAAATATGGTAAATTCTGCACTGACTTCAGTCTGCAGAGGAACTGGGGTTAGCACGATTGCCAGAGGATCAAACCAGAGTTTGGGAGCCTTCAGCTCGGCAATCACGTGCAGGTACTGGTAGGGTTTGTCAAAGTCACCATCCAGAATTACTGGAAACAGTGCTTCAAACCTGCCTGGCTCCTCTAAAAAATGTAACAATGTTTGTGATTGTTGTTGTATTGACAATTTTATATTCAAGGTTTACATTTTTTGTGCATTAGTCACACTGACACAACTAAACTAGTTAACAAATGACAATTGTTTTTCATTTGTTTTGTTTTTAGAAAGACAACACAGGGACACAGTAATAGTCATTATAGTAACATCCAGCTATTTTTGGTAGAGGAACACCCCAAACAATCTATGAAAAGAACCACTGGCGCATTGCAGGTCGGATGGACGACTTTCCAACATTTCGTCCTTAGCCTCAACCGGGACACGATCCCACACAGTGATAGGCAAAGTGTTAGAGAAGTTACAAGTCCACAACTCTACCAGTCATCCATTGGGCCCCCTATTAACAACTAGAGAATTGATGTACATGCCTGACAGGGGAGCCAGGAGGATGAGCAGTAAGATCCACAAAGTAGAAACTTCTCAGAACTATATGGGTTCGAGTCCCAGTTGTAGCAAGAACTTTCCTTGTGGGAAAGTCTTCCAGTTGACCTGACCTACACAAGTCTCGAGTCTTCCTCCACCAGTAATTAGCCAGGAAGTGCCAAAATGATCATAAATGTGCTAGTGCAATGTAAAAAAAACAACAACAAATAAACAACAATGTCCAACAGTGTAAATATATATTGAAGTAACTATCTTAAAAAATCAGGTGTGTTTTCAATTTAACAGTTTGACACACTTAAAGATATATATCTATATTTGAGATGGCTAAAACTTCAGACGTTTTGAAATTTGTCTTAAGTAAAGTAATTTGTTTGAACTTAAAGTCTTGCTACATACTTGGACAGAAGAGGACTGAGACTTGCTGGGTCTCGCCTGGTTTCAAGTCTCCCTCAATGCCATTGGTCGGTTCCCCTGTGGGGTTGATGAACGGGGCACCCGACGGATGAATGAACTTGAAAACACCATCCTCTATGGCCTTGTTGTTGGTACGCAGATCCAAGCCCCATGTGATTGTCTTATCACTGTTGTTTACAAAGATGGTACCCTGTGGATTACAAACATAAGTTGTTACATTCTATACAGACTAGAAGATACAGTCAAACTTGTATTTAAAGACCACCAAAGGAACAGGTTAAAATGGTTACAGTAGACACACAGTCTTTTAAGGCAACATTGTTAATTGTTTTTCATGATAACTTTAAAAAAAGAAATTGTCGACTTGTTTATGCAACATTTTGTTATTTTGTAAATAATAATTATTATTATCATATTCTTTATAATAGTGCACCTTTGATTGCATTTGTCCAGACTGCACTGACGGGTTGTAGAAAGCTGCTGGAGCAAACATCTCTATCTTATTGGTGGAAAGCTGCAGAGGCTGTCTGAGTGCCGTGGCGATCACATGTTTTCTGGGTGTCACTACCGTGTAGGGCTGCGGCTTTGGATTGATGATGTGCTGCAGGCTGTTCTTGTTGGATGGGGCAGGAGTCGGAGGAAATGGGGTCGGAGCTGGGCTAGGGGCACCAGTGTGGTTGATCACAACCGGCAGTACAAAATCATAGGCAGCAACCTGGCAACAGAAACACAATGGGAGACAATGTAAGCTGAAGCAGTTTAATAATTATTCTTCAGTTAGAAGACTGTGTATGTAGAAACAGTTTTAAAGAAAGAAATGCCCTATTAAAAGGTGCAGAAAATGACAGAAAGGGCCAAAACAAACATTTGAGACTGAGCCCACAAATTTTAGCAACCATACGACTTTGTTCAAGGGTACAGATTAGACTGGACATGGAATTAACTTAACTTTTGACAGGCAGTATAAGCGTGGTACACTATGTTATCACATACCTCAGTAGGCATGAAGATGAGTTCTCCCTCCACAGTCTCTTCGCCTTGGAGTGTTATGGAGAACATGCCAGGGTTCAGCACAGAGAAGGCATAATCCTCTGTGGATGAGATACAATTAGTGAAAGGTTGAAAGGTCATATTGTGATCAATTTAAGATGGGTCATATTGTGATAAGTTGATTATAGGTCATATTGTGATCAACTGAAGAGAGGTCATATTGTGATCAATTGACATTCATACTGTGATCAACTGAAGATGGGTCATACTGTTATTTGCAAATGGATAATATTGTGTTCAATGGAAGATGGGTCATATTGTGATCAATTGACATTCATACTGTGATCAACTGAAGATGGGTCATACTGTTATCTGCAAATGGATAATATTGTGATCAATGGAAGATGGGTCATATTGTGATCAATTGAGAAAGAGTCATATTGTTATTGTTTTTCTTTTAACATCTCATTTGGCATATAAATTTATGTATAATGACTTTTGATTTTCTCCTAAGAAAAAACAGCTATAAAAGTAAATCCATTTTTTTTTATCGTTAGAAACTGACCAGTAAATAAAGGTGTTGTTTAATTGGTTAATAAAACACATCAATATATTAAAAAAGGCAGCACCTTCTTTACAAATATGTGTATGCATGCTCCTGAAAAAAAAACAAAGTTTGTTAATTAGCATACAAATACTATATGAGACAATTAACACTTGTACATATTTACCACCTTGTGTACCATTATTTTATAATGTTCATACATCTACTGTTTTTAGGCCCACATAGAAGAGTGGATTCATCCAAATGTATAGTCTCAGGTAATAAAGTTGTTTTATTATTATTATTATTGTTATAATAATTATTATTAATAAAACTTACCCTGTGTCTGGTACCCTGGAAAGTTGAGTGAAAAATCCTTGAAGCGAGACAGGTCAAACTCTAGCTTCACCTTGGTTACCATCTGTACAATACAAAATGGACAAGAATAAAACATGCATGTAAGTGGGGATATTTTTTTAAAATATATAACATACAGACACAATTATGGTCAATCTGACATTTCATTAATTTTTGACAGTTGACAGCCAAAAAAAAAAAAAAAGGCTCTTCTGGAGTTTGCAAATCCACATCTGATTTTCGGCACAAGTGCCCCATTACTATCTTACAGAGTCAGTTCAATACATTCAGCTGTCACAGGCTCTGAGTACTTCAAGCCATGTGACTCAAAATAATGTCTTGTTAATAGTTGTTGGAATTTGAAAAATGAAGTTTTAAATTGGCTAGTCAGTAAGCTTGAGAAAAAAAATGGATAAAATTTTGACATCACTAAGTAACTCATTTATTTGTGTGTGTACGTTTAAAATATACACTTGTCTATATTCACATTCTCATCTGCCTTGAATAAAAAGTATAGAAAATAATTTCATGGGTTTTGCTAAACTATTCAAGTAATATAAACAGAAGTTTTGAGAATAAGACAAAATATATTTATGTATGAATAAAGTGCAATAAATCTGTGAATGAAGATAATGTCTCATGTGATTATAACCTGTCAAAATGTCCTCGAACCAAAAAACTTGCATCTGTCAAGTAAACTTTGCCCAAGAAGGGGAATGAAAGTACAAAAGTTAAAAAGTGTCAACTGTATAAGAGTAATATCTATACATTAAAACTTCTTTTCACATTTCCAAAATTTAAATCAAGATCACTTGGCAATTTCAAGTTTTTTCCTTTCTCAGTGTCAAATATATTTACATAAAAAGGAACAATGCTTTGTTTGAAATTAATAACCGGTACTATTGATCACTTACCTTGTTAATCAATTTGAATAGTCGTGTTGATCCAGATCCACAAAATACGCCTCCAAAGTCAAAGGAAGACTATAACAAAATTCATTTCTTCATTAATTTATTTATTTTAAATGTCTACAATGTAAATTGAAAATGACTTTGAAATTGGATTGTAGTGTTTAAGTTGGAACACAAAAAACCCTAAATAGACATAAGTGTAAAATTAAATGGAAAATAGGCATACTTACAAGGACTCAATAACAGAAAACATTTAGTTGATTTGTAAAAATGTCATCTCAGTCACCTACCTAAGATACCCAAAGCTGTAGAACAATGTCTAACATTTTATTTCTCAACCTAGGAATACCTTAAATAATTGTTGCATTAATTTGCATGTCCAGACTCCTTAGCGTTAAAATTGTCACGAAATTTTAGATAATCCAAATGTACATTCTGTAAGGTGTAATAACCTTCTAATCTCATTGCAACAAAGTAAATGATTGTTTATACTTGTTGACCCCCATTATCTATATAGTTCAATGTCTTTCATGCAAAAAATAATTAAATTATTTTGTGAACAATGTTACACATATAAGCATCCTGTTTACAGTAAATTCTGAATAAGGATGTTGTTAAGAGACCATTTAAGCCCTGTCCCATTAGTGGTCTTTTAAAACAGGTTTGACTGAACTTGTGTATAAACCTACCAGATCAATGTCCACACTAGGGGGCTCCACAGTTCCTCCCATCCTCAGTTCCATACTCTTGGCTCCCTTGATGGAGACGCTAACTCGGGTGTCAAACTTGAGGATGGCATCAGGCGTCAGCTTCACCAACATCTCAGCATGCCCACCCACAGGCACCACACCATGTAGGGGACTCACCTGTAGCCCTGGGAATGGGTTTGGGTCATTGACCTGGACATCGTAAAATGCAATAAGAAATTTATTAGTAAAAAACAAATTATCAGCAGTCTGGGAGTTATCGTTTTTTTCACTTTTAAATTTCAGGGAATTTTTTAGTATCAACATATGTGTACCTCGAATAAAGTGTAAATAGCTAGATGTGGAAAATATCTCTGTTAAATGGTAATTATTATTTGATGAGAAAAAATTATATGTAGACACAGACAGAAAAAACTTCTGTGAACCTAGACAATTATAAATGTAATAAACCTGGTCCCAAATTATAGCAATTACTATTCATCATGTTATACAGTAAAGTAATTAAAGATAGTTTGCTGTCAAACTAGGAGTGTGCACTATATATAAGTGCATACCAAATTCAAGTGATTACGGTAATAAAGTAAATGGCAGTTTTATATGATTTTCACCATGTATTGAGATTGACTAAACTCTTTATCTCTATTATCTCTGAACCTACTACATTTGATAAGCAACTATAGTAAATGTCTAGTTATGTGCCAACAACTACATTAATTTGTAACACATGTAATGCTAACGACTCAGCAGCAAATAATGCAGATCCTGATCAAACATCTCCAAGCAGAATGTAACTGATCTGGACCTACACTATTTGTTTATATCGGATTTATTTGTTGTTGTTTTTTTTGTTTGAATGGTTTATTGTCCCACCAACAGTATTTCAGTTATCTGGAGACGGTGTCCACTTGAGGAAGATATATTGTTCCTTTACTGTGTATGGCATGCCGTGAACACCTGGCATGATACCACACCCAGTCACATTATCCTGACATCGAGCCAACCAATCATGGAACTTCCCTTAGATTTGCTTAAGCTATGCCACTACCATTTTTAATGACTTTGGTATGTCTCGGTCAGGAATCAAACCCAGGGCCTCCCTTACCCAGAGCCTGCGCTCTACCGATTGCACACTAAGTTGTGCATGCCCCTGTGTTGTGTCCAGGATCACCTTACCTGGAAGTATGCGTGATTCTGCCCAGTGTTGGCTAATAGCACTGTACGTGTGGTGGTCAGGTTGACAGGAACCTGACCAAACATGATACGCCTTTCCACAAACTGAACATGGGTCGACCCAAGCTGAGATAATCATAGAAAAATATTGATTGAGTCATCAAGTGACAAGAATTTTATTCATTTGTTTGGTGTTTATGAAAGTCATTTATAAATTCAAAGAATATATATGTACATCCTATGCTATAACATTGTAAGCTTATATTTGTATATGGTTATTTTTAATTCTATTATTTTCTTGATTAAAAAAAAATCAATGACAAACCTACATATTTCCTTATGCAATGAAAGAGAAGCTAAAAAACAAATTATATATTATATTAACAAATTGTGTCCTAGTCTGCAATGCATATATTATATTGTATTGCCATAAATATATGTTTATGCATTTCATAATTTGAACTGAAAATAAAGCTATATTGTAAAAAGCAAAAACTGTTTTACATGCATACAGAAGATAGTTTTACCATATTCTAAAAACTTTCTGACCAATGATCAGTGCACCATTCACTTATTCTTCTACACTTCAGTCTTCAAAGATCTAATTTGAATATTTTTCATTATCACCAAAATAAAGATGAATACTAAAGCTCACCTCAGCCTTACAGCCTAGCTGTAGCGTGCTGCCACCATGGATCATAAGCGAGAAGGAGCCATCTTCTGGGGCAAGGAATGAGGGATGCCAGACCACCTCACAGTCTAGGTCCCTGAAAGGGTCCACGATGCCTGTCGCAGGTCTAATGGAGAACGCCGTACCCTTCTCACCCAAGTTTGGTGCCCACGTGAACTCAGCAGGGTAGTTAAGGCGGTTGTACAGTGTGATGATGCCACGGAAACCTGTAGAAAAAGAAATAAATATAAGTACTGGTGAATAGACCTTTTAGATGAAGCATACTCTTTACTTGCATAAAACATCTTTGGAATGGGTTGAGTTTGATGTAAATTGATTGAATGGTATTTGAAGCAAGTGAAGGGTTTATTGCAAAATTTCAGTAAACAAAACAAATGGCTGAAAAGTTTCTAAAATGCTTCACTCAATCACAAGTTTCTTGTCCGCATTTATGCCACATTTTCTTGTTTTTTAGCGTATAATACTACAGGTATATAGAGTTAAGGTGAAAAATGCAGAAAAAGGCAAATGATGTTGCCTATGGACAATTAATCATTCACTGCTTAGCTAAAATATGTAATAAATTATGTAGAAAATTTCTAACTCCTGGTAGGTGGTTTCATTTAGTCTACATACTCAACAAAGGTGTAGGTTGTTATTATGACCTCTACAGTGTTTTGTTGTTGATGGTTTATACAGAATTATGGTCATGATGATAATGTCTGGGTAGAATCACTGACATCACTTTGTTGATTCAGCATATATAATATACAATGAACAAAACAGACCTAGGAAGACACCATAAAAGAGGACCTCAAACAGCTTTATCTGAGTTCATCTCCAGACATAGGTGGAGAAATACAAAAAGATACCAGGCAACCCAGAAACATGGAAACAGATTGTTAAATGGCTGATGATGATGATGACTGAACAAAACAAAGAATCCTTCAGTATACAAGAGTCAACATACCAGCATCAGCAGGCTGACCATAGGACGGCTTGAGGATGAGTTCATCTGTTGACAGCTGTAATGCTACCGGTACTACCTCGGCAAACACTGTGATATGGTGCTTGTGATAGCCGTTCACTATGTAGCTAACAGACCTAGGAAAGGAGAAACAAACATATATGTGACAGAACATCAATAAATCATTCTTTAACTTTATACTTCATTTAAATGTAAATTGGTGTTTTTCTGATGGAAAGGTTTAACCTCAATAAAGGAAAGAACAAGCATCACAATGACCCCTGGCAAGTGTTAATCACAGGTGCTGTGTTGTTCAGCTAAAAGACTTTTTCTTTAATCCTAGTTTTGTTTGTACTTTTTAGATCTTTGTCAGCCTGAACAGACAGGAAAGCACAACATCATATTAATTTTACCAATTAATAAAGAACAATGATCACTTGCTTACCTCTGGAACTTCTGTTTGATGTTTGATTCAAAGATGATGGGAATGACGGCCCTTGATTTTGGAGGGACCACCTGTGACAGGGGGCTGCTCTGGCGCAATTCTCGACAATCAATCTGTCATAGTACATACAGATGATATATACATATAAAGTAAATGATATTTAACACAAAAAGCTGATTTTAATCCTGTTTCCTAAAAAACATTACTTGTTACATTAAGCACTACCTGTCTTAAGAGACCATTTTAGTTTTGTCCCACTGGTGGTATTTTAATAAAGGTTTAAATTGAATACATTTGCAGTGGTTTGATCTGTATAAATGGAAAGTGCCACCTGGACTATAACTGGTAACTCTTAATCTGCTGTATTTCTTCTACTCTCAACTACAAAGATAATTTGATGCTCTGCTTGATGCAGTGTTTCAAAATGCAGGAGTTGTCTTCTCACAATATGGATTTACACTGTTTATAAAGGGTCAATTCATGCATAACAGATTAAGAGTTTAAAGATAATAAATGATATGACATTGAAAATTATCAATAATCATTGTAGTGACATCAATAAAAATATGAAAGACCTTGCATTGTGTATGAGATTCGGAAGAAAATTCAAAATCATTAAATGTTCTGAAATTATTCTATTAATTTAGCAAATTATTGTTATGCTTAAAATTTGAAAAAAAAAAATCTTTATCAACTGTGAATGCTATATGAACAATATGCATACACCTGTCCATGTACTTTTTTAAGATTTCTGTATCTTTTGATCAGTGAGATGCTTGCCTAAGCACAAATTGTACAGGCATACACAAATATCGTGGAGGTGTCTGAACTGCACTATTTGTTGCTGAGTTTTTTTATTAATATTTCTATGGGCACTTTTGATTGTAAATGTGATTATGAATAAGAATTAGTTTTGGACATTAACAAAATGAAGCAGCGTAAGTAGAGTGGGGTTGGGGGGGTGGGCCTTTGGCACTTTGGCAAAGGGGTTAAACAAATCTAATGAAACTCTTTTATTTCAAAACATGATGAAGAAGGCCATTTTCCCAAAATGTTTTGAAATAAAAGAGTTTAAATAGATTTGTTATATAATATTCACTATCCCTAAATGGATACAATAAAAAGGCAAAGGGGTTAAAGTCAATAATTTATAACTTTTCAGCCACTCAGTATATGGGTTGGAGTCTTGGGGGCACAGAAACTTTCAAGGGGGGCGGGGAGTGACCTGAGGTGGGTTGATCTGTTTGTCTGGGGTCTTTCTCCAAACATTATTCAATGGATGTCGCTAAAATGCCCATAACTGTGTTGGAAATGTAACAAAAAATAAAAATCAAACAGAATACAAGTAAAACCTACCTCAGCCTGTACTAAGACATTCTGATCCAGGTTGTTGATTATCTCCAGGTTACGTGTGGATATAGACCTCAGACACACCTGGCCAAAGTCAATCTCAGCAGGACCTGTAAAATAGAATTTATATACATTTGTGTTAAAAATACATCACATAAACACAATGGTAATCATTTGACATCTAGCCACAATTGGTGGAGTAAGACCCTAGAGAGATGTCCAGGTAGAATGACAAGGCAGCATTCACAAGTCAGCTGGAAGACCTCCTTCATATAAACGCTCTCTCCAATTCATATTGTGGGTATCCATGGAGATGTACCTCTGTATTTCTAACAATATGGACCTGGGCACCTCAAAATAAAATCTGAAGAACACCTTAGACAGCCAACAACTAACTCTTGTAGCCAGTCACAAATTTAACTATTTATTTGTGGAAAGTAACACTATCAGTTTTGTGACAAAGTGTCATTTTGGATAACCCAAAAACACATTACTGGTATACAAAAAAGAACTTATAAAAATAAGAACAAAAAAAAAACTGGCAGAGAATTTATTTCTACAAGTATTAACCAATTTTAACATTAAGTAGGCTTGGCATCTTTCAATCACTATAGAAAAACGGTATTTCTCATTTATAATCCTAATGAAATATGCCATAGTCATGATAAAATTTCTATCCAAAACTTGTCCTTACCTATGACAACCTGGTGTTGTTCTTGTGGGGTGAGGAACTTGCCACAGTCGGCCTTCTCCTTGGGTGTTGTTGGGACTGCATTTAAGCCCTCCTTGATCTAAATGTATGTAAAATGGTTAAACTTGATGCACTAAATAAATTGGTGGTTAATCAACATTGTAAAGTACTAGTGAATACAAATAATAAAGGACATTTGATACAAAAAACCTGGAGAGAGTCATACCCACTGCTCTTTATAAACTTCAGGGAAAAAAGAGCAAGAAAAAAAAACACATGTTTTTTTTATTTTTGCAGTGATTCTGATATGTGTTTTCTGTGTATTTGATCATCTTTGAGATTACTTTGTTAACACATTCTTTAAGTGCCCATTGGGCAGTCCGATAACTTGGTTACTTCCCTTGAATTCAAAGGGAGGCTACTCGTCACCGAGCCTCTGGGGACTAAGTAAAAAAAAAAAGATGGCGGACACGGACAAAGAAATCAATGAAGCTTGTGTAAACAACTAAGAATTAGACCATTTCAAGCTAACAGATTTAAAGAAGGACCTTGCGAATCGTCGTTTGACTGGATCCTGAAGGGAATATCAGCTAATCGAGCAAATTATCGGCGTTTACAAGCTAGATACTACTGGCAATTATGAATTGAAAAGGAGAGACCAACTCGAGAAGAATTAGTAACACTTCACCCTCCCTTAACTGGTAACAGGTCGCCCTTGATCGGTAACAGTTCGCCCTTGATCAGTTACATGTCGCCGTCGTATATAAGTGTATACGTCAAGCAAAAATGTATACTTGTTAACTTATTTATAATTATTTCGACACAATTCACATCAATTTGTATTTGTTTCCATCGTCTTCATATGCATTATGAGTACTTCGGATATAAGTGTACCATTTCCACGCGTAAGATGAATGGGGAAAATGATGTCAAGTAAAGTTTATACTTGATTTAATTTGTGTATCATATATAATATTTTATAAGATATGCATACAAATACAATTAGTTGGTTGCCGTCTTAGTCGACTTCATACTGTATTGTGATAAAGCTAGCGTACGTTGCGAGATTGAATCACTGACTAGTCTATTAAATGCAAGCACTTATATACGTCTATGACGGCAAGCATCAGTTAAGATCATGGTGACTAATTATCAATCAAAATTAGTGCTGACGCTATCATCACAATAATGACTAGGCAAAAATCAATTAACAATCACACACTGACCAATTTATTAATTTTAATTTTTATATACGCCTATGTCAGTAAACATTAATCAAGATCACACTGACTAATTATCAATCAAGATTAGTGCGAATGGTAACATCACAATAATGTCTGTAGGCAAACACCAATTAACGTTCACGCTTTTATGTGCAATTATAAGATAACTGCATACTCAAGTCATCTTGAGTATGACAACCTTATTAAAGTATTTGCAACAAAATATGTATGCAACTAAGTAACATTAAAATCCTTGCAACAGCGGAATTTTATTTAAATATACAATTTGAAAAAATAAACCACGTACACAGTATAATTATTATTTTTTAGGTCGCAACATTGCATTTAAATCATGGAACAGTGACAGTTCGTATATTGTACTGGGAGGATCAGATTTTTTTCTTTGGTTAAAACAATTTAAAAATATGAAAAATAAAAATATAATAATTTACGATGCTAATAATACGATGTTTATAATAATAAAGAATAAGGAGACAAAAGAAGCATAAATTTAATGTGAATGGTGTCAAAATAATAAAAAATTAATAAGTTTACGTTCTTTTTACTTAATTTCTTAAAGATTTTTAAGGGTGAAGGGTGGCGTATACACTTATATCAGAAGAGCGTGTAATGTATATTAAGACGAAGAAAACAAATACAATGTGAATGGTTATAAATAAATTAACCAATTTACTTTTTTTCTCGATGTATACACTTATATGCGACATGTAGCAAGGGCCAACTGTTACCTATCTCGAGCCAGCTGTTACCAATCAAGGGCGAACTATTACCAGTTAAGGGAGAGCGAAGTGTTATAATACCATCGAAATGCGTCGCAGCCGCTTGTTTTGAGGAAATCGATTCAATGAAACAGTTCTGTTTTCGACCACCTTCCCGCTATAAACAACACCTTTACATATTCAGCAATATTTCGGCGATTTCCATTTTGGTTTTGTTTCTTTCTTTAATTAACTTTCCATATCACTTGATGTGTGTGTTATACACGCTGATAAAATTTCTACTTATACCCCGGAAGTTTCAATGCGCATGCGCATTCGGAGAGTACTCAAGGGAAGACAACTTAGTTATCGGACTGCCCAATAGGAATATATTAGCTTTTAAAATATGATTAAAAAAATTCATAAATAAAAAAAATAAAAATAAATAAATGTTTTGTTTTGTTTTTTAAGTACATCGCAGCAACCAATTATTATTATTATGGCAACATCCAGTTATTTGGTGGAGGAAGACCCCAAACAAATATCTGGGCAGAACCACTGGAACACCACAAGTCATCTGGAAGACCTTCTCACCTTAAGTCCATTGCCCCAACTGGGACTCGAACTGATGCAGTGCCAGGCTAAGCAGTCAGAGGAGTTTCAAATTGGCACAGGTGCCCCAAATAAATAAATAAACATGGTTTAAATTATAAAACTTCTATAATATCACTAGTAACACAATATGATAGTCTCCAATATGGAGATACAAACTAAACATTTCCTGGCAATAAGTCTCTTGTAGGTGTACTTCCAATTAATTTCTTGACGGTAACTACCAAGACAAGAGGGTAGAACATGGTCACAAGACAACTTACCGGTTGACTGGCTATTGCAGCCTGGCCTCGTGTAAGGGCTTTACTGCTGAGCAACTTAAACTCAGCATTGGGTGGCGGAGGAGCTGTGAAAACAGGAATTAGGTCCATTATAAAACCGTTATCTTTTCTTACACAAGAGACCATCTAAGGTGAGTGATGCTCCCCGAATGAGTATTTTGTCACAAAAACGGTTTGTTGTATAACTATGAAGGTTAATTTTGTAAATGGGGTAGTGCTATAAAATCAGACATAATCAAACCTGTACCTATGAAGGGTTAGCTTAGGGAACAATGGAACTGGTCATACTAACAATGGCAATATTTAATAAGGTAGACTGACAGACTAAAAAATGTACTGGCTGGACACGATTTTGCTTCAAGGTCACAGTGTTTCAGGTTCGTATAATTTTTTAATGAGCATCGTAAACATGTGTAGCATATATCTGTGGTTAAGATGAGCCATGGAGTCAGATGGGCGTGGGTTCAACCACCGGCACAGACATAACATAGTGGTTCTTGGACAAGACTAAACAAAACATTGCACAAGGCAGTAACAATTTAGATATTGGTTCTACTTAAATATTTTGCAGTTAAGGACAAAGGACAACAATTGAACAAAGTGATTGCTTTTTATTGTGTTATCCTAAGGTAAAAAAAACAGACAACAAGAAATGTTACTGGAATTGCCATATACAATGACCTTAAATATTACCTTTATGATTGTAACTATAATGGTTGAGCTGGTAAATATAATATGCAACACTGCTTTAAATATATGTCTGCAAGATGGTAAAATTTGATGAAAGTAATCTAATGGAAATTATGGCTTACAGGAAATATTTTGTTTTGTTTTTGAAATAGATCGCAGCAACTAATTATGATCATTTCAGCAAAGTCCAGCTATTTTGATGGATGAAGACCCTAAACAAATGTAGAACCACCGGCGCACCACAGGTCAGCTGAAAGACATTCCCATATTGAATCCTTCGCCTAGAACGGGACTCAAGTCCACACAGTGAGAGGCATAGTAGTCACAGGAATTACATCGGCATTACAGAAAAAGGATGGATAGGCACAGATGGACACACTGTCCAACTCAGATGTGCTGCTCATGAAGATGTAAGGACTGACAGTGTAATTTCAGGGGCATAAATACATGCAAAATAAACTGACCAAATATGTCACATGTGAAACAATAAAGTTGTGTAAAATTTATACAGTGATACACTACAGTTACTTACGTCTAGGGTCAGGTTTGATCTCTTCCAATGTCAGCTTCTTGGGTAGAATTCCCGCTGCTGGCTTGATTCCAATGTCTGTTGATGTGTTTGTGGCAGTAAACTCCCTAGAAAGAAATGATAAAATTAAAAGTAATCATTGCTTAAATATAAAAATTCATAGTTAGCCACAGCATACTGAAAAGAAGAACAAATAATGAATAAAACGTTCAAACATAAAACAGACACATACTGTTCATTTCATGTTGCAGAACCAATTAGATAATAAATCAATTATCTTAATCTGTAATAAAGTTATAATACATTTACAGTGCTTTTACTCTAGGGCCCACATTAACAACCCATTCTAACTAAGGTTTGCTTAAATCATAGATGTTATACAGAATATCTTTAAACTATATTAAGCTACATGTCTAAAATTGCGCACAGAATTTAACTTTGCTATTTTATCTAACAATCACTTTCATATGATAAATAAAAGTTAAATTGTGTTGGTATGAAAATGATGATTTTAATTCAGGTTATGACCTGGATTAAATATCTCTGGTGGATATGGACAAAATTACTTGCCAGGCAATATTTGAGCCGGCTTAGGCAAATACAGTAGACAATGAGCAGTGAGTGTCTGTAAATTCCAAGCAGGCAGCGTTGTCAAATGACATATATTAGCCACTTACTGTGCCTTCTTCTTGTTGATCCTACGATCTCTCATCTCTCGGACCAATCTCACATAGCTGTCTCTGTGCTTCCATTTCTTGACATCATCATCATCGATGTATGCATAGTCGGGATCTACATATGTGTGGCGCTTTGAGCGTGTGAAAATAGTCCTAGAATATAATAAAGGAACCTTTGAATAAGAAAGTAACTTAGTTTACCTCTGAGTAATGACTTTTTCTCTGCGGTAAATACAAACATTCAACAAGACTTAAAAAAAAATTTATGAGACAAATCACTCACAAAGGTTCGTCAAATAACCAAATATATCTAGGTTTGTTAATTTTGCATTTATGTTTGTAATAAAGCTGACATATTGCACAAAACTATGCAACACAGTCTTAAAATATTATCTGCATTTTTTATTTTTCTTAAAAAAACCCCTAAGAAGATGTGATTTAAAAACATTACTTTAAGTTTAAATGCACTGTGTTTAAACTGTTTCATATTTTGAAGTACACAGTATATAACAGCTAAGGAGAGGACAGAGCTTCATCAGCATATAGATATATGTATAAACTTATGTGTAATGTGAATGTGTATATGTACCAACATATTCACATATACTTTTCCCGACATATAAAAAGTGCAGAAGTAGCCTTTTACCTGTAAAAAAACAACACATCATTGTTCTAAGCCAAAGAAAATCTTCTTTTGGTCTTATACAAAGCAACCACATAATTCCTCCACACCCGTCCAAAAGTAAAAGGTGCACATTTGCTACTATTGACAAGTACATACTTCAAAATAAACAGGTCAAAATTGCATGTCACATTATTCTTTCTAGGTGCACAAACCAAAGCATCCACCATTTTCCAACACCATGTTCCTGTTGACAGTGTAATAAGAGATGAAAATAAACAATATAAGAACATTACACAGGCCTTCCAAAGTTTTCCAAAGTTGTTTCCTTTCACCACTGGGAGGGAAACATTGTGTGGCTCAAATTTTGAAATCTTTAAAATTAGGATACAACATATAAAAAAGAAAATAAATATTCAAACCCCATGTCATTATTACTTTAGATGTGTGAAACATACTGACGATGTAACTTGTTGTTAGTGTGTTTGCATATGCTTAAAACAAAACTGATAAAAATGTTAAAAACTTTACTAGATTTTACTTCAGAATTGAAAGTAGATTTTAATCAGTTAAAAGAGGGAAATTAATACTCTTTTTCAGAGGAGAATGAGAGCAAATTTAGGCTCCAAATTAGCCTTAATTTTTGTTTTGTTTCATCACACCTAGACATTTAGGGTCATTTTGGCGATATTCAGCTAATTATTTATGGAGGAAGAACCCGGGTAGACTGCCACTGTTACATATGAAAACCCTGCACCGTGTCCAATAATTCACATTGCTGATTATCACTCCACACTGCGCAAGTTGTTACCCAGTTTCAGGCATTGGCAGATCATCATTGGCAGAGTTACGGAACCTGCTAACGATTGTGTTCAGACAGCAGGCACATTTCACTTCGGTTGAGCGAACTTTGTTACTCCAGACAAAATTTCTGAAGCTGTACAATGAAATACAACTGAATGACAATTTCCAGCTCTTTTTCTTCTTAAAATATGCTCAACCAAAGAAAGGTTAACCCAAATTCAACTTAATGACTTAGTAGGAAGTGAAAGAAAATGTAGCAAAATAAAATAAATCATCTGCCATCTTGTTAAAAGTTCAGCTATAAACTTTTTAATTGCAAGTCCAAAGTCTCTCCTGGCTAAGTTTACAATATATAGGAATAAAACTACTGATTCAAAATGTCCGATACCTGCATAAAAATTGACAAATCGATAGTGCAAGTTTAAACGTGCCCCCTGACAGGCCAGAGGTCAACCGGGACAAAAATTGAAATGTCGAATGCACAAATTCATAATATTCACTGTTTAAGTGCTGTTTTGTCAATTCATTGTATTGTTTGACTGTGAGTAAAGAGTAATTGAAAGGCATTATAAAGTATGCTTAGATATCACCAAATGAACTCTGTAATATGTATATGTCGTCTTCATGTTTTCCCCCCCCCACTGAACCATTGTTTTGAACCTGAGACCAGCCCCATTCAGCATCTGCACACTAAACAATTTGTTAAAGGATTGAATACATTTAAAACCATTTTAGAGTAGAAATACCTTTATTATGCCAAAATTCTTATAAAAAAATGCACTATGCCTTTCTCCCATTTGTCAGAACTCATTTGTCAAATGTAAATAATGTACTATAATAAGTTGGACCGGAGGCAGTATTTTATTTTGGGGTGTGGCTGTCCATTGGTCAGTTGACATTTATATTTTTATATTACTATAATTCACGCTGCATTCAGAGATAACATTTTACATGGATAGTGCTTAGCAGCTATAGAAATAGTGTGAGACAATGGATGTACTAAACAATTTAGGACCTACCATAATCTTCTCCTTTGTGAGATATTTTTTATTTTTGAAAACAGAAATCCCTTAGGAAATTTACGTAAATCAGTGGTGTCTTTTTTGTGAGAAATTCCCCATATTACAGGTTTGGGTCATCTCCCCTATTTTATAAGAAATCTGAGCACAAAAACGCAATATACATACTTGTAAGATTCATTCCTGCCACTGGGTCGGATGCTGTGAGCCCGGTCATTGGGGAAGGCTACTTTGTCATCATCTGTAGCCATGTCTGTCTGTGTACGATGCAGTTTAGACTTCTGACCCCCAGCAACAGCATTCCTTGGCTCATCCTTCAGAGAAGCAAAGGTAGTATCCACAAACATCCCCACCTCATTACTGATGTATGGGGTCAGACCTGACAAAAAAAATAAATATATTAACAATGCGTTTCTTATCATAAAAAAATAAATATGAAAGATGTTGTGTTAATCCTTCCAATTAGTTACATGAAAATTTGTTATTTAATTGAAATCTCTAAAATCATGCTGATATATAACCAAGATTTATATCATATGTTTGGAATGGTTTAATTTTTAAAAAAGCTGCTGCTGTTTTTATCCTATGTAAAAAATACTGTTTTATTTTTTTGTATAGCTATTTTTGTAGAAGAAGACCTCAGACAAATATCTAGGCAGAACCACCAAGACACTATTAGTCAGCTGCAAGACCTCCCCACATTAAGTCATTCATTTTGAACAGGACATGAATGTATGTGGTGATTGGTTGAGTATTCAAAGGCGTAACAAGATGACATTTCTACCAGTTGGCTAAGGGCACCCCTCAGCTCCCACTAACCTGGGTTGTATTTTGGGTCTCGTGTCTTTGTGATCGGGTCACTCCGGCCAATGAAGTGCACTGGCATGGTGTGTATGATCTGAAGGTGGGCCAGGGTGGGGTTGCGATTGTCCGCCACATGACTAATTACATCGATCTTCTGCTGCGGCTTGAAGAAACCTGTGGAATGAATACAAATAATATAACATGTCATGTCTAATATGAATTACCCTTATTACATATGAGTATATATCATGAAAAGATTGTTTATAATATGTAGGTAAACAAGGTGTGTGTCAAAATTCTATCAAAAGCAGCAGAAAAAAATAATCAAAGTGTACTTTTTCCACTATATAACACAACTTTATAAGGTAAACACAAATAACAGACTTTCCAATTATTTCATCTTCAGGATTCTACCTTCATCCTTTAAAAAATTGATAAAAAAATGAAAGCAGACCTACCTGCTTAACCAGACCCAATAATGCAATTGGTATTAGGGCCCTGGTTTCGATCCCGGGCCGCGACATACCAAAGTAGTTAAAAATGGTAGTGGTACAGCTACCTAGGTATGCTAACAAATTACCAGTATATGAGGGTAGTTCTACAACTGGCTAACCCAGTGTCTGGATAATGTGACTGGAAGTAGTATCCTGCCAGGTGTTTATGGCATGTTACGGTCAGGGAAAGCAGCACTATGTCTGCTTCAAGTGGACACCATCTATTAATAACTGAAATACTGATGACCCAAAAACACACAAACAAACCTGCTTGATTTGGAGCAAATGAGAAGATAACATCCTGACAGCCCAGTGGTGAGATCTTTCCATTGGGAGGGTGGGCGATGAAATGGGCAATCCTTCGGAACTGATAGGTCACTGGTAGGGTGTCCGAGTTGTTCTTCAACGTGCATAGGATGTCGGCATGTTCTCCAACTGGCACCTCACCAAAGTCAAACTTGCTTGCAGGGGATATATCCAGTAGGACAGGCAGAGCTGTGCCTGTCATAGCCACCTCTACTGACCTTGAGTCATCTAACGGGAGAAGGTTAATATAGATTGGTTAGTTTAGTTTAAGACTATTTATTTATAGTCAATCAGATTTTTTTCCCAACTTATATTAATCTCTCTCCACTTTCCCATTCTAAGTCCTGAATGGAACAAGTACTTAGGTACAGAATGCTTAGAGCAATGTGCAAAAAAACTGTCTTGGTCAGGGACTAAGATCATTGTGGTTGGTGTGGGGAGTTGAATCCCATAACGGGATTCAAATCCCAACACCAACCACAATGATGAGTTATGATAACATAGCCACTAGAACAGTAACAGCCACATATTGGTTAATTAGGGTTGTCACAGATTATCTGTCTAGCCTATTAAACTGACAATACTAATATGGTAAAAGGAATATTAATGATGCATCAAAATATCAATAACAGTTACAAGCCATGTATAACTACCATACAAGCTACATGTACATTTAATAAATAATACATGGCATTGCGGACAGTATGTGGACACAGGCCTTTAAAGGTATGTGGCCCTCAGCATGCTATTTGTTATGTTATACCGAAATTTATATTTCTTGCAATATAATTGGCAATATACATTCAAGTAAATGAAGCATGTAAAGAAGGTATACAAATTAAATTTGAACAACATTAAAATGAACTGCTTGTATGATAAAAATATAAAAACAATGAACATTTTATCTTCTATGTATCTTTTAAAAAGCTTGACTAAATGTTTTGTTTATTTTTTGGTGTTTTTGGAGTCTTTTAAATCATTTAAATTTAAAAACTCATTCTCTGTTAATGATGCAAACCTGAGTAAAGTTATTGTTGTCGTCTGCTCAATAGTAAAGTGTGCATAAAATTCACACATGAAAATCATGCTTAGCAAGTCCATATGTTTTATTGGCCTACATGCTGGTCAATATTGTATTTTACAGACTGGATGATGTCATATTGAAATATGAAAGATTTATGCAAATGAGGCGTAATATAGAAATATATTACACACAATATAACTAAATTACAAGGTATATAACTATATTGTAAGTATATAAAAAACTATATTACAAGCCAAACAATTATATTAAGCTATTATAATTATTCTGCATGCTATATGCAACTTGACTATAACTATATAAAACCCTATTATAAGCCATATATAGCTATAAAAGCTATATATAATATATTACACATGATTTACTTTATTTGACATTATTTACTGTATAACAAGCTATTCAACTATATTACAAGCTATTCAACTATATTACAAGCTATATATACCAGTAACTATAATCTTACCAGCTCCTCCAATACTTTCGCTCGAACCAATAATCTTCAGTTTAAGGAAGAGAGCAAAGTCCTTCCTTGGCGGAGGGATTTTCAAGCCTTTAAAACCTTTCTTTGAAGAGTTCCACCTAGTCACAAATAAAATGGTGAGGCATTCAACATAATGTGAGTGAAAACCCATGCAATAAAAAAGAGTGACAGAAAAAAAAAGGTTAAGATTCTAACATGTACATTTTTGAGGCCATTTTTGTTAAATGATACTTTAATTAATGTTATGCATAAACAAAAAAGTATCATTCCTAAAATAATTTCGAAATACAATATCCTAGTGATGCTTGTCAATTGCTCATGCTCAAACAGTGACAAATTTGATCCAATATTTTGTAAAATCAAAGACAAAAACATCAAAAACAACAACAAACAATACCAAACAACATAATCAATAGAAACAGATTGATGCTCCCCTAAAAAAGGCTAGTATCTTTTTTATGCGTTTTTTAAGTATTAAAATAACAAAGGGCAATCACTCCTAAATTATGCAAAATAGAGGTAAGGTTCTTGAGCTTCGCAGTTCTTCACATTTAGATCTATCTATTTATAAAGTTTTTTGTTGACAACTCTTGCATTTTTTTGTGTTATGCACCGGAAAAACTTTAAGTATTAAAAATAACAAAGGGCAATAACTTACAAATTATGCAAAAGAGAATTATGGTAATTGTTCATTGCAATTCTCCTCATTAAGATCTTTCAGCCTATGAAGTTTCATGTTGACATCTCATACAATTTTTGTGTCATGCTCCAGACAAAATTATGACTGACAGACCGACAAACAAACAAATGGAATAGATGGATAAGTGGCTACTATGCTCACCCTTCGGGAAGCATAAAAAGCATTAAAACATTAAGTCAAATGATTATAAAAACCAAGAACAAAAAAAGACTAAACTGATGTAACATAAAACACACATTTATACTCTTAAATAAAAAAGATGCATAAGATAATAAAAAACAACAACAATAGTTTTATTTATCTCAATGAAAACATAGTGACATATTATTTGAACATGTATTAAGATTTTCCAGAAATGTGACAATAAAGTACCAACCTTGGACTGAACCTGAAGAAAACTGGAATCTTCTCAAACGGTTGTAGGATGCCTTGGTTTGGTATGGCCGTGACGAGTGAGGTGAGAATGTTGGTTTCTCCCTGTATATTGTCAGCATCTCCTTGGTCAGCTAGTGCCATACTAGTGCTCTTGGTTAAGTCAATACCCTGCCGATTTTTGAAAAAAAATGATACAACACAAAATTCTTCATGTATTACTGATTGATTTTTTAGAAATGTGCACAAGATGGTGATGGTACTTTAAGGGTCTATGTACTGCTACCATATTCTGTAAACTTATAAGTTTTCATAATTCATAATATGTTTAGTTCATCGTGTCGAAATTCCCAGCTGTCAATGTTGTTCATCTGACCTGGCCGGGGTTTGAACCCGCGACCTCCCGATCCGCAAACCGACGTTTTACTACCTCAGCTATTGCGGTCGGTCTTTAAGAGAGTGTTTTATCAATATTGGCTATAGCTGTGTGCTGCAATTTTTGGGTATATAATGGAGTTCATAAAGACTTGGTAAGAACTTATATGTAAAATGCCATTTGGTGATAATGTCTTACAATAATGTCACAAAATGACACAAAATTGTTACAAAATGCTACACATTTTCAAAAACCAATTTGGTTTGTGCAACAATGTCAAACATCAAATTTACAACTCGAAAATCTAAAAATTAACAATGAAAACCT
Source organism: Sinonovacula constricta (assembly GCA_007844125.1). Lineage (NCBI taxonomy): Eukaryota > Metazoa > Mollusca > Bivalvia > Cardiida > Solecurtidae > Sinonovacula > Sinonovacula constricta. The sequence goes on along the minus strand of CM017556.1, from coordinate 82,461,341 downwards.
CTTTGAAAGACAGGAAATATTTGTCTGATTTTTTATATTTGTTACTCTGCCCAGTGAAAAAAAATTACTGCTTAAATATAGACCATTTAAATTGTATCATTAACAATGTCACAAATGGACATAACTTAATCATGAAACGGATGACTTGCAGCAATGTGATCATTGCTCTAGGTAATTTCTAAGTGCTTACAACATTTGAGCTTCAAAAAGGGGTGTCCGATTATATATAAAAACTGATTCTTTTGTCGTCAGCATCCACAACAAAGTTGTCTACAAAGCAGACCAGATTGAGGTTCAAAGACAAAAAAAAGAAGATAAAATTCAAACATCGATCTTATCTTCTTACTCAGGTAAATTGCTGAGGAAACAATTGCATGAGTCTCAACATCTTCCACCAAGATTGTAAGAAAGCTGACAAGCTCAGAGATTTGTTTTTCAAAAGGCTTTTTTTGTATAATTTATCTTAATATAACAATGTAGCTGATGACATACCATTTCTTGAGCCTCAGCATCTTCATCCAGGATGGCTACAAAGTTGACTGGCTCTGGCCCATTGTTATACAGCAGGGCACATTGGGTCTTGTCAGAACCATAGTAAGTGTTGCCAAACTGCACACACCCCAGGCGGTCCCCTGACTCCAAGGACAGAAGTTGGAGTCCCTGGTCTACCAGGTTGGCCTTGATGGTCAGATGTTTAGTCTCCTGACCCTCCAGGGTTATCCTTTTGTAGAGAGAAATAATTAGTGAAAATTATCCTACAGCAGAGAACTGTAGACAGTGAAAAAGACAGTGAAAGATAACCTATCACAGAGAAAATAAGACAGTGAAAAAATATCCTATCACTGAGAAAAATAGACAGCGTAAAATACCCTATCACAGAGAGAAGAAGACTTTTTAAAGTATCTTTAACACAAAGAAGAGCAGACAGTAAAAACTACCCTAAACACAGAGATTGTTAAAACTACCCTTTCACAGAAACATGTAGACAGAGAATGAGAAGTACCCTAACACAGGCAAAATAATACAGAGTGAGAACTTTTTTGACACAGGGAAGAGTAAACAATGCAAATAACCATAAGGCAGAGAGAAGTACTATATAGAGAACTATATATACCCTATTATAGAGAAAACTAGATAGTGAAAATTACTCTAGAGAATAACCCCCGAATAACCATGAAATCTGTATCATTGGGTTAGACTACTTATAGTTCATTGATCTAGATCATTTAAACCTATCTGAATGCTGGTTCTACTCATACTCAGCAGTCAAAAGTGATTAGTGAAGTTGAAAGGGAGTGTTCTCAGATCAATCATAAAACAATAGGTGTAAACTTATTCATTATATATCATATTTTACAATGAACACTTGTAGAAATGATAATTTAAAAATTCTAATGTCTTTCCTAAAATTAGTCTCCTTTTATTTTTAACAGAAGACATGTTGTTTGAGAATAAAGTTCTTACTTTGCAATCTCCTCCACCTTTCCTGGCTGTTTTGTCACAAACTCGACCTGCAAAAAGAAAACAATTGTTACTCAGCTATCCCTTGTGGTGGACATGAAAAGGAGTTTATTTTCTTTGTTATGTAGTGTTTTAAAGTCAATGCAAAAGTATTTTAGACAATCAGAGATACAGTACAATATAATTCACATATACATAATTGATAGTTATAACTGGTTATAAAAAAATATAGTTGAACTGGATTCATATGTTTAGAGCAATATTTATTAAATTTGCTCACAAAAAGGTAAATATTTGTATTTATAAGTTGTAGTTAAGAAGAAAAAAAGCTTTTAAAAATATGTTACTGGGACACAAGCATGACAATGACCAGTGCATATGAACAACTAGAATTATTTCAGGATGTGACTTCCTGGACACACGGTCCTGAAATGTGGACAGTTTACAGGACTTTGTTCAAGCTTATTGAAAATTACTGGTTGTAATTATCATAAACACTGACATAATAGATTCACAGGGTCTAATTAATTAATATTGCTTTTATTTTTACATGTAAAAAAAGATAACAAGCAATAAAACTATTATAAAAGAAAATGGTAGATGACAGCCAATAACATTAACTAGTTTTAAAACCATGTATACTTCTGATACTAAAATACTTAAGCATATATAGGGTTACCTCTCTAGAGCAACAACCTCTCTTAAGCAACCAATTTCTCTCCTTCTGCATGATGTTGTTTAAGAGAGGGAGCACAGTATATATTTTTATCAACAAAAAAAGTTTACAATTTAGTCTTACACACGGTGGTGTCTGCATTTTTACTTTTCAACCTTATTATTTTATTCCATAAAAACTACACTGAACAAAAAAAAGCCAGACAAGTGGTAATAAAGTCTTTCATTATTTCAGGACTGCCCTGCTTTTTTTTTCAGGATAAGCATACCTTAATCAGTTGTACACTTTTAGGTGGCACTGAGCCACTGGTAGGCATGATAGCAATGGGTTTCTCTCCGGCATACTTGATTTTGAACTCTCCTGCACGTGAGCCATGGTTCACCAGGGAAATCTCTCTCGCTACAGTTTTACTGTTGGCCACACAGTTTCCAAAGTCCACAATCTGATCAACCTCTAAGAAGGGCTTTGTTGGGTATCTGAAAAAAGACAGCATTATACAATGGGTTGAAAGTGAAAGAAGAACAATCAGAAATCATGTTGAATAAAAAAAGTAAGCACAGTTAAAAATATGGAGTTCAATAAAGACAAATGAAGACTACCATTACTTTGTTTTTATCACTTAAATAAAAAGGTTATAAAAACATGCTGAATTTTATGTACAATAAAAGATTACAATAGAAACAAGTTAAAAAAAAATAGTGGCATGCTTCAGCTAAGAAAATTGAAGTCAAATCATGTAAACATGTGTTTAAAGAATATCACATAGATATAACTTTGGTCAATATTATGATGTAAAAAAAACTCTTATCCATTTTCTTTCATTATTTAGATTAAGTTGGAAAAAACATTTTGTTTTATTTTAAGTAGTATTACACCAACACAATTGAGGACCTTAAAACTCTTGTCACAAGCTCTTTCATTGATGGAAAACACATATAGAATGAACTGAATAGAAAGACATACGCAACAAGAGGGATCTCAACGACTTCTCCATCAACAGTGACAACAATTCTATCTTTGTACTCTCCTTCCTCTGGTGTTGTAAACTCAACAATGGCAGGAATAGAAAGGCCTGGAGCTACTGGCTTGTCAGGATTTTTTACTTTCAACTTGAAATACTGAAATGGAAATATAAGAGATTATAGACCATCTGGCTTGACTTAACACCAAACCTAATTAGAGACCGAGGTTTATAACAATAGAGTATTCACTTCTTAAACAATTTCCTCAATTTTAAATTAGCACAAATCCTTTTCAAATCATGGGATGGGATTGGGATTGGGATTAGCCTGCATTTTTCCGATACTGTGCAGCCACATTTCTATCATTATAGCACAGGGGCACTTATGAGGTGCCCAGGGAATGAACCCGGCCGGTCCAATATGCTGACACCGACAAGTCAGGTGTAATCCTGTCCCCTTAGCCCCGAGCGTTAAGAGGGAAGCCACTACTACCAACTTTAAACTCTTTGGTTTGACCCGGCCGGGGTTTGAACCCTTGACCTCCCTATTCGCAAGCCGATGCTCTACAACCTGAGCTATTGCGTCCGATTTTCTAATCATGGTTTAATAGATTAATAATAAAAAATCAATACGACTCATGTTAACATCATGACATATGGGATAAACAAAGTAGTTTCAAATAATCTGGTTCATGGTTGATTCATATAGGGGCTAACATACTTTTACTTTTTGAAACATAGTGGCAATTTATTCATATTCTGTTCAGAATATGTTGATAAATGTTTGGTGGAAGAAACTCTAGTGTTGCAATTTATGTATGTGTAGATTTTAACCCTAATCATTGTAGTTTCACTTTTCAATGTTAAATATGGGCAATAATATCACACTTTTAATATTTATTGTTTATGGTTTAGTAATAAAGTACCAACTTGAATAATAATTTCTTTTTTTTTTCATATTGTAAGCCTAGTTGAAGAAGTCATTTGCTTCTATTTCTGCAAGTGAGCATGAGCTTCTATTGCACTGTTATACTGAATGTTTCTTACTATTCCTTAGATATTTTAAGTTACAAAGGCATGTACAAAACTTTTTAATGTGTGAATTTAAATTGCTATGTCTTGGGGTACAGTGTAAGAAGCAATGAAATAATGGAAGCTGTTAACAAAGCCAGGCATAGTAAAAAAAAAGAAGCTACAATCTAAACTGGGGACTGTTGAGGTAGAACTTAACAGAAGTGTCTGTTATACCTACAAGATTTTCTATCCTTTTTTTCCTTTATCAATGGATAGACAGGATCTGTTTGAATTTTTTAAAGATATAAATAAAATATTAAAGAAAAAAGGGTTGAGGTGGCAGTAGCAACCATAACTGTTTTCTTGTGGTATACTAAAATTCATCTTCTAATTATATGTGCAATTAAGTTGTTATAAATAAAAATCAACATACAGTTGTAAAGAAATGGCAGTGTCAGACATAGATATAACAGTTGCAATGCTCAAAACAGGTAAATATAGTAATATGTAAAATGAACGAACCTTTGTCTTAGGTCCGTAAAACCTCACAGACTTACTCCCTTTACTAATGTTGTACACGGTTACATTTAACTGTTCCACTGTGTCAGTCACCGTGTCATGAAATTCAACTACAGCTGGACTAATTCGGATACCGGCGATATCCTTATCCATTTTTGTTCTCTTAATAAGTCTAACAGTTCGTTAGAGTATGTTAAAATAGTGTTAAAATTGTCATTTGTACAACTTCCCTCCTCGGATTTAGGCACTGGCCTCCATATTGTTTGGGAAGTTGTTGCTCGGAGTCCAGGCAACCGGAAATTCATAACCTCTATTTCGTATCGGGTTATGAAATTTGAATAGGCTACCCAACTGCATTATCTATTAAGTTTTATTTTGAAAATATTATGATTTTAAAAGGGTATTAACAAAAAAAAACATAATAATCTTGCATTTTAGTAGTTTTGTTTGAAATGTTAAAATACGAATGTACGTATTACATTTCAGAGCCAGCTTTGCTTGACGTCGCTTAGCAACAAACGCCATTGGGCACTTGTGGAAAACATCTTGCAAAGTCTCGGTGTTTTCAACTGGAAATATCAAAATGGGCGTCGATTACTATAACATTCTTCAGCTCACAAGATCAGCCAATGATTCGGATATTAAACGAAAGTAAGATATTAATATAATAAATGATAAGTCGTTTCATTTCAGAAGAATCAATTTACTTTCTGAAAGTAAACAAATCTCCCATCTGTATTATTTTGTGTGCGACCCAAAGACTTTGATCCAAATATGTATTAAAGCAAAAATTCATACTTATCACTTAAGCGGGTCACTCAAACAGTCATGCACTTTGGTTAAATAATTGTTTATATTTAATTGCTTCTTTAGTTCTTCCTTTACATAAAATTAAAGTGTTGCAGTGCTTTGATTTAAAATTTTAGTTGTTGCGGAAGGGCCTGTAGCTTCTGTATTAAATAATGGAATAAATGTAACAATGTCATATGGATGTCAACTCCATTTTTAAAGGGACAGTCTTGTTGTTCAGTGTATTTAGCTGGAATCTCACCAGATCATATTTTATATAGCCTAGCAAAATAAATTCTTCTTTCAGCTGGTGTGATGTGCAGTCATACTTATAAATCTAAAACAGGCGGCCAAGGCATACTGAAAACAGATTAAAATATCATCTGTGATCAATTGTTTATTAGTGTGAACATTTGGCTAGAATGCACTTTAGCAGGCGCTATTCCGCCATATTGTTTACTTTTTCGGGCATGCACATTTTCCGAGTAGCAGGTGCACGATCGTTGCTAGGGATGTGTTTACACTCGCTAGATCTATTTTATTGCTCGATTCACTTGATTTTGTCTTAAATTTGTGTGGGGGTGGGGAGCAGCCCCCAACAAAAGTTAATAAATGTAGTAAAATTTCGCTACTTACCTTATTATAGCACAAAGTCATCCATACTGTCATCGAGAGACTGCAGACCAACACTAGGCTTTTTTACTGTTTGCGTGGTTAAAATTTCTCTCTTTTTCACGGTATATACGCGTCTAATCAGGTCAAGAAAAGCTAAGAATTTGTCATTTGATTCACTTATATATTTTTTTCTGATGCAATACTCTGCAATGTAGGTTTCATATAAAGTTTTTACTGTTCGTGTTTTAGGAAGACTTTGTTTAACAGTGTGCCACGTACTCTCTATTACATTTGTACATGCACCAGTGTCACTGTTCACAAATTCTTTGCTGTGATTCACAGTCAGGTGGATGTAGCCTTCTTTATTTAGGCCTGAATATGCTTTCCAGCAGTCGCTTATGATAGTAGTGCCTGGTAGGATGTAATGCTTTATTATAGGTACTAATGTTTCTGTACTGCGGACCTCTACTGTTTTAAAAAATCATCTCCGTGATTCTCTCTCTATCTCACCAAAAACCCAAATCCCTTCAACCCTCTTGCCCCTGTTGTACTTCCTTTTTCCAAATTTTGACTCGTCAATCTCAACTGTCTTTCCCGGACCCCCACTTTTGTTACTCTTTCTAAAATTTCAATACACACTTCTCGAGCGTAATTAAACCAATAGTCGTGTATTCGCTTCCCACTCTCAGTTCATGTTATACTAATTGTTTTGGATATTTATGGACCCAGTAATGCATAATTTTAACAATTTTATCTAAGCTTAATTTAGATTGATCGAACCAAGAGTCTTGTCTAATAGAACATTTCTTGCCACAGCTTCGATTTGAACAGCGCCAACAAAGTCCGGCCTTGCTGAATGATTTGTCTTGTCTTAAATATATATTCCCCAAATGGCAAATTTCACATATCCACCCAGATTTCCCAGAAGTTCTTTCTGTTGCAGCCATTCTCTTAACTTGATTTGGTCTCTACACACCTCATACACATCGTTGTAATTCATTTTTTAACCATTGTAATAGATTGAGCAATCCTTGTCGTTGTTTGTAAATAATGTCACGTGACTTTCGTTCTACCTACCTTCGTCCAATCAAAAGCCGCCATGTACGTTTTAGCCAATCAAAATTCACGCACTTGCATTCTTTCTAACAACGAAATTTCATTCATTCCTTTCGCTATAAAACGGTAAATCAAGTAGATCTTTGTTTTCTTATTAAAACCATTGGTATTTAATACCACGGTATTAACCCAACTTTTCACAAGGAATCCGATTTACCATATTTTTAGCGCCCGCTATTGTGCAGTAGTGCCTAACATTCTTTCTATAGGTTGTGTTGTAGTGTTGGGAGAATCAAAAGTATTTTTTTCCATTTATTAAGCAGTTATGTTAGGGAATAAAAGACATTAAAATTATTTTTAAGGTACTTGATTTAAAACCAAATGTTAGAAGAATCAAAAGCATTGGAGCAATTCTCAAGCAGATAAAAATTCTCCTATGTAGTAAACAACAGTACAATGACCATTTTACTTATGATGGGATTCAAACCCATGTCCTCCTGCTCCAGAGTCAGATGCTTTGTCAGTTAAGCTACCTGGGCAGACAGCTCAGCATTGAGAATATTCACTAAACTCCTCCCCTCTTTAACTGTTTTGGAGCCAAGCATAAACTGTACATACAGCTTTACAGAGTACGGCCAGTTACACCTCCAGGGTTAGACACCAACAATAACTAAAGACTGTTGAGTGTAACCTTTATTGCTCCCAATGGTACTCTTAATGGTTCTCACAGGAACCATTTCAAACACCAATAATGTAAACCAAGCTGTAAAAATCTATTTACCTATCATGGTACTTGAACTCACACCTCCTGCTCCAGAGTCTTGGCCACAGTTTTGAGTTTGCACATGATTTTTCTTTTATATTTTGATTTGATTTTTTTAACAAATGTTAAAATGGCAAATTTAACCATCTGTGATGGAACTGCTTTAATCTGTACTTGCACAAATATCATATCATTCAGTCTTAAACATTTCAATGATTAGGTTGAGAATGATGCAGCAGCTTAAATTATATTAATCATCATGTGTTGTTATGTGTCATATACATAAACTTAACTGTCTCATGATTTCTTTAACTTCTTAGGTTATAAAAATGCTAACAAAGTCTCACATCATATATTATAAATAATTTTCAAGTGTTTTTATTTTTGATATTTCAGCTACAGAAAACTTTCATTAAAGTTCCATCCAGAGAAAAATCCTGGTGATCAGGTCTCAGCCGACAAATTCAAACAGGTTGCAGAGGCATATGATGTACTATCAGATCGTAAGTTGGATACATTTATAAATGGCTTGATTGCTAAATTATGTTTTTTAGATAAACAAATCTAAGATTTATTTTATTAAATAATAATTTGACAATCTATTGTTTTGGTTTCTTTTCCTTTATAATAAAAGAATAATATAAACTTTTATAAGCGCATAAATATATGCAACCCAAATAGTTTTTATGGTTTTAAAACTTAAACAATAAATAAAAAAATGTCACTTTAAGCAAGGTAATTTCTTTTTTCAACTCACATTTGTATAGTCTTAATCTCCCTTTTTCTCAGCCCGGAAGAGAGCAGTGTATGACCAATTTGGTGAGGAGGGTTTGAAGAATGGTGTTCCTAAGGGCAGTGCAGACACAGATGCTTGGACCCAGGGCTACACATTCCATGGCAAGGCAGACAAAGTCTTCAGAGACTTTTTTGGTGGGGATAATCCCTTCCAAGGTACGAGTCTTGTTTTTTCCCCCCACAAAATTAAAAAAATGACCAATATCTATGACATTAGAAATTATCATGCAAACAGTTGATTGCTAAATTTGAGAATTTTCTAAGGATTCCTGTTAAGAATATAACTAATTTGTTATTTTTTGATATGTCTGAGCATTCAAATACTCCATAACTGACTAACAGTGTTTGTATTATGTCATATTATTGTTGATTATATTGGTATTTTTTCTTTTAAACTTGGTAAGAAAGTATTTTTCCACTTGGTAAAGGGAGTATGACCCTTATACTTTATTTGTCTTTAAACATATGAATAAAATATTTCTTTTGTTTACTTCCTTTATTGCAATCTTTAAGTAAAATTATGACATAATTCTTTGTTATTCTTCTTCATAAAAATGTAATTTATAGCAAAGTCTGAAGCAACTTTCATCCTAGCAGTTGAACTATTTTATTTAAAAACCGGTGATAAAGTTAACAGAGCCAATCATTTATTATTTTTTTTTATCAAAATATCATCTCTGATGATGCATATCCTGGTTTTTTAATTATTTGCAAATGTCAGAATACACTACTGTTAGTATTTTTTTTTATTTTGAATTTAAGTCTCTTACTTAAATTTATAATTTCATTTCAGAATTTTACGATAGAGTTGATGGGGACTTGAGTATGTCATTTGGTGGCCTAGCTGGTAGAGGCAGAAAGAAACAAGACCCACCAATAGAAAGAGATTTGTACCTCTCACTGGAAGAAGTTTTCCATGGATGCACAAAGAAGATGAAAATTTCAAGAAGGGTATGTTGGACAAGTGAAAAATAAAAAGAATTAAAAATGGAATGTGGCCTTATATGGCTCAACACTTTGATCACTGTGGAAGGTTAATAGTTTGGAAGAGGGTAGTTGGGGTGTGGGTGTGGGGTTCTAGCTATCTGGACAGTGTCTGCATTGGTATCAGGGATGGCAGGGGTGGGGGGTGAGGGTGATTGTTGGGGGATGGGGGTGGCTGTGTATTTCACTCTTCATGACCAAAGGTAGTTCAGTAAACTCATGTGCATCAATTGGACTTATTGCATTATCCACTCACCTCAAGATCAATGGCATGTCATCTTTTTAAAACCGATTTCTACCATCTGCATAGTATTAGTAGAATATAGTCTTGTTTTAATAGACTTAAACATGTAATTTTACAGTAAAAATAATTTTATGAATTATTATGTTGCCTAGTTGGTGCAAGTTGTCCAGTTGTTAGGATTTAGTTAAAAAACAACAATAATCTGAATTTCTTACATTGTTTATTATTTGTTTATTATTTGTTGATGCATAAAAAATCATTATATAACAATTGAAGTCCATTCGGAAAAAACTATCACTATTTACCACCATTACATTTCTCATATGAAACTGTGTTTACTTATCAGTAATATGTTTTATTATTAGCTTACTGTTACACAAGGACTCATTGACTCAGCTGAGTCAACTTCACAGATACTGGGCATATGCTCTAGGTTTAAGCAATTATCTGAGTATTTAACTTCATTGCTTAATACATGTATTTCCTAATGCTGCGTCTTTAAGCACTTTTATTGCTTGTAACATATGTATGTATACTTATAAGGCATGCAGATTCTCAACCCACAACTTACACTTCATAGGGATTTATAAAGTGAAAGAAGATAAAAAAGAACAAACATAAAAAAGTTATTCAACTTTAACCTTGAATTGTTAAACTGACCTTGATTATAATGTTGGTGCCACAGGTTATGAATGAAGATGGACACACATCAAGTATTCGGGACAAGATCCTCACTATCACAGTGAAGAAGGGCTGGAAACCGAACACAAGAATCACATTTCCAGAAGAAGGGGACCAGGGTCCAAACAATGTCCCAGGTTTGTTTTATATTTAATGATTTATTGTAAAATATTGAAGTAATTTGTGGAATCAAATGTAAGCATTTGTACAAAGCCTATCCAATGATTTTATTAGGCAAATCATTTCACAAAATACACTTCAGTGTATTGTTAATCATTTTTGTGTGACAGGTGTAATTACATTTTGCTTAGTCTCTATGGAGGCTGGTATTCATAAATCAGCTGTCTTGTTAGATAGTTCTCAATGTCTTAATATAACATAAAAGAATATCTCATTTTAATTGTTTACTTTCATCTTTTTGGCTTATGCAGTATTACTCATTACTTGGCATTGTTTAGAAAAATATAATATTATGCTGTATTCAGCTGATTTTCAATGCTTAAGAAAGTTAAATATTGGATAATATCCGGTCAGAAGGTCTACATGAAATGTCTATCAACAAGGGAGATAATTCATTGCATGTTATCAAGCTAGAGTAAAGTCCCTCCTCAGACATAAAGAATATATATTTTGATGAATTCCTCATGGTTATTTTATCTTTACCTCAATCTTACTTAGCATACCTTGTTTACATCCTTTATTTTTTGTTTTGTTCACCAATCAATCATAGATGCTTCTTTATTTCTTCTGACAGCTGACATCGTTTTTATTGTGAAAGACAAGCAACATTCTAGATTCCGTCGTAGTGGGGTCAATCTCATCCACACCGCCAATGTTCCGCTGGGCAAAGCTCTCACCGGATGCACCGTAGATATCCTCACACTAGATGAGCGAACACTTCACATACCCATCAATGACATCATCAAGTAAGTCCGATCTTCTTTCAACACAGTGCAGTAATGTGTTTATCACATATCCATTTTTCACAAATAAAGACAAACTAAGATTTGCATGATTAGACTGTTATTTGAAATGTTTTTGAATTAATTGATTTTAAAATCATAAATTTAAAAGTCCTAAAAGTAAATAAATGTTTTTTTTTTTTTTAAATGAACTTTTATAGTGAATCATCTCAGATGTGAATCTTTCATTGTTTTTGATTGATTGTGCATTCCCTCTGGTATTTTGTTGATTCTTATATTGTGTTTAAAGCCACATTTAATCCTTATATTTATCTTGGCAGTCCTTATACAAGTATATTAATTAAAGTTTTACTTTTTAGTATTTAGGCTGTTCTATTTTGAAAATGATTTCACATATAAAAATCCATCAGTCATGTTATACAATAAAAAATGCAATAGTCATTGTCATAAAATTCTATCTTTTTTACAAAGAAGTATAGATATGTATATTTTCTTAAGTACTCATCAATAAATGCTTTTTTTTTTATATTTTGTCAGGCCTGGTTACACAAAGCTTGTCCCTGGTGAGGGCATGCCTCTTTCAGCGGACCCCACACAGAAAGGAGACCTTATTATAGAGTTCAACATTGAGTTCCCCAACAGACTAACGCCAGAGAACAAAGATCTTGTGCAGAAAGCACTGCTCCATTAATAATGTGGAAACCTGAAGACTTTTTTTGTTTGTTCTTAATTTTATACCATCCAAAGAACCTGTGATATAACTTTGTTAAAAATGTAAATAAATACATGCATAAGAAATTAATAAAAGTGTATGTTATGTTGTAGTTAAAACAAGAAATAAACAAATAACAAAAATCATATTTTGCTTACATAAAAATAATTTAGCATCCTAAATGTGCATTTGGGGTCTATTTTTTCTGCAGTTCACCTGGTTAGTGCATTTTATTGAACAATCTTAAATATCTAATTTATGGCCATTTGTAAAGATGAGTGGCAGAGACTGTATGTAAAGTGATTGTCTGATGTGAAAGAATGTAAAATGTAAACAAAGTCTAATGTAAATGTATATATCATTCGACTGTTAGTGATTTTAAAATTCGTTTCTAATCTTTCTTATATCAATGAATTACTGCAAATATAAAATATTAAACTGAATTTATATTGTGTAATTATTTGTGACCAAAACATTTATTTACTGATAAGACCTGTTTATGTTCCATTTGTTATAAAAAAAAGTGCCTGACAAACAATGGAGTGAATAAAAATCGAGCTGACTACAGTATCAGTAAGGTGCTCTCTTTTTAATTGAAATACATGTATGTATGTCAATTAAAAACACACTTTCAAAGTAGATATTACCTTCAAGGTCATGTCTGTCAATTTGTCTGTTTTATTAATAGTTTCAAAATTTCTCAAAATGACAAGGTGCTCTCTTTTTTTTTGTAAAAATAAAATAAATCCAGCATAAACATTTATTGAAAACTAATCAGCAATTTAGATATTCTTCCATTAAAGAAAATGTTTCTTTTTATTGAATAAAAGCCAATCGGCAGAAAGAATTTTTAAACTAAGGTCAATATATGAGCATTCGAACAACTCTTTAAAGTAAAACTAAAGACGATCTAAAGTTAAAATATATACAAGCTGTAGTTAAACTTAGGATCAATGACAACCTGAAACAAACTAATGACAATCTATAGCTCAACTTGGGACAATCTATAATTAAAGATGCTCTACATATAAATACATATATATGTATATATATAAAACAGACACTTTATAGTTAAACTAAAGACACCACAGTTACACTACAATTTATAGTTTAACTAAAGACATACTACAGTTATACTAAAGATAATTTATATTTTAGCTAAAGACACTCTACAGTCACTTTAAGGATACTGATATTATATTGTTAAACTACGAACAATTTATCGTAAAACAAAGAAAAGTCTTTAGTTTTAGTTCAATCTTACTCATGTGTTAAACTTAAATCCACCTTGTGTTAAAATAAGGACATAAAACAAGGGAAACTGTACAGTTTAATCAAGGGCAGTAACTTATTCAAATAACTTAGTGTATTATTTACACAAATGACTATCTCTGATTGAACCGTTCACGCACGTTCATCTCTATAACTGAATCGACTCATTCAATCATTCATATGATAACTAATAATTTAACACAATGCATATGCTAAACCAATATATTTAAAACGGCCATAAACACAATTTCTTGCTTACAAACTCGTATATACTTCTTCTTTATGTAATTTTTTCAAACTAATTTATTTAATGATCGTTCTTGGACAGGCTAAGTTACCTTATTACAAGTACAGTCAACTCTCGTTATCTCAAAATCGGTTATATCAATTTTCCGGTTATGTCAAACTGATTTCTACGGTCCCGTTTTTTCCCTATAGTTTCTACATAGATCGACTCCGCTTAACTCAAATTCGGATGTGTCAAATTATCGGATATATCAAACTAAATTCTTTGTTCCGACACGTATAAAACTGTTGAAATCGGTTGGTCTATCTCAAACTTCAAATTGCTATAAGATGCAAAACGGCAACAATAGTGATTTTCACACCTACCGTGAAACTCGCGAAGATTTGGGCGCGAGTTTTATCGCCAATTATCGGCAATCAGTTAGTGATTTTATCTAATCTAATAACAATTTAAACATGCAAAACCACACAAACTTGCAGAAACTTAGTTTACAGTGGCAGATATAACAAGGAATTTTAGTCATTACCAGTCATCGTGTAGCAGGTAAGATTTTTAAGATTTACACAAACTATCCTTAAATTCGGATAACTTAAACTTCGGATATTTCAAACTATTTTCTACGGTCCCTTGAAATTTGAAATAACGAGAGTTGACTGTACTCGAGTACTTGATGGAACGCCGATATTGAATATGCCAGTAACCTTGTACTGATAAAGAATTAGGTTTAGTCGAACAAAGAAGGACGAAGATAACAACTTGGGTTTTACCGCGTTTGTGTGGTTAAACGTAAATCCCAATAGGTTTTTACAATGAAATTTAGCCCGCTTTATTTGTATATAATCATTACAAAATTTTAGGCTTTTGTTACAAGTACACGCAAGTTTAACTTGACATATTGCATAATCCTCTAAGGCAAATAGTGCTGTTCCGGATCAGACAGCTTCCATGCTTGCCTTGATTAAACTATGCGTCCCATATATTCCCAGTAACAATCAAGAGACATGTAAATAAAGCAAATTTCTGCTTATTTTATTTTTATAATAAACGTTTGTACAAATGAATTTATTATATTTTCTACTCAATGTGATAATTTCAAACTAATTTATTTAATTATCGTTCTTGAACAGGCCTACCTGACAGAATGCCGATATTGAATATGCCAGTCACCTTGTATTAGTATTTTGTTTAGTAACTCATCACTGATTTGTTCTTACTCTTACATGTTGAATGCTCATAGAACTTTGTCATATTTCCTTATTCAAGATCACAAAATTGTACCGGTGCAGTGTGAAGGTCGTATAAATCTACCCGCGCATGTTATCTATGTTGTCAATTAATTCATTCTAAAATGATTGTTACGTATATTTTCCTTTGTTGGACATTAGACTTTGGTTCCTCAATTATATCTACATAATGAACAGGATGGTAAAACCAATTACACTTTTCTCAGGTCATTTCTTTTCTTAATGAAAAAAGTATCATTTACAATACATTTGTGTGTGTAATTCTAATAGAATACTTCTTTCTCTTCTAAACACCATGTAGTCATCATTTTTCAATTACGTCTCACTATTTTCTTTAAACGACGTCTTTACTGATCTAAGAAAACGTCAGTTTTCTTTTCATTGTTTGCATTTGAAACCCCCCAAAAGAAGTACGAAGTTAGAGCTCTGTAAAACCGGACGAAACACCTCAGTCAGTCCCTTTTGCCGACTGACTGTTGCATGGTGGTAACTGTTGGGTTTGCACTTTTGTTGAGTGACTCATCACATTTTTGGTCTTACATTTACATTTGGCTTGCATGTGAATATATTTGTCCTTTGTATATTTAATATATGTGGCAATGCCCACAGGACTTTGTCATATCTCCTTATTAAAGCATTATAAAGAATCTAACAAAGAAGGACGCTCTAAAATGTCAACAGAGAACACAACACACAAAAACAAATGTTACATATGCAATCTTATATAGTGACAACAGATGAATCCCGACATTCTACAAATAGACGATGACAAATCAGTACTTTACCGTGTGTCATCGTGCACTCAACGTAAATTCCAGGTGATATTCAGAATTACCCTTACCCCGCTACAATTGATAATAATCATGAAAAAATGTTAGCCTTTTTTGCTTACAAGTATAACTGCAAATATAGCAAGACGTATAACTGAAATTATAACAATAGGTAAATAAGAAAAGGTCCTATCAAAATTTCCACAGATACATGTATTTCAATTTTATCTACCTGTAGACAAGGCAAACAAGGTAAATGTAAATGTGACAAAAACACAGAGACGAGACATAACATACAAAAAGAACAACCATCAGTTACCGATTTGGAACGGTCAGTCGGCAAATAGGCCGTTGCATGATACCCTCAGGCAAAAAGTGTACTTCCCGATAAGACAGCTTTCAGAGGGATCACAATCTGCATTTATTGTCTACCATCGGTATGATTAATTAGTGATTAACACAAACAGGCTAAGAGATACGTACAGTTTGACTGACCGTAGTTAGGGCGAAAACGAAACTGTGTTTTTTAATAAAAAATATCCTTGATTATGTTTCAGCTGACAGTCACTGACTTGTAAGCAAACTAAATTTCTGGTCTGATTATTTAATTTTGTAATTCTTAACATTTAAATATATTTTATTTTGCCATATAACTTAGTTTACATGCAGGCTCACTTGAAGTTTATTCCTTCATTAATAAAACAAGTCTACTATCTTCGTGTTTTATTTTATTTTTTTTTAAATAGTGATTAATGAATTTAAGCATACTAAATAATAAAGTGTGTTCTGTAACCTATGCAATCAGATGCAGGTATGGGAAATAACACCACGAACGCAAGTAAAACATTTTTATTGAAAGAAAAATATACACATAGCTATATCACTGATATAAAGAATATAAAAAAGTAATATTACTGACTTGTACATGATATAATATATAACATGAAAAATACACATAAAAATTGAAATATTAACAAACAGAAACACAATGAAGGTTAATTCCGTGGTATAATATACAAGATAGAACTCTAGAACAATGCCATAAAAACGGAAATATAAACGATCACAATAAATTCAGTAATACGTTTTTGTTTATTCTTTATACAAACACTTTATTCGTTACAAACAGGTAAAAAACAGTTTAATTGTTATAATTAAAATGTACTTAATCTAATAGTATTATATTATTTTGATCGAATAACAATAAAACGTTTCTAATCTTATATAATAATATTTATAATAAACTTCATGGACCTACTTATATACATTTTATAATAATTATTGTTTGATTGGAAACATTATATATAACACGTATACCAAATATAACAAATACCTATGATATGTTTATATCATATTGTTTAAATATAAAATATATAAAATTTAGTTGCATGATTGAGAGTGTATAGAGTAAATATACATCTGAATAAGAGCAAACGCAATCTGCAGAGTGCGTTCATGGTTCGCAGGAAAAGGCCACTGTATCTGTGCATTTCTTGTAAAAGTCCCCAGCTCTTGCATCGGTGGTAGCAATGGTCGATGCATGTACATATAACGATAATCCGCTTTAAACACTATATCCTGGATAATTGCAATGTTCTCGTGGTTTAAATGACGAAAGGAAACTTCTTCGGAAGTATTACGGAAAACCTCCTTATAAGCCAGGACCAGCTTTAATCCTGTCTGTTGGACAAATTCCCGTAAAAGCCTGGCACACTCGTGGCCGTCTAATGTACATGGAATGAAATGTGAGTACATCAGAATGACACCTTTATCCATTGAGTGATGGTGATTTATATACATTGACTCCAGAGTTTTGAAAATTTGTGACTTCAAGAAGCAGTTACACTGGCCATGGTTGGAGTGTACATCATGACCCTGGCAGCCAAATACAATAGCCTCACCATGTTTGTAGGTACCTGCAGAATATCCATCGTTCAAAACTGTGACCATTCTTCCACCGAAAAACGTGGACGACGTACCGCTATACATTGATTGTAGACTATTTGCGTAATAGTCAAAATGACGCGTATCGTTGTTAACGATTTCATCATATGATAATATTGCAACGCTGATGAACTGTTCTTTCCTCAATTGTCCTTGTCTATTCACCAATATCTTCTCCTTCGTCATATGTCCTAGTTTCCTGATATTTGTTAGGGCTGACTTCAAGGCTTTACAGTTCTTTTCGACGAATTTTTTATGCGGAGAAGTCATCTTCTGCAAACAAGTATTAACATACAGTCTGTTTACGTATATCTGTGATTTTCAGTTAGGTACAAGTGTCGACCTGCTTACTGACGTACTTTACTTAAATAATTTATTTCAACCGTATTATAATGCATATAGGCATGGGTATCCAGAAAATCTATTTTAAGCTCTAGAGTGGGCCATTCCCAAATCTATAAAAAGCAACATTGCTTATTCTGTTGTTTTTTTTCCGGCTCACCTCCTTCCTAGCTGTCTTTGAAGAATGTGTTTACTTTACTTGAACCAAATATAGTCCTGCCGTCATTGTAAAGCATGCCGTTAACACCATAACATGATATCAAGCACCTTGAAGGTGAGATCCGACAATTTGTCTATATCAAATACATGTAACAATACTAAACAAACCACTGCTTTGGTGAATTTTGGGCATTTTTTTTTATAAACACATACTTTCGTCTTAATAAATACGACTTTGAACACTAACTGTCGCGCACCAGCGTGTCGCCAATGATCAGACGTGCGTTCGTTTTGTCTTTTCAAACTCTGATTCATTGACTATAAATAATTCATGCACAGCGCAGGGATTTCCAGATTCCTAAATGCTATTTTCATTTCCCGGAAATTTTAATTTAGTCATGAAACATACATAAACATTAAGTGGAAATTCCATTATTTGTTAACGTTTCGGCAATCAGACAAACTCGAATATTCTGAAACGATAACGATAAAGCTATCTATATACACTTCCGTCATAAATTATGAAACTTGCGAAAGTCTCAATAGAATACGTTATCGACCATATGACTTATTCTGCACCGTTTGTACCATTTTCAGAATTACCCTTACCACGCTTTATTTTTTATTAATAAACTTTACAAGATCTCAGTTATTTGCTTGCAACTTACATGCAAATATATCAAGACGTATTGCATGAGAGTCTCTAGCAAAAAGTGCAGTTTTTGATCAGTCATTTTTCAGCAGGATAAGGATCAGCATTAGTTGTCTACGTCTGATAAATGTGTGACAAACAGGCGAAAGTATATTTTTTTTGCTGACTGTAGTTATGGCGAAAACGAAAGTGTGGTTTAATTTTTTCTTTGATTATATAGTTCTATGCGACTCAGTGCCTCATATGTTCCAGTCGACAGTTAAGCGACGTGTGTGTAAAATAATATTTCTAGTCTGGTTCTTAACCTTTGTTATTATAGACGTGTATAAAATATTTTAAGCTATATTTTGTGCCTGATAAGGTAGGTCCTATATGTATTGGAGCAAACAAGTAAATAACTACATTAGCTTTAAAGTTAAGTCTTTGTAAAATTGCAAAATAAATTTAAACATAACTCTTACCTGTATAATCAAATACAGGCATTGAAAAAACAACAACACAAGAAACTTAATGAAATCATTTTTATTAAAAACAAACATAATAAAATATAAATAACAATATCACAGGCGCTCTTATATACAATATTTAGTATAAAAAAATTAACAGAAAAATTTAAAGCATATAAATATCAACAGATTCAAATGTAAAATCAATAACAAAATAACATGGATACTGTAACATAGTTTCAATTACAGAGTTTACATCATATACACAAAACTGGAGCTTGTAAAATAACAACCAAAAGTAACACAGCTTAACTATGATTAATTTCAATTCTACGACAGATATATAAATTAACAAAAGAGTTATAAACAATTTTACCAGCCAAAGTATAAAGACATACTGTAACACATGCAAATATATATTAAGGATGCGTTCAAAATATTAACAGGTAGACATTTAAATTACATTTTTTATATATGACAAAATATGCCAACAAGCAAGATTAATTAAAATATAAGTTTTTATTAATATTAATTTAAAAATATATTTTAATGCCATATTACTTAAATACATTTGGTCAAATAATATGAAAATGTATATAATCTAATAATAATAAAATATATTTGATATAATATATACATGTATATAACAAACATCTGTTCCATTCATTTTATATAATTTAATATGAATCTTTAAAATTTAGTTAAATAAAATGGCGAGAATAAACATTAAAAAAACAACGGCTGTGTATAATCCATTTTGAGGTTAGATATATATAGACAATTAACAGGAGCTTTTGTACTTAGATGAGTGCGTTCATAGTGCGCCGCAAAAGGCCCATATGTCTGTGCACAATCTCTTGTAAAAAGCCACAGCTCGTGCATTGATTGAGGAAAGGGCCGATTCAAGCGCACAGACTGGTAATCTAGTTTAAACACTTTATCTTGGATAATTGCAATGTTGTCATGGTTCAAATGACGAAACGATTCTACTTCGGAAGTATTACGGAAAACCTCCTTGTAAGCAATGACCAGCTTTAATCCCGTCCGTTCGACAAATTCCCGTAAAAGCCTGGCACACTCGTGGCCGTCTAATGTACATGGAATGAAATGAGAGAACATCAGAATGACACCTTTCTCTAGTGAGTGATGGTGATTTGTGTACATGGATTCGAGAGTTTTGAAAATGTGCGACTTTAAGAAGCTGTCACACGACTGGCCATGGTTGGATTGTCCATCATGACCCTGGCTACCAAATACAATAGCCTCACCATGTTTGTAGGTACATTTAGAATTTCCCTCGTTCAAAACTGTCACCATCCTTCCAGCGGAAAATATGGACGACGTACAGCTAAACATTCCTGGAAGACTTTTTTCGTAGAAGTCAAAATGACTTGAATTGTAGTTTACTATTTCATCTTCGGATAAAATGGCAACACTGATAAACTGTTCTTTCCGGAATGGACATTGTCTATTCGCCCATATCTTCTCCTTCGTTGCATGCCCCAGTTTCTTCATTTTCACCAAGGCTGACTTCAAGGCTTTACAGTTCTGTTCGACGAACGTATTGTGCGGAGAATTCATCTTCTGAAAATAATCATAAACATACAGCGTGTATGCTTTTCGATCCATATAGCATATAACACAATATTATGTAAGTGTTTGGATAAGCCATCTAGAACGATCGGCGATCGTGTTACAGATGTTTTGGCCAAATACTCTCTTCAACCATGTTATAAAGCATGCAGGTACGGAAATTCAGGAAATCTATTTTAAGAACTAGAGTTGGCCATCCCCAATTCTATAAATAGCTACATTATGTAATCTGATTTTTCCTTTGGAAAATACTATTTAGAAAAGTAATTGTTGATGTAAAAATTAAAATATGTACAAGAAATACATAAAATGCATTTATGTTATTTGAATTAACCAATAAAAACAAATAAGTGTTATTATATTTTTATGGATTGTCTTTTTGCTTTTTAAACATTATATTATTTTTACATGGTGTAACTGCTCACCTACTACCTGAATGTTTGATGAAGTGTGTTTACTTTGCATGGAGATCATTTTGTAGTATACTGTGAACACCTTTACATGATACCACGTACCGTACCACGCGTTATAAATTAAAAGAATTACCATAATGGATAAATTTGAACACGTGTATGTGTTTATAGTCGAGAAGAAAACGATTCAAGTTAATGTAATCAGTCTCAGATGTCCACTTCTCGGAGAAATGCTGTAAATTGCTGTCAAATTCACTCAATGACTTTAAAATCGACGTAAGCAAGAAAATTTCAGCGATTGAATTTGTTTTAACGAATCAAGATAATAAGATCAGGTAATTACCATTAGACCAAGAAAGCTGGGAATAACTACGTTCACACTTCCTTTTTGAGTTACTGATTTAAACAAGTCCCGTTTGGCATCAAATCAGCCCTGGAAATATTTGAGCGCTAGATGACAGGGATTTAAGAATAAGAATATGGGATGGGATGGGATTAGCCGGCATTTTTGCTGATACTGTGCAGCGACATTTCTATCATTATAGCACAGGGGCACTTATGAGGTGCCCAGGGACTGAACCCGGCTGGTCCATTATACTGACAGCGACGAGTCAGGCGTAATGCTGTCCCCTTAGCCCCGAGCGTTAAGAGGGAAGCCACTACTACCAACATTAAAGTCTTTGATCTGACCCGGCCGGGGTTTGAACCCACGACAAGCCGACACTCTACCACCTGAGCTATTGTGGCAAGTATATAAGGGGTCACTTCATGCACAACAGATTAAAATCGACGTAAGCAAGAAAATTTCAGCGATTGAATTTGTTTTAATGAATCAAGATAATAAGATAAACCAAAATAATAATGTCACCAAACCGTCTTTTCAAAGAAGTTATCGAAAGGAAAAAATCTAGTATCTGACATACGAAAAACAAATTATATAGAATATAACTTACCTTCGAAACGCTTTGAAAGTGGAGAAATCTGAGACTGTTGCAGTGAGCCGTACAATATAAACAGGTACGTTATCAATAATAAGGTTATCAATCTTGCGCTCGTTTTCTTTTGGTCTCTACGGACTTCGATTGATTGACTATATACAAATAAATCTAGGCCATGCACAGTGTAGGAATTTCCAAATGCATGCATCATTTCTTTATTTATTGCTGTTAAGGCTAGAAATAGAAACCCAGAATGTTAAATTTAGTAACAAAACACACATAAACAATTAGAATTAGTGGAAATGCCATTAATTGTCATCGATTGTGCATTATACAAACTCGAATATTCTCGAACGATAACAATATCTGTCAATCATCGATTAGTTTAAGCCATGCCAACTTCCGTTAAACAATACGTCGGTACAAAATAATTCATGTAGCAAGAAATATATGGCACAGAAAACTGAACAGATGGCTGATCCTTTAATAGGCCCGTCTTTAATCCCAAATAACGCCGGTTGAAACTCGTCAACTAATACATGTATGTTGAAAGTAGTTTGTTAACACTGTGCCAGTCGTAAGGAACATTAACATTACATAAAATATGCATTTACTTTTTAACACACAAACAAAACAAAACAAAATAACAACAACAACAACAACAACAACAAAGAAAACATTGGGCGTCTGTAGTCTAGAGGTTAGGGCGTTGGGCTCCAGATCGGAGGGTCCAGGGTTCGAACCCTGAAACAGATCAGGTAATTACCATTAGACCAAGAAAGCTGGGAATAACTACGTTCACACTTCCTTTTTGAGTTACTGATTTAAACAAGTCCCGTTTGGCATCAAATCAGCCCTGGAAATATTTGAGCGCTAGATGACAGGGATTTAAGAATAAGAATATGGGATGGGATGGGATTAGCCGGCATTTTTGCTGATACTGTGCAGCGACATTTCTATCATTATAGCACAGGGGCACTTATGAGGTGCCCAGGGACTGAACCCGGCCGGTCCATTATACTGACAGCGACGAGTCAGGCGTAATGCTGTCCCCTTAGCCCCGAGCGTTAAGAGGGAAGCCACTACTACCAACTTTAAAGTCTTGTGTTTGACCCGACCGGGGTTTGAACCCACGACCTCCCGATCTACCACCTGAGCTATTGCGACCGGTCGAATAAGAATATGACTATGAGTCCTATGAGCATTGCAACATGTATTTAAATTTGAAAAGGCACATGACAAAGGTATTCAGACGCAAGCCAAATATAAAAGTAAGAACATTCTTTGATGAGCCATTTAACAAAAAGAGCAAACCCAACCGTTGCCGCCTTGGAATGTTTGATGTTAAAAGTTTATATGAAAGTCTTTAAGCTGACATGTACGTTTTCCAAAATGAAGGTTTAATCTATATTTCTGGAGACTGTAACAGCCGATGTGGCGATTTAGATGACTTTATTACTGGTGTTGATAATATAACACGACGTATTGTTATAGATTTTACTAATAATCTTTATGATGAACTGTTTATCGACCTTTTGATCAATACAAATTTATGTATGCTTAATGGTACAAGTGGCTATTCAAAGGAGTTTACTTCCGTGTCAGTTAAAGGGTCGGCGGTGGTAGGTTATTGCATATTTACACATGGCACTTATCCAGGTAAATAAGTTTTCGGTCACATTAACATCTGATGTTAAGAATCACTGTGATTTGAGTACTTTAGCACCAACTTGTATTCCAGACCACTCTTTGTTGTCTTGAAATGTTGTTTGAGTATTGTAATGAAGATAACACTTGTGAAAATACCGCATATGATAAATTCAATTTAAAAATGATTCCTGGTGACTTTTTAATACGTCCAGATATTGTCTTGCAAGTTGATAGTGTTATGGCAAACATAGGACAAGGGCTTCAGTCACAAGTTGATATAGATGCTTTATATAATAACTGGTGCAATATAACTAAACATAATATGTATAAAGATGTGTCATACAAAACTCTATCTGGTGTAGCAGTAAACAAGAGATATAAATCTAGCAAGCCGTAGTGGACACTTGAGTTAACCAATTTATGGAATATATTATGTACTGCTGAACGCAAGTGGTTAAAATGAAAAAAAAAAGAAAATGATTTTGTACAAGCTCTGAAACAATTTGGCCGTGAAGTACAAAAAGCCAAACGAGTTTATTCGTATGCAATGCAAAGTGAACTTTTATCTGATTGTACTGTTGATCAGTCTAAATTTTGACAGTCAATAGGTAAAATTGGTATAGGCCATAGTAAAGGCACAAGCATACCTATGCAAATAGTATGTGAGAATGGATCCGCCTCTTCTTCAGTAGATGATATATTGTCTTAATGAAGACAAGATTTTAGCTCTCTTTTTACTAATACTGCTGCCAACAAACATAATGGTTATATTGATTTTATATCTGAGCATGATGTAATTCAACCATTGTTTAATGATATGTCTATATTGGAAGTCAAGAAGGCAAGTGACAATGCTAAGCTTAAGAAGGCGACTGGTATTGAAAATATTCCATCTGAGGTGTTAAAGAATGATGCAAAGGTGGTGCCCTTGCATTTTCATTTAATGTTTCTTTTAATAGAGGTAGTGTACTATTTATGTGGAATAAATGCATCATGAAAGGGACCCTATGCCATACAGTGGAATATCTTTGACATTTACTATGTATAAATTATACTGTAACATTTTAAATGATAGGAGCTTAGTACTTGGTCTGAATCCAGTAACATTATTGTTTATGAACAAAATGGGTTCCGAAAGAAAAGGAGTACAACTGATCACATATTATCACTTGTCAATCTTATTGATGCTAGAAAGAAATGGAAAAAGAGTACTTTTACGACCTTTATAGATTTACTTAAAGCGTATTATTTGATTAATCGATCTAAATTGTGGAAACGATTACAGGATATTGGCATCGGTGTTAAAATGTTGAAAGCTGTAAAATCTTTGTACGTATCTGTATCGTCATGTGTTAGAATTAGTTATTTTACTACAGAATGATTTCATGTTCATTGTGGATTACATCAAGGCTGCGGACTTTCACCGATATTGTTTAACTTTCATATCAACGACATTGTGGTATATTTAAAGTATCTTAATGTTGGTGTTAATATTGATAAAGAAATTATGTGCATACTTATATATGCATATGATATTGTGCTATTGGCTGAAAACGAACATGATTTGCAAATTCTGTTAAATGGCCTTAATTTTTGGTGTGAAACGAATGATATGTTGATAAATACTAGCAAGAGTAATATATATTGTTCATGTCCGTCCGATATCTTATACATGATTAGACTTTATCTTTAGATGTAGACAAGACCCTACAAGTTATAGAGATATAAGTATTTAGGCATTGTTTTACATGAGCAATAATCTTACAACTAGGATGTCGGCACAGAGCGCGAATAGAGCATTGGTTTTACTGATAGCCAAATGCAAGCTTATTGGTGGGGTACCTCATAATGTTTTCACTAAATTGTATGATTCAGTTGTCTGGCCAGTAAATGATAATGGGGCTTCTGTTTGGGATCATAAATCAATTTCTTGTATCAATGCAGTCCATAACCGTGCAATGAGATTCTTCCTCTTCGTTGGGATGGGCAAGTATAATCAAAATGCTGCGTTTTCTGGGGAAATGGGATTGTTCCCGCTTGTTGTCCGGCAATGAAAATCTTTGGCCATCCTTTGGGCCTTTTTGTCGCATACGAACACGTCTCGACTAAATAAACGTATTGCATTATGGTCTTTGTCGAAGGCAACCCTTTGTAGAAACTTGTTATATTGTCCTGTTTTGCAATTTGTCTGTGCCAAAAGCAACTTTGGCCGAAACAAAGTGAGGACTTACATGACTTTTAAGCAGGTTCATTGTACAGAAGAATACTGTTAGATTATTTTACCCCTCAGACTTGGTCATCATTTTGTAGATTTAGGTGTGGGATGGCCTCTATTCGTATTGAATCGGGAAAATACGAGAATTTAAGATTAGATGAACTCCACTGTCCTTTCTGTCATGTACTTGAGGAGGAGTTACATATCATGTTGGGCTGTCCGATGTATGATGATCATCGATCAGACCTATTGTGTAACGCTGAGCTAATTGAACTTACTTCATGAATTTGAGCCAGAATAACAAGCTCGCTTTTTTGTTCTCTAGTCATAATTTAATCAGACAATGTGTCAAAAACCTGCTTTACAATTCTTCAACGTCGTCAATTTTGTCTTTGCAAATATTGAATTTACTGTTTCTGTTTTATTTTTAGGTTTATGTGCATATAATTTTATCCGATACAAGTTTAAGCTACTAATTAGTTCGTCTCGATCTAATCAAGATAATAATGTGATATTTTAAGCATTTATTTATATATTGATATTTTTTGTTATCTAAATCTCATTTATAAATTAGCGGCTAAACATGCATTTTACACGGTTGATAACCTTTATGGCCGTATTATGTGATAATAGATCGTGGTTAACGTAGTCTCTTATAATTTAATCTTTGAATGACCAAGTACTGTTTGTATATTATGTCTTTGTAAATATTGTTTGTACATAAATGAGATTTAAATAATATACATGTATTATTTAAGTCTCATTCATGTAAAAACAATATTTATATAATAATTTATATGTTATAAGAAGTGAAGAATGTGCTAAGGTTACCAAAGACACGAACCGTCTGCTAGTGTGACATGTCATAGGCATTATGGACGAACACGTGTTTGGAAAAAATGAAAATGTTTGCACACAATGGAAAATTACGGATGTGTCTGGTAATGGTTAAAAGTTCACATCATGAGAATTCCATTAATTTGCAGATCAGTTCATTTTTAGACAAATATTAGCTAGTCTGCATTAACCTCAGTCGATGGGATGCAGAAAGGGTTTTAAATATTGCCCACATATTTGTTTTTCCAGGAAGACATTTGGGAAACTTATGAAATATAGAGTCACTCCTATCAAAGTACGGGCTTAGGTCCGACAGAAATGATGATGGAAAAAAGAGAACTATTTTGGTCGTAACCGCTGAAAGATTAACTCCGGATTGGCTAGAAAGAGAGGATGTGCTCCTGAAAAATTCTAATTACAAAAACACAATAGAACAAACTGTGATTATTGAAAATCCGCCATTTCCCCTTACGCCAGGAAACAGTGCAAGAATCACACCTGATTATGAAAAGAAATGTACCGCTAAAGTGAAAGTAATCAAGAGACCAGGTCGTACCATATCGAAACTACGTCGGAAAGAGTATTCCGCGACGTTAGCAAGACAACGGCGATGAAGTGGACATTCTCAAGGGGCGACCGTGGCATAGTGGTAGAGTCGCTAAGCCTCTCACCGTGTTGGTTCGAGTCCCGTTTGGGGCGAGTGACTTAATGTGGGAAGGTCTTCCAGATGACCTACGGTGTACCGGTGGTTCTACCAAGAGATTTGTTTGGGGTCTTCTTCTGAGCACTAAAATATGAATGTAGATAAATGCTTCACCATTTAGTCATAAGCAATAAATACATATTGTAACTGCAGATATGAATTTGCCATTGACATTTACTTCTTACAAACTCACCAATACGTTTTTTGTGGATTTAAAAATATCATTATTAGTCCCACTGACCGATGAACTGATATTTTTTTTGTAACACTATTTTGAAAAAATGTTATTAAGTTTCCACACCTATCAGGTGTTTTCACACCTGACATGGTTAGGTTACATGTCAAATAGACACTGTATTAGCACCTATTCTAAATCAGTCAACCATAATTCCTTATTAATTAACAAAAGTTTGATACGTCACAAGTAGTTCTCAAGTAGTGCAAAACAGAGGTTAACACAGCCTTTAGGGGCATATTTGAATGGCCGTTTACTTTTACTCATGGATGGTGCTGCACAGAGGTTAAAATGCACCGAAATGTTTTGGGGGTAGTGGTCGTTTTTGTGGTGGTGGTGGTAGTGGTTGTGGCTGGTGGTGGTGGTGTGTGTGTGTGAAATAAAAGTCATGCTGCAAAGAGACTGTTGCAGATCAGAGGTGTCTTTTACAGAGGTTTCACTGTACTTCAAAAATTAAATCAAATGAAATAAAATCATATTCTTGACCTTAGAAAAACTAGCATGGGAAAAATAATTCCCGTGTGTATAGTGATAGCAGAAAAAACGTAGTCACCAGTGCGCGACAAAAGAGGCAATGAAATTAGAATCTGTTAATTTCCGGTGTTAATAAAAGTAGCCGTGTTTTCAAATAACAAGCATTTTGATGATTATTTTAACGAGCATTGGTTTGATGCACGTGTCCTTATTATAATATCAATTATGCACTATGTAAGCGAATATAATGGTGTATAACGTTAAACTAATTCATCAATAAAGTAGTAAATTATTACTATAAAAAAGAGATCCTTTTGAGGGATAGGGCGGTGCACCGCTGATACTTGCTTGTTTCTTTTAGTTTTGTAATACATTGTGACCAGCACACATTTAAAATTCAAATTTTAATTTCAATATACCCTATTTTACGTTTTTGACAAGTTTCAACCGGCGCTTTTCAGGTTATTCGAAATAAAGTGAGGAGCCAGTGATGCAATAATCGCTATTGTTTTGTTTAGTCCTCTGAGTCATACACTCCTTGCTTTGAATCATTTTGTAACCGTCTTCAATCTTTCGCATGCCTTTGACTTTGAATAAATTTGTTGTATAAAACGGAAAGTCCTAGTCACGGGAACAAACTAATAAAACATACAAAGGCGTTCGAGTGTGTTGTCAGTGAGTTCTATTTTGTGAATGCAACGTCAATATTAAGTAATTTAGTATTACCCTTGGCTCGCTACAAGTATTACACGTGTATTTTATAACATATCACTTCTATCAAAGAAGGACACTCTTGAATATCAAAGGTACACAACACAAACAAACACAACCATTTCCTTAATCCCTCTCTATAGCGACTATAGATGAATCTTGAAATTCTATAAATAGATAATGACAATTCGGGTTTTACAGGTTTTTTTTTTTACAGCGTGTCGTCGTGTTCTCAACATAAAACCCAAGTGATTTTTCTGAAAATTAGCCAGCTACAACTGGTAATACTCATTATAAAAAAAATCTTAGCTTTTTGTTTACAAGTATAACTGCAAATATAATTAAAGATATGACATGATACTCTCAGGCAAATGGTGCAGTTTCAGATCAGATATATTCCAGGGGGATCTAGATCTGCTTTAATTGTCTACCTCTGATCAATAACAATCGACAAAAACAGGTAAATGTTGTTTAATTGACCGTAGTATGCGCGACAACGAAACTGGTTTTTATTAAAAATTTCGTTGGTTAATAGATTTTATGCGCCAACTATGTCCAGTTGATAGTTACGCGACGTGAAAACAAAATAAATTTCTGCTCCGGTTATTAACTTTTATTAAATATATATATATTTATATAAATATATATTTAAAAATATGATTTTAATATATTTTAATGATCAATTACACAGTATATATGGCGGTGCCATTTAAAGTTCGTGTTCAAAAGTTTGGACACTCTTTTTTTCAACAACCAAATAAAAGTCATTGTTACAACCAAAAATAAGGCAAAATGATTTTTATGTCCAACATCTATGCAATATGTAAAGTATAAGATCCCATTTAGTATTACAAACAAGTATTTCCTATCAGAGCCATGTTGCACTTTGAGTGTGTTTTTTTTTAATCACGTAACCATTTACTTTTGAGAACCTGTTTTATCGTCAACTGTGGAATAAACTCTGACGTCGAAATATCTTTAGCAAGGTCCCCATCGTCCTTATTTATAGATTTGTAAATAATTTACATTTAGGCCTTTTAGAGATTTTTACGATTTGTATTTTCTAACAATTCAGGCAGTGTTCAAAAAGTGCTCCTTAGACTAATTATTGAAATTTCGCTCACTTTCCACCTTTTAAAAATCGTGAAAATAAATTTATAAATAACGAAATAACGAAAGATAAAATATGTTCTCCAACCTAATAAATCAAGAGCAAGCATTCAAAATAACACTAAAAATGCAATAAAACATTTTCATTGACAATAAAATCAAAATGTGAATATGACAGATATGAAGCAAACAAAAATCATCCGGAAAATGAAACTTCTAAAGTAGCCCTGTGATGCTCAATGCGTTCGATGTTCGCTAGAAAAGGCCTATGTGTCTGTGCTTAACTTCTTGTAAAGGGTCCTAGCACGTGCATCGGTGGAAGCAATGGTCATTGCCAGTACATATAACGATAGTCCGCCTTAAACACTGTATCATGGATAATCGCAATGTTCTCATGGTTTAACTCATGCAAGGAATCTTCTTCGGAAGAATAATGGAAAACCTCCTTATAAGCAAGGACCAGCTTTAATCCTGTACGTTGGACAAATTCCCGTAAAAGACTGGCACACTCGTGGCCGTCTAATGTACATGGAATGAAATGCGAGTACATCAGAATGACACCTTTCTCCATTGAGCGATGATGATTTGTGTACATGGATTCGAGAGCTTTGAAGATGTGCGATTTCTCGAAGTTGTCACACGACTGGTCATGGTTGGAGAGCACGTCGTGTCCATGACAGCCAAATATGATAGCTTCACCATGTTTGTAGGTACCTGCAGAATATCCCTCGTTTAAAACTGTCGCCATCCTTCCAGCGGAAAATGGGGACAACGTACATCTATTGATTTTTAGAATACTTTTTGCGTAGAAGTCAAAATGACGGGAATTGTACTTTACTATTTCATCTTCGGATAAAATGGCAACACTGATGAACTGTTCTTTCCGGAACAGACATTGTCTATTCACCCATATCGTCTGTTTAGTTACATGTCCTAGTTTCCTCATTTTTGCCAGGGCCGACCTCAAGGCTTTACGGTTCTGTTCGACAAATGTTTTATGCGGAGAAGTCATTTTCTGAAAATAATGATAAACATGCAGCAAAAAAGCTATAGTATCTATATAGCATAATATTACCTATCCTATATTTGGGATCATCAGTCTAGAGCAAGTGTCGACCGTGTTACTGACAACTTTGACCAAATAATTCATATTTCGACAACATCTAAGGCATGCATGCATGGACATTCAGAACATATATTTTAAGTATAACATGGGCAATTCCCAATTCTATAAATAGAAACACTGCGTCTTCTGTGTTTTTAAAAAAAACAACAACAACAAACTAATTAGGACAAGTAAGTTGATGATGCAAGAAATTAAAATATGTATAAGAAATACATTAATGCAATCATATTAATCAAATTAATATTATTATATTTTTTTAATCATTGTCTTCTTTTTTTCTAACTCTGTACGATTTTGCCTGATTTTACTGTCCCACCAGTCTCTCTTAGAGGGAATGTGCTTGTATGTGCTTATAGTCGAGAGAAAACAATCATTTATTCAATTAAATGTAATCGCTCTCGGATACCCACTTCTCGATGATATACTGAATAGAGGCCAAGTAACGCGCAATGTGGTTTGTCGGCTATGAAATCAGAATTTGCTATCAAATTCACTATGACTTTATAATTAATGCAAGCAAGATAATTTCTGTAAATACATATATTTTAACGAATTAAAATAATAAAACCAAAATAATTATGTCACCAAACGTGTTTTGACAAAAGTTACGTGAAGGAAAAAATGTAGCATACAATTAAATAACGAAAAACAAATCATAAAGAATATTACTTACCTTTAATTATCCGTAACACGTTGAAAGTAGAAAAAAGTTAAGACTGTATCAGTTTGTACAATGTAAAGTATAGACATGCTTTGATTGGTTGACTAGGTTTAAATAAATCTTAGTCATGTCCACTGCTGGGAATTTTGTTTTGGGAGGTGCATATGGGGAAACGTGAAAGCTTTAAAAAGCGATCGATAAGCACAAAAAAAGCCAGGCGAACATTTCAACATCTCGTGGTGTGCTTGTTTCATATTTAGACAGACTACTACATGTACTAATAAAATATATCTAAACGAACACTTTTATACATGTATGTGAAATATTTGCTCTGTATTCAAGATTTGATAAGTTTTAAACTTTTTGATTTTACTATTGTATCAAAGAATATTGCTTTCGGAGACATATCGTGAAAAAACAAATAGGTCCTATAAATTCAATGTTTTTGCTGAAAGGATTTTCCGCGCTAAGACGGATGTTGGTGACTTTGTATCATTTCAGATTCGTACCACGTTTATTTGTTAGGGAACATTTTAGGGCATTGGCTGTTTAGGTGCTGTTCACATATGCTGTTGTCATTAAAAGTTTAATCAGTGTACATCATAATATTTTTTTATACATTTAATATGAAGAACGCAATGAAGTAGTGTTGAATGCTACTGTGCTAAATATGCTTAGCTTCCTGATATATTATTTCCGGCGACTTTGATGCTTTGCATCAACTTTTTCCTGTTCTTTTCTTTTAATCTCAGAATTTTCAATTTAGTCATAAAACATACAATAAGCGGAAATGTCATAATTTGTTAACGTTCTTGCCATTATACAAACCCAAATAGATCGTTTCCATGTGATGTCATAGGCACTGATAAATCAGATGAAGGCAGCCATCTTTGAAGGCAGAAGCTAATGTAGGCCATAGTCTGGAAATATGCGCTGTATTAAACTCACCATTGTGTTTTTATGTTTCAGTCTATTTCACTGAATTTGATATTAAATTAAAACAGGTTTTATTAAATATTTTAAATATCAAAACTCTATTTTGATAGTTAACATTGTAAAAAAAAATACAACTAAAAAAACAATTCATCTGAAAATCATTTGAATTGCCATCAAAGATGGCTGCCAAGATAAGACATCTTCACTGATGTGGAAACTATCTATAGATCTATATTAAAACGATAACAATATCTGTCAATCCATGATAAATTAAAGCCATGCCAACTCCCTTGAAACAATACGTCGGTACAAAAACAATTCATATAGCAAGAAGTATGGCACATATGATGTTGATGATACATCCTTAGCATCCAGAGTCGAAATGTTGCAGATATTCAAACTATTTTAAGCCACTACTTAAAAGATATAGGCACATGGTCAATACAATGGCTAGTAATATTTCACCAAGAAAACAACAACAACAACAACAACAACAGAAGTTCTATATTTCGAAAATCTAGATTTAAGCTCAATGTTTACAATATAGATCTCTCAACTTCAGGTACACAAACATTTTGGGATTCCATTAAACAACGATTCTCATATTGACAATATAATTTCTTCTGCATCAAATGTCCTGGGAATACTTAGGAAACTTAAATACACTGTAATAAGAAAGGCCTAAAATAAGATTTAGCTATTCTTAGACCAAACTTCGAATACGCCTCAGTTGTATGGGATAATGTACAAAATTATGAAAAGGACAGGTTAAAACATGATAAAATAAAACAGGTGAATAGCTCTACTCACCTCACCTCAACATTTTTATTGTAAATATAGGCCTCCAGTCCAAAATACAAAGTGAGTAATAAACAATAATGAGTACATAGTACTTTTAATTTATAACAATAATTGTGCTTAATTACTACAAGAATTATAAAAAAGGTATTTTTTTACAGTTTTGTTAGTTTTAGGTACGTTTATGCTGTTGTCTATAATTTACAGTATATTATTCCTCATGTGAGTAACAAAGGATATGGTACATTAGTTTTATATTTCAATTATTATGTTTTTTTATTATGGCATGAACATAAATAGCTATAGATTTTATATTATCATCGTATGAATAATTCACCAGGGAAGAAAAGTCTTCAAATTCACATCTGCCATTATATCCGGTTAATAAGTATTGTTGTCTTTCTTGTGTATATTTACCACATTTAATAAATACATGGTACTCATCTTCTATACACTGTATATTGAAAGTGTGTATATTATGTCATGTATTTGATTAGTCACAAATATACCGCGATGATCGTTTGTTCGCAGAAAGCGCGATAACTCATTAATATATAAGTTAAATATTGTCGTACTACTTACGTCCCCTTGTCTAGTCCCTGCATTACAGTGAAACGCTTTAGTAACTTGACCCTCTTCTATTCGGACAAAACTACGTAGTTGAGTACATATCAATACTGGTAAGAGTTTTCCTCGAACTTCAATGTTATGTACAACCGAGAACAGGTCGTGATGCAGTAGTCCATTAAATACCTTTTGGAAATCCACACATAAGACATAAAATCTACCACCTGGCTTACTTAAATACTTTTGTTTTAAACTTAGTAAAGTAAAAAATATTATTTAAAGTGGAATATCCTGCCCTTAATCCAGCAGTGACTGGGCTCCATGAAGCGCAGCAGATACATGTGATCTTTCCTTGGTCTCAAAGAGAGAGACTTAGGTTCCCAGAGAGGGAAATTGGGATGCCAGGGAGCGAGATTACCGTGAATGTGGTTAAATTGAATATGTGAATTATTTCTATTTGTAAAACAGTATATTTTGTCCTTTTCGTCAATAATTATCGTAATTTCAGTGATCAAATATTTCTTCAATATTTCTAAATGAATTTTAAAAAATATATATCTAACATATTTTAGTTCACTATCTAGACATAAATTGTATGCTTTGGTTTTAAGCTTGTGCACTACAAAAATATCAACAGCCAAACATCGTGTAAACAAGTCAAGTGTCAACAGTACTTGCTAATGAATTGAAAATAGGTTTCCAAATTTATCTAAATATATTTTACCGTCAAATTCAAACTTAAATAAAATCTTTAAAAATATGTATGTACTTATAATGATGGTAATTTTCAAACAATGAGTATGCAAGCATAAAAACAGTTTATTTAATTTGTAAGTTAGTAATAAAAGAGTTTTGAAATTTATAAAATATTAGCAGTAAACACTTTCATACCACTATTGCCTAAACAAATTAAAGTTAAATAAATTAGAAATGAATAAAGACATTATACTAATCGAGAATAAATAGGAAACAAAGTAGTAAATGGATAACTGTCCAGATTTTGTTTTACATATAGGAGTTACATGCTAATGCAAAAAAGCTCAAATTATTTTACATTAATTAATGAATTCGTCTTTTGACAATGTATCATCTTATAACATATTTTTTTGTAAACTGATTTAAAGTAGTTGAAACAAACATGTGTTTTAAAAACGTCTATGGCTGGCATTTTACAAAATAAGATGGTATCAACTGTCACGAAAACCATTTACTTTTATGATAAATGTATATTTGCAGGAAGATGACAATTTATCTTTCAAATAGAAAAACAATTGTGTAACGTAAATAAAGATTTACTCCGCTTAAAAAAGCTAAAGTCAAAGTAAGCTCAACATTGTGTTTGGCAACTCTGCCATGCACTCCATCTTAGCTTTGATCTGTTTCAAGGTTCACGTGACCTAGAAAGTTGCCTACATGTCTTACACAATGTGTTGTTTGGTGAGTGCCGATATGTCCTAAATAATATGCAGTTAGCAGAAGCCCTTACAAACTATCAACGACTGTTTTAGTAGCACAGTGCACAAATATACATGTTGTAAGCTCTGTGTATTCAGCAGTGTTATTGTTTCATACATTCAGTTCTGTTTTTGTGTTAATTTCATATGCACATACATATACTTTAACATAATGTTTTTTCCAACCATGTTAATTGCACGCAACATGCTCTCATTATCGGGTTTGAGTCAAAACTGGTAATTCTTCCAGTCGGTCCCTTTTGCCGACTGACCGTTCCAAGGCGGCCACTGTTGGGTTTGCTCATTTTGTGACAAGACTCATCACATATTTACTTTTACATTTGGCTTGGACGTGAATACCTTTGCAAATTTTGGCGTATTTTGTTATGCTCATAGGACTTGTCATATATTCTTATTCATGGAATAGAAACCACGGACGCTCGCTTTGTTCGCTCCCTTTGGTTTCTTATTCGAGGACAAGCCGCCAATTTAGACACCAACCTTTACGTGGTACAACTTTACACTGCAATCACGGTTTAAGAAAAAGAAAAACAATACTGGAGTAAGTTTTATGAGTACACACACGAGCGAACCAGTTTGAAGTACTGTACCAATATATCTTTGCACGTTATTCGTTCCTTCTCTATTATACATCCAAAATGCAAATGCAGGGATTTGAAAAGCCATTCACTCCTTTACCCATTTCCGGAGATAATCTTCGTATATTATGGCAAACGCCCGAAACTATTGAACATTATTTCTTCATATGCAAACCCTACATATTACAAAGAATTGAACTTTTTTTCCACCTTTCAGATAAATTATCCCTTAAAATGCAACAGAACAGAAGACTAGCAACAGAACCCTCATAGGGTCCGACTTTAATCCAAAATAGCACCGGTTGAAACACCCTAAATAATAACATAGTTTATGTTAAATGTAGTTTGTTAATTCTGTATCGTACTGCACATGAAAACCACATAAATCGTGCATTTACTTTGATGCATGAGCTTGGTAGAGCACTGGATTGCATTATAAATGGTCACAAGTTCGAATCTTTATTTTTTTCCCTTTTGTTTGCTTTCATTACATTTTTGACTGTCAAAACACATTTCAGCTTCTATATTCATCGACAAATACGTTTTCTAGTATTATATTTAATCTTCTAATCCCGCATTGGAGAAGTTAAAACAAGTATGTGTCTTGAGAATTTTGTTTGCTTAAGTACAATCAGTTTAGCAATGTTAATTCAACCATTTAGAGCTAAATTTGGAGAACCAATTACTGATGTGTTAAGTGTGATATAAGGTATATACGTATTTCGAGCCGAAAACGCCATAGACAACGATGTTTTGTCTCAATCCCCAAGAGAAAGTTAACTTTAGAAGTTTTAGTATACAATTTATTTCCCCAAATAACTAAATAAGTCATTGTTATCTGAAAAGTTCCTGCAAAATGCTGTTCATTGATGTCATAGAACTTTTTTAAACAGTCAAGCATAAATCAGCACCCGTCATGGCAAATAGGTATTGCCTATCTGAGCCTAGCTGCAGAAAGAGCTATTTTTGAACTGAGAAAACCGCGTGACCACTTACTTTTGAGATCACGTTATAAAGTCATCCGGGTAATCCGCTCTGACGTCAATCTATTTTTAGCAGATACCGCTATGGAGCTTTTCATACATTTGGAAAGAACACACAGTGTTTTTTGTTTTAGCGACTAGTTCTGTCTAACAATTCAGTTAGTGTTAAAAATTGTGTTTATTAAGACTAAAGTATAAATGTATACAGAAATTATGCCCAAATTCCCCAAAGCGCTGGTTCGATATTGTTATATGTATTTTATACAGGCAAACTGTCGGAAACCACCTTTAAGGAGAATGATCTGACTGGCCTCAATGATTATAACGCTACAGTACTGTCGAAGATTAAGGGATGTTTTTTATATAAGAGGAATGCCAAATTCCATTAAAAGTCACAGAGATATGGCGAGGCAGTTGAGTAATTCGTGTGTAGTTTATCTGATCGCGCAGTGCACTGTAATTCGACCAAAAAACAATGAGAACATGAGAGATCGCTCAGTCACTGGAACGCCTGATAATGATTTGTCAGAAAAAATACCGTTTATAGTTGGTTCTCGCGTTGAGACTCGACAAATGTGTGAATATGCTAGACCAAGGACCAAATGTCGTCTTCGGCTTAATACGTTAACGCTGTATTAAACCGAAAATCTTCCCGTAACAAGGCACAATAAGTCGCAGCAGCGTTAAGATATCCATTTGTGATGCCATAATCACAAAAGGATGCTGGACAAGCCCTCTGTCAAGCTGAAAGTTGGTGTAGAATTTTTAAATATCACGAGAAAATCAAGTGTCCGGCAAAAAAAGATATGTCAAAACTGCAATGGATTTAACCATCTTTCCGCATGCTTCAAAAAGAGATTTCACGTGCATGAAGTGCATCAAAATGAATGTGGGAGGACCACAGTCTTGTAATCAATCAACTGTAGTGAAAATTCGAAAGATCTTATTGTACAAGGTGGGTGGGTGGAGGGGGTTTGCCAAACGTATTGTGAAGGCGTCTTTTACAGAAACCCGATAAAAAGAATATTGGTGTAATTTCCCGAAAGCTCCTTATAATTACTAGAGGAAGTAATTTGCTCGGTAAAGCAGTAAATGAAATATCGTTCCATATTAAAAATATCAACAATGGTCTGATCCAGCATTGTAAGTTGACGCAATAACTTAAGATAGAACTGAAAGACAACGCCATGCGATTCTAGTTTACAACTCACATGTTTTCTTTAATGGAAATGTTATAAATTGAATTAGAATCGAGTGGACTTTGAGTATGCGGAAATAGTAGAAAAGGTAACACTTCCAGCTGATTCGAATGGATATATGAACAATCGGAAAACCTAGGACAATTTAGACACAATGGTTTTACAAAGGTCTTAGCAGCGACAGAGTCAGGGCCATTTTAATTACATCTAATTATTTTGGTGAAGTAAGCCGAAAAGTGAAAAAGTGTCAGGTCAGACCCATCGGCACATCCGTCAGGTGGATGACCTTCCCACATTATGCTCTTTACTCCAATTGGGACTTGAATCCATATGATGATAGGCAAGCAGTCAGAGGACTTGCAAGTTGGCACTTGGACACGAGCGCCCCATTTAGAAACTGTCTTTCGAATGTATGTCAGCAAGTCCCATTGATAAAGAAATGTCTGTACCTCTGACAGGGCGACTTGTATGCCATTATAACAACAAACATATAAGCTTTAGTCGTTTATTTAAATGCAGTCAACATTGTATATTTAAGGAATATGAATGCATGACCTATGAGCATTGCAACATATACCAAAATTTGAAAAGGCACAGGACAAAGGTATTTTCATGCAAGACAAATGTAAAAGTAAAAACAAATCTGTGATGTGTCATTGAACAAATAGGGCAAACCCAACAGTTACCGGCTTGGAACAGTCATTCGGCTAAACCGACTGCAGTGGAAAAACCGATTTTACAGAGCTCTAACCTCGCACTTCCTGAGGGGTTTCTCAAATGCAGGCAGTGAAAAGAAAAGTGTCTAACACAATTTTTAATAGAGGAGTTCAAGGAGACATTGCGCATGCACCGATTCAATTTTTCACTAATGGAAATCGCATGAATACTCTATACAGGTCTCCCGGAGGTACTGCTGGTTTGTGCAAAAAATGTTTATTTGGGAGTTAGAAACAAGAAATTAGGTAGGTAGGTTAACTCTTTCTTTGTTTTATTATAACTTATTACAATTTATCCCACCAATACAGATAATCTTTAAGGGAATGTTTTTAATTAATTGTGCATATATCGCATGTAAAATACGTATCAAGAAAGACCAGATAGTCCGCACATATCAGCCTATGTTTAATCATAGGTCAGTTGTGACTTAATAAAAAGTAAAAATAGGGGTGTTAAAGTATTTTGTATTAAATATTCACAATAAATCTTACATTAACACAACGAAACAATAATAACATATTGTTTAATGGCTCTCAGTATAATGTTTAAGTGCATTGTAGGTGCAATGTGTAAACATTGGTATGAACTATACTGATGGAAAAAAGTTTAGCAAGTTGGGAGAAACTTGATCCCCAGATAAAAAGTCTATAAGAATCCCTTAAATACTGAACTGATCTTGAATGTACATTCAAATTGCTGTTGATACCTGTCAAATTTACTCCATAGCTCTGGGGCATTAAACAACTGTGCTGCCTTAAATGATATAGGGGTCAGAAGTAAAAAATCACGAAAACTTCAATATCGCGTGTGCCCGCCATTAGCGGATAGAACAGCCATACAACGTCGTCTCATGCTGCCAACAAGCTTCCTGATGGTACGCAGAGGAATTCTGGTCCATTCATATTGGAGGGCACGTTCAAGGTCACGGACGTTATCGACATCATGGTTTTCTCTAACCTGCCTACCTAAATGGTCCCAAAGGTGCTCGATAGGTGAAAGATCAGGTGATCTTGCAGGCCAAGGCAGCACACGTACGTTGTTGAGACGGAGAACATGCTGTGTGTGTCGTGCCGTATGTGGGCGGGCATTATCCTGCTGAAAGATCCCAACATTGTGCTGCTGCATGAACGGCATAACTACTGGCTGGATAATTTCGTTGCAGTATCTTTGCGATGTTAGATTGCCTGCAACTGTAACAAGGTCTGTTTTCCCATCATGGTAAATCCCTGCCCACACCATTACGCTACCACCACCGTAACGGTCTCGTTGGATGACGTTATTTGGATCGAGCCTTTCGCCCCTCCGTCTCCAAACACGAAACCTGCCGTCAGCAAATGACACATTAAAACGGGATTCATCCGTAAACAGGACGTCATTCCATTGCCTGCGAGTCCATTGACGATGTGTCCGAACCCACTGGAACCGTGCCTGTCGGTGTCTCAACGTCAACGGAATTCCTACGTAAGGCCGACGGGCCCTAAGCCGAGCGGCTCGGAGCCTGTTCCTGACAGTCCGGTCACTCACTATAGTCCCTGTGGCATTCCGAAGGAGCCGTCGTAATTTCCGGCTTGACAGAAATCGGTTACGTCTAGATGACGTAACGATAAAACGGTCCTCTCGGAGCGTCGTTTTACGAGGTCTACCAGATCTAGGTCTGTCATTGACGGCCCCAGTCACTTGAAATCTGCTCCGTAGGCGACTAATCGTCGATTCATGGCGATTGAAATGACGAGCGACGTCTCTTGCTGGCATACCAGCTTGGAGCATACCAATAGCTCTTTGACGTTCTTCTAACGTCATACCCGGTCGTCTTCCCATTATTAATTTTCAATGTGTTTT
Organism: Sinonovacula constricta; assembly: GCA_007844125.1. NCBI lineage: Eukaryota > Metazoa > Mollusca > Bivalvia > Cardiida > Solecurtidae > Sinonovacula > Sinonovacula constricta. The sequence goes on along the minus strand of CM017556.1, from coordinate 82,420,314 downwards.
ATCAGTTAATTAAAGTACACTTACAGAGCTGTGTAATCGTGTGTTTTGCGGCTTGCAAAAGAATATCGATTTCAATGTGCACAACCTGCACGTGATTTTCGAAAATCTTGATTTTCTCCGATCTACCCACTCGTGAGTTTACACACTGAGTTTATGTATGATGATTATCGCTCGGGACAACTTTACAACATAACCTAAGTTTATTTCCCTCATGTATACGAAAATACTGAGTGTGTAAAAAACTTGCTAAACTTTTTTCCATCAGTATATATCGCTTTATGTTGCTAATCAACTGCCAACAAAGTTCCATTTTCCATTCATGTTCCGTACATGTATAGTATAATTGGTTTTGTTGTCCAATCAGATGATTTGTAACAATCAGCTAGCAATATATACAATTCCTTATTAATCACTGTTATCCGCTCAGCGCTGGCTCCTTCGCCACTGTTTCACTGCTGGCGATTTACTAGCAAACGTCTGGGTGACTCTGATCTCTGTATTAAGGAGACGCTTTTTTGGACCCCGTCTATTCTTTACATTTACATTCCATATTACCGTGATGTGTCATGTCTTTTAATAACCGAACTTGATGAAGAAACACCCTGTGTATTTGGACACTTCATCAAAAGCTGATCACTTGGACAAGATGTAGGCACTGGGTCACTAAACATTTGGTCTGAGAATTCGATTGTTAGGTCCACAGTCTGCAATGGGAAACTGGTAGGCTTGAAAATGACTGATGCAGTGTTGTCTCTGTTAATGTCTGGGTTGTCATAATTGATGCCGATGTCGATGCTGGTGTTATTATCACGGATGTCGGTACTATTATCTCTGATGTCGGTGTTGTCATCACTGATGTCAGTGTTGTCATAACTGCTGTTGGTACTATCATCACTGATGTCAGTGTTGTCATTACTGATATCGGTGTTGTTGCCACTGATGTTGGTGGTTCCATGCCTTTTTTACAACAAAATGGTAAGAGGCTACTTTAGGTGTTCGCAACACTTGTAAGTGTGGCAAAAGAAATTTTAAACACATAATTGGCGCCTTTCTGGCCTCTAACGGAATACAATTTTGTACATGGAAGCAGGTATAACATGAACTCGCAGCTGTTCGATAAGACTTTTTCAGAGAAAAGAACCAAAAATGACCTGGTTAAAAGTGTAACTTACAATTATAAAAAATTAGTAGCAGGCATTAATAGGAATTCGCAGCTGTGTGTTGAGGTCTTAACAAACAAAATGTATGCCAATATAAAGTTTAAACAATACAGCTTGCAATTATAAAAAGAGATGTAGCAGACAACAAGGACAAAAGCAAAGTAGCAAATAGTCTAGTTCCAATCTTCCTAGCAGAGTTACCGTTTGATACTCTCATATAAGTATGCAATTAACAAACAGTGTAAGAGAGTTTCTAGTTCCAAAGATAGTCATCTAGTTGTTTAAAATCGCATGCTCTCTGCAGCGCCTTGGGTGTCTAACATCTGTGCAAGTTCTTGTTTCCACTTTATAACCTACACCTCACTAATCTCAGATTAAGATCAAGATTAACGTAAAATGTACTTTAACAGATATTTTACTTGAGCAAAAAATCGTGTTTTACCAGAATCCATTCCTGAATGCAACAGCAAAGGTCCAGAAGCTGCCGCTTGGATGTGTCATAGTCTGAAGTGGAAAAATATTTGTAAAAGGAAGAAGTATGTAATGATCATGCCGGTGTGTACTAACAGAGTACAAAGTCAAATGCTAGTTATTCTGTAACCATGCAGTTTCATATTTGACCATATTGGAAGTATTGTTGGCATCAATGAATTAAATTCTTGTTTATCGTGACTAATTTTGTTTGAAGTAATTTTGCAGTTTATCAAAGTTGACTAATGGTAACATTCTTATGTGCATTTTATTCTTATCTATTATCGGTTTGTTATTTTACCCAACATTTTTCATACCTAGTTTCTTAACACCTTTATTAATTTGCCATCATTTGTTTAATGTTAAAGTGATTATGCAATATGTTAATATAAAACTGAATGTTTCAGATTTTGGGGTGATTTAAAATGATAATAATACACTTACAATATATACTGTTACTTAATATGAGCTGACAGCAGACTGGGTTTGCCAGTCAGCCTCCTCTGGGCAACACCTATACAGCACGAAAGTAAAGAAAAATAAATATAAAAAAATCAACGTAAAGCACATTCAAAATCTATACACCTTGAATTTGAAATTTTTCTGACCCATACTAATTACTGGCTATTCCCAGCTTGGCCTGGAATTGTGGGTAAGAAAAACTTGAAATATATATATTGTTGCAAATTTACGTTTTCAAAAGTCCTGCTTATGCAAGTAGTTTGTGTTGCAGTCTAAACAATGGTGTTGATAGTTGTACTTTCCATGAGTATAAGACAATGTATTGAAATTCAAGCGTCTCGACGATGCCAAGTATTGTTTATTATAGAAACAGTCAAATAGTGTACATTAATTTTGGATATATTTATATTTTTGCATACTTCATTAATGCACATTCATACCTTAATTTAATTTAAATATTGTCATTGTGAAGCAGGAGTTACCAGCATATATTACTGCTTTCTTTCTCCTTGTACAAAAGATGGAGAGCGTTTTGATTACATTGCCGACATTGAGTAAACAACCTTATTTTCATTCAAAAATCAAGCCTAAATGTCTAATCTTTCAATCCTGTAATTTTGCATTATTCATTTTAATTGAAGAATTGTTCCTGGCTTTTATTATAAAAATATTTATAGATATCTTTTCTTAAATGCCAGTGTTATCTGATCAGATCGAAATAAATTGTATGCATACATGATAATTTCATTCGATATACATTGATATTGTTTATTCACTATAGTAAAATCTAACTGAAGTTTTTTTAATTGATATAATATATTTCTCAACAAACACGATTATACTTAAGCAGAAGAAAATGATTCAAAAGAAATAATTCTCCATAAATAAAAAGGTATAATTTTCTTCCATTTTTTAATAATTTCATGTACATATTCCAATAGCTGTCTGTCACTGCAAAAAAAGGAAAGATCAATCTCCACAGGACTTACCAATACATATGACAAGCTGGAAAAATACAATTTTATGGTTCAAATAAGAAAAACAACCAATACCTGTGTTGTTGAAAATATATAATCAAAATAAGCATATAATCTTTTTTAACAATTCTGGTTAACGTAACAATCGTTCTAGGGCAATTTTTAGCTTATTTCGACTATCAAATGTTGGGAGAGGCATTTGATCATTTTTTTTAGACCAACTATTAGCGATAGAATAAAATTTGGAAAATTGTTATTTTATTGTTAGCAGTCATACGATTGCAATCATCTGAAATCAGACATTTACAAAATAAATAAATAAATAAAAATAATTCCAGTTATTACTAATATAAAAAAATCACCACAAAGTGGATATCTTATGAATATATCTGTGTCTTTAAGACTTTCTTGATTTTAATTATTTTAATGATAAAAAACACAACTACATATGCATTTCTCAACTAAATTTCATCACGTTTGTTATTAATCTAGATTCAGTCCACTTAATATTAAAATACAATGAAAAAAAATTTAAACAACTAATAAATTTGGATCTCATCCTGTAAATTTGCATACTTTTTCAAACAAAAAACACGCTGGAATGAACTTGGATAAAGTCATTTTGGTCATTCTAAAAAAAGATGTTGCAAATGATGTTAACCCCTACATGCACTTTAATTATTGATGGCAATAGTAAACCACTAAACGGTTAACCTCTTCCCATATATTTTAACCAGTTATAACTTCCGTAACCGGTTAATTGCTCTGACATATCATTTTTATAATAGACTAGGTAACTTATATATTTATTTACCGTCTATTTCTATAAATGTGTTGCTAATGTTAGCGTTCCACAAAGGAAACGAATCCAATCTCATTCGATTACATTAAAGGTGTTAACTGACTCATGGTGTGTGTGATTAGCAATTTGTTTATTGATTGCTGACTAGTCTTGTTAGAAGTATGAACTAACAATACAGGATGTGAAAGTGGCCATATAATGCCGACGTTAGTAGTGTTTTCAGAGAGATATGAATTTTGTTACGTATTCTTTTGTATCCTTCTTCATAATTTTGGAGCTTCGAAATATTACATGCATGACAGTTTGTGAGAGATAGGAATTTTCCGTGATTGCCAGGATCATACTCTCTCAGCTTAATAAATATCAGACAAGAATGAAAGAAAACACAACATTTACAGGACAAGATGATAAGTTTCTCGTGAAATCAAAGAGTGTGTTAATTGGGCATTTTTCTTGGTGGCGGCGAACTTCAAAGAGAATGCGGCGTCTGTTTTGTCAACCCTTTTAGCCCATTTTAACATGGCCGATGTTTGATTCTTCAGAACTTAATGATAGTTAAGGATAGAAATTTTCTTATTAGTACAATGTAAAGCATACGTAAAATTAACAAGAATATATCGATCCATAAAATGCCGACTGTTTACTATACACACGCGCTGTTAAACGAGGTAGTGAAACATCTGTAAATCAACATGTCCACAGCATAGAACACGGCGGCATTGCACATGTGAGAAAAAGAATTCAGATCGTGATACCAGGGTATGCCTTCCCAAAGAATCAGACATGGTATTTTGCTGCGGATTGCCGCGGCATAAACAGGAAATCGACGTAAGGAAAGTCTCAACACATTAATTATTTTACTACAGAAGTTGCCTTTTCAAACACAACAGTAACGCGCGTGTCCATTGCCTTTCTTTTTCGAAACTTGTACACCGGGTCTAGTATTCTCCTGGGTCTCTGTTTTGGTTGTCATCCAGACTTTCTAGAAAGTCGCTGAAGAACCGAAAACATATTTAATAATAATAATTTTTATTTTTAAATTTTCGCTGGAGCGCGACGATTATATATGGAATGCTCACAGAAATTTGCACATGGGGATAATTTGTTTTGCGGACGGTCTAACTCTGATAAAAGACGAGTCCTAATTCGGTAAACGGCGTTCTATTTTATTAATGTATTTTTATATTTATTTTATAACCTGTTCCTCTGCGTGTCTTCAGATGCTCGGACTACATGCTAACAAACTGAGATCATCTAATAGTAACGAAACAGTCCATAGCCAGAAAAGGCCCATTGAATATGCACGGTAAAATCTGACTTGAGATGCAATGTTTATGCAACATTTAAAGATACTCGCAGTATACTTGAATGATTTCTGTAAGGTCCAAGCAAATATTTAAGTTAGCATTTCCAGTACTGCCAGTTTGCATGATTTCTGTGATAGCATCTCCGAAGTGTTTATGGTCAAGAGATAATGTTTTTTGACACTGGATCGGAGCGTTTTTTTTTTAATTTAAACACTAGCCCTGTCACGACACGTTTTAAAAAAGATCTTATTAAAGATTCTGATTATTAATTCCCTTGCATAAAAGAAACGTGCAACACACTATGAAAGCTTTTATTATATGCCTGACTTTTTCTTAGTCAAGAGGTTACGGTTATGGACTCGGGATCGGAGGGCTCCGCATTCAGACCCTAGACCCGCGGTGACATTTTTTCAAAAGATCTTATTAACGATTTGAGTGATCATTAAGGAAACGTTTGAAACACACCATGAAAGCATTTATAACATGGTTGAAGTGTTCTTGATTAACAGGTTAAGGTTATAGACTCGGGATCGTAGGGTTCTGAGTTTTAACCCTTGAGATGATATGAGATATTGTTCCTTGTCAAAAACATTTATTGCACGAACATTTTGCAAAAACAGAATATATTCAGAATAATTATCACTCACTTACACTCAGATTTACTAAATTCAACTCGAATAATATTAAATAATTGTGTTTTTATCCCCACAATTAGGCAGATTTGTGTGTGTAGTATTTCGGTTCGATTTCTGTGACAATGGTTTGCAGTGACTATAAAGTGACGTATGAGCGGCAAAGTACTTTCTTCAGGGCGACCTTCGTCATACCAACAAGTCTCTCCCACCGTACCACGGAGCACGTTGAGGGATAAAACGCCACTCTATTGCCATTCCGCTCAGAGTTTCCTGGACAGCTGTTGATTCCATGAGCGCCTTCACGTGGTTCGATGCTGCTACAAACGTGGTGGCGTTGTCCGAAATCATCAGTTTCGGCAGATACTTCCGGTTGACAAATCTTCTAAATGCTTGAAGAGACGACTCTTTAGTGAGGTCCGTGACGACTTCGAGATGTACGGCGCGAGTGAAGAGACAAATGTATGCTTTCGTCTCACTTCCGTTGCACTGCTTGACGTAAATGGCCCCGCTGAAATCTACCCCTGTCACAGTGAAGGGCGGGGTGTCTTCTACTCGTATCTTCGGTAATGGTGGCGGGTCTGGAACTCTGTAGGCTTTTCCAACGACTCGGCGGCAAGCGACGCACTTCCGGATGACAGCCTGCACGCATTGTCTAATGGCGGGTATCCAGTATTTCTGCCGTACGTGAGTCACAGTCGCGTTGACACCAGAGTGTAGATGTATTCTATGCGCACCTTGCACAATCATGCAGGTGAGGTGATGTTCTTCCGGTAGTAGTATCGGGAATTTCGTCTTCTCAGATACGGGAGCGTTGTTAATTCTACCGCCACATCGAATAATCTTGTCGCTGTCGATAAACAAACGAAGTTGTTTCTCCAACAGTTGGTGGCTGATCCTTGTATTCCTGCACCATACGCCTTAACGCTTGCGTCTAAGAATACGTGTAGTTCCGGCAAAGCTTCACTTCCGGTTACATCATCAGTGCGTAAAAGTTACCGTTGAAGCGACGTCTCCCGCACGACAGTGTTCAGATCGGTAACGATATCCGACCATGTTGAATGAATATCGGACGGAAGTGGTGTGTCCCAGTCATACTTCTGTTTCCACATGTCTTGTAGAAGTAGTTTTGTTTTCAGTGTAACTGGACTCAACAGACCAGGGGGTCGTAAATCTGTGATGAAACTTAAGCACGGTTCTCTTCGTAACGTCTCTCAGAATTTGTATCTGTCTGTCGGCGAAGTTGATGACGTCTGAATCTGGACTCCATCTCAGTCCGAGCACCTTGATGACGTCATCGGCGTCCAAAACATTCTCGTGTTTCGCCGCTGTTTTCAGACTTGCACTATTTGATGTCCGTGCCCTCAAATTCATTCCAGCGTTGGATATCAGCTGTCTTGCTTCTGTGAAGTATCGCAACAACTCTTGTTCAGACTTGAAGCTAGAAATTACGTTGTCCACGTATAAGTCGCGTTCAATGACGGTTGCAGCGTTCACATGCTTATTCTGTCTAAGTTGTTTCAGCAGTGTTGCGTTCAGAATAAACGGAGAGCAGATTGCGCCAAACAACACTACCTTGAACCTGTATGTCACAAGTCGACTGTCTGGATCTGATGGGTCTTCTAGCCAGAAAAATCTCGTCATGTCACGGTCTTTCTCGTGTAGTCCGACGTGTAGAAAAGCCTTTTCTATGTCGGTGGTAACGGCGTAGTGGTTCATGAAAAAACGAACAAGTATCGACGTGAGTTCGTTCAATTCGGGCGGTGTCGACTCGAGACATCGTTTAAGCTCGGTGAGTCACGTGACTGACGACAGCTGCAGTCGTAGACAATGCGTGTGGGCGTTGCAGAAGACTCTTTCTTTACTGGGTGGTGGGGAATGCAGTGTACTTCCTCTGCATATTCTTGTTCGGGGGTTACTCTCTCGACGAAGCCACGTCTTTCCTGTTCTGCAATAATATCACCGTATGTTTTCAGTACTTCCGGTTCGTTGCGAAGTCTCTGAATGGTGCCTACTGTTCTCTTCATAGTATTGTTGTAGTTAGATGGTACAACAGGGTGGTCTTGTTTCCATGGTAGTTTAGCTACATACTTCCCGTCTTCGTACTCGATGGACGTCTCCTAATACTCTTCGAGGTACTCGGCGGACTTCCGTTCAGGCTCACAGGGTGAAATGCAAATACTTTCCAGCTTCCAAAAACGTTCTAGTATGCTGTCATCTGGGGCACGGGACGCAATCACGTTCCACATGTGCTTGTCCGTCGGTGTTTGTGACGTGGACGACATCGGACCTGACAGCAAGTATCCTATCTTTGACTTCACGGCGGTCGGTCCATTCCCACGAACAACACGATCTTCTACGACGTCCCAGTAATGATCTGCTCCGACGAGAAGTGAAATATGGAATGTGTTACCTGAGACGTGATGTGCTAGCTTCAACCCTCGTAGATGTGGAAGTGCAACGGCCGATCTGAGAGAAGCGCAACTGATGGGAGCCGCAATGGTCGGGACGATGAGAACACTGACTGGTATCTCCTGTCTTTTCTCTGTCACAATATACACAGTGCTGCATTCCATGTGCTGTAGTTTTCCTCTGGTATTACTTCCGAATCCCACGACGATGAGAGTCTCCATTCCCTCAGACGGAAGTTGAAGTTTGTCTGCTAACTCTCTTGTTTTGAAAGACCGTTGCGCGCCTTCATCGAACAATATTGCTGCATTTGTAGTGATGTGTCCCGAAGCGACACGTGCAATGGCGGTTTTCAGTAAAACCTCAGCGTGTGGAGTTCTTGTTGAAGACAGGTAAACAGCGGCTTCCGGTTCAGGATCAACTTCCGGTCTTCTCTCTGGGTTCTTACAGATGGACGCGTGATGTTTCCGGTTACACTTCTGACAGCGGCCTCGCGATTTACATTCCGTGACTCGATGTTTTCCCAAACAATTAAAACACAGCTGTTTCTGTTTAACAATTTTCAATCTCGTCACACTGTCAAAAAATTTCTTACACTCCGAACTGTAATGAGCAAGATCACAAAATACACACACGATTGAAGGCTTCTGTGTTTTAATTTTTGTAGGGTTGTTGCTATGAGAGTACGTAATCTGCTTAACCTTCGTAGCTGTGTGATACAATGCAGTTGCGTTGAGGTCGTTTACATCCGGGAACGTTTTGGGATCTCCGCTGCCGATCTCTAAGATGTTGATTTCTCTGTTAATCGCTCTTCTTAGTTCATGCAGTTGCCAGTCGTTGTTCTCGTTGATACGTGCGAGATTGCGACGTACATCTACCGGCAACTTCTCCAACACGACTGGCACTAATAAACTCCCGTACATGTCTAGATGCTGGCCTAGTGACTCAAGTCCCCGAATGTAGGTTTCCATTTTGTCGTAAAACAGCCTTAAGCTAGCGACGGACGGTGTAGGTGCTGGCAGTTTTAACAAGCTTGCATTGTTGCGTGAACGATTTTGCAATGTTGTCCGTACCTCTCACGTAGAAGCTCAACAGCGCGCGTGTAGTTCGAATTAGTAAACGCGAATCCTTCTACTGTCATGGCGGCCGCTCCCTCTAGCTGTGCTTTTAAATAGCCAAATTTCTGAACGTCTGTTAAATAACTGTTTGAATCAATTGACGGTTCAAAAGAGTCCCAGAAACTTTGCCATTGCAGTAAATCACCGTCAAATGTAGGCAGCGTAAGTTTGGGTAATTTAGTACACTGAGTCGATGATTTACTTATCTCGGGTTCTGGCTGGCTGTTGTTGTTTGATGCATTTGTGTAGATACGTTCTGCGTCTAGTGGCTGTGAAGAGAAAGCGGATGTTTGTGGCGTTGTGTCTGTGGTTTCTCTGTCCAGTGTGTCAGTGCGGCGTTGTAGAAATTTCTTGTATTATCACAGCTTGATCTCTACGTCCACGGTATGCTCTTCTATTTCGACAATTTCTTCAGGCGTGTCCGCGGCGTCGGTGAGCGCAAGGATCTTCTCGTTGATGTTGTGAAGAATTGCGACTTTTTCTTCCACTTTTTTTTATAAATGTTTCTATGTTTTCAAGATCGTCCTCTTCTTTCGCTTCCTCTAATTTATTGACAAAATTGTAAATAACTCTTCTGAAACCTAGCCGTTGGCCTAAATACTTCTCCATTTTCGGCTGCATTTTTTCTTTGGTCATGGCACCAATTTCTTGGCGATCGTACAGTTTTAGATTATTTAGTACTTCGCTTGTGAGAAAAACAACCAGTTTCGACCTTTTCTATTTAATGACTAGTGACGTTATAATAACAACATACACAAAAACCGGACCTGGTAGCGCAATCGGTAGAGCGTCGGCTCCAGGTACGGGAAGCCCCGGGTTCGATCCCGGGCCGCGACAAACCAAAGTCGTTAAAAATGGTAGTGGTATAGCTCCCTTGCTAACGCTCAAGCCAATATAATGGGTAGTTCCACGACTGGCTGGCCCGGTGTCAGGAAAGTGTGACTGGGTGCGGTATCATGCCAGGTGTTCACGGCATGCTATACACAGTGAAGGCAGCACTATACCTGCTTTAAGTGGACACCGTCTCCAGATAACTAAAATACTGTTGGTGGGACGATAAACCCAATAAACATAAACAAACATACACAAAAACGACGTAACGAAAACGTACACAATCGCGGCGACGTCGTATGACGTCGCGCCAAATAATAGTTCACGACAGATACTATCTGCACAGAAATTATTTGTGTAATATGAGGCTGCTCCATAATTTCGGCTTGTACATTTTGATTGTATGTTTAATTATAATAATTTTGATAACTGTTTATTCTACATATGTAACATCTTGGAAAACCTATTAAATAGTGTCGGGTTTTGCTTTTTATTTTGTTTTAAACAATAAGATGGTCTCAGGTATATACATACTTTATCTCGAGATTTACAGTTTACTGAAAAGTTTCACATAACAACCATTTATTTTCAAATATGTCTTCGTTATCGTTCCTATATTGCTTTAACTTGTTTATTTGTTCCAGGTTTTGCGTCGCCTCTGATGCTTTGCATCAACGACGCTTCTTGTCGATGAGTCGGATGTTAATAAAAACAAACATGTTTATCTATTTTAAATTATTAAACAACAGGCGACATATTGAAAGTTAAAATCAACAATTATGTCGAGTTCACATTATTTTTTAATGACCTTGTTAGTAGAATACGCAAAATTTTAGATTAAAATTTAAATTTTACGTCCTATTCTATCTTTCTAATAGCATAATACATTTTATCTCATTGTTCAAAGATTACAGTTTCGCTAATTCAACCCCAATATTTTGATCATTATGATCTTTTTTGTTATGTATTTTTATAAAAAACTGGTTACATCTCATGAGCCGGCATGTAAAACTTCACGTCAAGAATGAGCTATGCTATTAGAAACCTACCTTGAATTTCTTTCCATTCCGCTCATTTCAAATCCGTTCACCCCATTTACATTCAAGCGCCTACCTGTCGAGAGTCGTCACCAAGGAAAACAATCATGGCGGCAGTTCAGCAAATAAGACTAGAAATTTACGGACTTGTTAACGATTTAAATTTTCAGAGAACGCGATTTTGTGCAGAGGTAACATTTCAGTTATTTTAGATGAATTATAGTAAGTAAGACAATTTGATTGTAAATCGAAAACAGAAATAAGTATTGATGGTAATGTTTTTGCTATTTCTTGATTCAATAGCATGTTGACATTTTAAGGGGTATTATATACATCTGCTAAATATATGAACAACTGAAATACAGAATCTGGAACTTAAATTGTGAAGATTAATAAGGTAAAATCAATAAGGTAACACATCTGTCTGTAAGTTATAGTTTGCTTTCTGCCATGGACATGTGACACTCATTTTTTTAAACAGTATACACATGATACAGTGGTATGTGAAGATTGACTTGACAAATAAAATTTAAAAGAAAAGGCTTTAAAAAAAGAATTGATTGACATTTTGTAATTGTGAAGGGTCCTTAACCTGACCCATTTCTAGAAGGAAAATGAAATGCTAAAACAAATGATAAAATCAAATTAAAAGTGTTGTTTGCTTTCTCAACTTACTTTTGGAAAAAGTAGGGGTTTTGTCAGTGTACTTGTATCGTACAGTTCCTAAATATCACCTTCAATATCACCAATATAACAAAAGACTTATTTTTTTCTTTTTCTTTTTTAGGCAACAATCTATTATCATAAAACAATACTTTGCATATAAAAATATAATTTACCAATGTTACCATATCCATTTAATAAATAAGTCTACTTTCCAAAATTGTCAGTTTTCAATATGTTCTCCCCAAGAGCTTTCTGTCTGGCTAGAGTAGTTGGTAGAGCATTCTGACTCCAGATCAGGAGGATTTGGGTTCAAATCCCATCATGGGTATAATTGTTATTGCATTTAGGTTCACAGCAATGGCTGCTAGGATAATTTAACGTGCAGGTTTGCCAATGTGTGGGAATGGAAACAGGCCAGAAACCGGTGGTTCTGTCCTGCTGATGCCAGGCATCAAAAGGTTAATTAGGGGAATATTCTATCCCCAGAGCTATCTGCATGGATAACTCAGTTGGTAGAGCTCCATCCTGGGTAAAATGGTTATTGCACACTGGTTTAATACAGGTCATTTACCGAAGTGACCTTAATCTCCGCCCCTGCATTTTAAAATACCAGCATATCAGCAGCTAGGTTTATTTTAATTTGTCCCGTATACCTATAGTGTTGTTATCCTTTCTACGTAAAGATAAAACCACTTCAAGCAACCAACCTGAATTCAACTCAAATGGCACATTGTCCACTATTTACTTCTACAGTATCCTCTGCCCTTTAGTGTGGTGTTCTACAAGTGAGTTAGCTGCTTAGCATTTCCAGGTACATGACTATTCAACCCCTTGACTATTCAACCCCTACCTGTTCAAGGCATCTGTTCAACCCCTCAACTATTCTACCCAAGCATAAACACTAGAGATGGGCCGATATCATTGATGCATCAGTGAATTGTGATAATTGCCTTTGTGATACAGTATCACGATACAATGCTGAGGTATTAATACGGGACGATACTATTATTATTCACGAAACACTTTAATTTATGTCCATATTGTTTACTAACATTACGCCTATGTAACTGAAAAGAAAATATATCCAAGAGCTTAATTTCACAAAATATTTGTTACAGGAACAGCTTTACATTGAGTTAGAGAAAATGGTTTCCTCAAAATATTTTGTTCTAACCTGTAACCAGCTGTAAGCGTGTTCTTTTTTTAATATCTATAACCTAAGCAACATATGCGTTCGAAACAACAAATACAATGTTTTTATTAATTTACAATTATCTTAAGCCAGAGCCATTGCTTTATTAATGTCCCAGTTTTATAGGCTTTTGAAATTTAAAACAATTCTAGTCACAGAAGACACAGTTAACAAACCTATTTAAACAATAAACAGAAATGAGGATATTAATTTAGTAAGGCGAAAATTCACTGAATTCCTTTATTTTGTTTCAATGAAAACATCTGGTAATGTATTGCGATAAATTTTAGATAGCATGATAATATCATGATACATTTTCAGCAGTGATACCTAACTCAAATAAACACATAAACTTGACACAGAAGAAAGTCAATAGAGAAATATTTACAGACACAATAAGAAATTCATTTACTGTAATTTGAACATAACTATAAAGGAATTTCACTTTGCTTTAGTTTGTCCATAAAACAGGGATCAACAAATAAAACTATTTGGCAAAGTAGTGGCTAAAACAATAGCAATTGACTTCTCTTTTGACCCCACTTTGTTAGAACAAAACCTTTAAAAAGTGCTGGTTGATATCGCTCAGAATTATAACATAGGTTATGTTGAAAATGAAAACATTGTGCTGGTCACAAAATAAAATGACATTGGGTCGAAAAGTCAAGGGGTTGAACAGTCACTGATCTGCATTCCCTCCTCTGCTGGTGAGCCTGACTCAAAATTTGAAAAGTCCTGGCCCATTATATATTTTGCAAATGAATATATGTATTTGGTTTATTTCACTAATTGTTAATATGTTTTTTTTGTGTGTGTGTCTTTTTCAGGATTTGAAGAACAAATATCCAAATGTATTTCCAGATCCAGTTATTGATGGGATGGTGGAATTTGAATGGGATTTGTACATTGAAGCTAAGAAAAAGGTACAAAAACTTTCTGTAAAAAGGATCATGTTCCATCTCATTTCATTCATAATTAAAAGCTAATTACAAAGTTTATGGCAAATTTTACCAAAACTAAATTATGGGGGCTGTTCAGCAAATAAGACTAGAAATACTAGAAATTTACGGACTTAAAATTAAAGCGACAGCGGGCTATATTAGCCTTTTAAAAATTTTTGTGCCAGAAAGCTTTACTGTAATCTGTTGAACTACAATGAATAACAGATAAAATAATATTCCCTCTGATTACTAGATGAAATGTGAACATGCCATTGTTAAAAGAATGTCTTGTGTTTGGGAGAACCAAATGCATTGTGATGGTTAAACTATGTAATAAGTTTTAAACTTAACAAACTAATAAATCTTGGAATTAGACATGTGGCAATAGGTGTCATGTATATACATCAGTCGTAATAATTACTCTAATTGACTTAATAGTGATACATTAATTTAGATAAATGTAAATTGCAGATTGTTTGGTTCTCTTCCTGATGTACATATGCTACACTGTGACCAAGCTGAATGGAGAACCTGTATAACTAAAACACAATATAAGATTTATGATTAGGAATTATTTTTGGAACAATTCAATCTATAAATTATCATCAAGAATCTTATTTCATGATTAAATGAATACATTTTCTAATAAAGTTTGAGATATAACACCAATGTATTTATTTTTAGGAGCTGAGAGGTGAGACATGGACATTTGAAGAGAAAGCTATCGCTTTTAAGAATGGTCAGTTGATTGGGGGACCAGAAGACTTTCTGAAGTGGGCAGCGACAAACTACAACTATGAGGAATATAGACCAGACCCCTTGCTGTTGACACTGACTGAAGAGTCCTACAAAAAGTGTCTCAATGATAAAAATGTATGTATTTTAGTGCCTTTGTTTAACCTTTTGTTTTTATTGTTTTTATTCTTTAAGAAGGTCAATTTTTCTGATAATTAGAGGTTGCTATTACCTTTGCTGAAATGCGATTAAATTTTGTTCTTTAAAAATGATTGTAAAAAGAATGAGCAGCTTTTGTGTTTTAAACTCTTTTTTTTTCAATTTAAAAATTGCATTAAAAATGGTTTTGTATTTCTAAAAAAGATTAAAAAAAATGTAAATTTGCAAATTTACATTAAACAATCATTTAAGTTGATTAGTCTAAATATTGTGTACTTTATTTCTTTGTATATATGATTTTAAAACCTTTTTATATTGCTGTATGTTTTCAATTCCATTTTTCTAGAGAAGTCAGGTCAGATACTGTGTGCTTCCATCCATAACATGTGCTTGAATACTGATTTACAAGTCATTTAGTTGTAAAACCACACAGTCATACTTCATCATCATGGAGCAATCAAAATAATAATTTTTCATGAACCATTAATTTCATTATGTCATTTTGAGTTGTAACAATAAATACCATGATTAAATTAATTCTGTTTAACCCATGTATTTATTAACCATGAGTAATCAACCATAATTTTTTTGCACAAATAAGAATTTGTGAGAAATGCATTTTGCCACTTTGACTAATTTTATACATTTTGTGATGCAAGTCAATTGAAAACTTCTTACAACCACTTATGAGCGAAATATTTTTTTTCTTTTTAAAACATTTTTTTTTGTCTTTTTTCCTTATTTTGTAAGAGTAATCCATTATATTACGCTTTTTGTGGTAAGGTATTTTAGTAATTGTTGACCAGATATTATAATTGCTTCAGACTAGACCTGAAATAACTTGTGGTGTTGAAATCATTCAAATAACACTTCCTGTTTTAACTGTTTTTTGGGATCTGTTATATATGTTTGGTAATATCTTGTTCATGGCAATGCCTTTTTAAGCTCCCTGAAGGCCAAGCATATAGTTGCCGCTTTGTCTGTCCATCCTTTCCAGTTTGTTTGTCCATCTGTTGTCCTTTCATTCATTCATCCATCGATCTGTCCGTCATATTTTGTCTGGAGCATAATACAAGAACTGTAAGAGTTGTCAACATGAAACTTCATAGGCAGATAGATCTTAATAGGAGAAGTTTAATGTACAAGAAACATAACTCTGTTTTGCTCAATTTAGGAGTTATTGCCCTTTGTTATTTTTTCTGTTTAAATTTTGTCCAGAGCATTAACAGAAAGCTCTTATGGAAGCAGTGTTTATTCTGAGAGCATCCATCGATTCTACTGATTTGCTTGTTTTAGTACCACAAGAATGTTTACAGGAGTCATGCACTGGTTTTTCCATCTTGCATGTTTAATTATTAACTATTTTATGTTTGGAACTGGCTTGTTCTTCATTTTTTCTTTAAATTTATTCATCCATGCCTGTTAAAGTCAAGCATTGTAATATTTTAATAGATAAAACTTTTGGCTAATGCTACTCAAGTCAGTGCTGCTATTTATTTAAAGACATATGAAGCAGTGGCAATGAAGTTGTTGCTTTTCTGTCAGGTTTACCAAACCACCAAAAATCTTTTCCCTAAAAGGAAACAGTAATAATTTGGACATATATTGACACCTTCACTTTGATAGCATACATAGCCAACACTTGACACTTAAAACCCCCCCTCCTAGTCACATTATCCTGACACTGGGCTGACCATTAGTTATGTTTACCTTATAAAAATTTGTTCATTTCAATTTTTTTTTTCAATTTTTTGTTTCTGTTGCTGTTGATAGAATTTTGACACATACCTTGTGTACCTACATATTATAAACAATCCTTTAATGATATATACTCATCTGTTATGATGGTAATTCATATTAGACTTGACATGTTATTTTTTTTTTGCTATTTGTATTCACAGCAAAAAGACTATGTTGCAAATATATAGACTGGTTGATACTAGTCTGTACCTAATAATAATTCTGATTATGTTTTATGTTTTTTCAGCATGAATTTGTCTACATGGATATTCAGATTGGCAGTGAGCCAGCAGGAAGACTTGTACTTGAGGTAAATTACATAACTTCAAATGACATAACATTGTATTAAACTTAAATACAATAGAACAATTAATAATACATATATTTTTAAGGTATATTTGCATCTTTGAAAAAAAGAAGAAAAACTTTGTAAATGTAGAGTGATTTTCAAAATTATTATTTTTTCTCCCAATTGCATCATTATAAAATTAACTTTCATTTTCTACTTTCATTTTTGTCAGGACACTTGGGTTAAGAAACATATGTAATATAGGTAATGGACGATTATCAATATTACTTTGTTTCTAGAGAAATATTCAACAATTTCTAGGGGGCGCCCATGGCCAAGCGGTTAGAGTCACTGACTGGTAACTACTTAACCCCTCACTGTGTGGTTTGAGCCCTAGTTAGGGCGAGAACTTCCCTGTCGGGAGGTTTTCCACTTAACCTGCAGTGCATCATTGGTTCTACGGAGACATAAGTTTAGGGCCTTCCTCTACCTATAATTAGCTGGATGTCGCCAACATGACAATAATTGTGTCGGTGTGATGTAACAAAAAACAAAATAAACCAATTTCTAGAAGCCCAACCATTTTAGTATATCTGACATGACTGTTTAGTGTAGCTGATATACACTAGTCAAAATTTCCAAGTGCACACTTTGTATTTTACGGAATAACTGATAAAAACTGACAACGAAATACTTGAAAATTATTGAAAATATTTTTGAAATATGTCCCAGGTAGTTCAGGTAGGTACCCGAGTAAAATAAGACAATACTCTTTTAAGAAAAGATCAATTTATTTCATAGGTGTTTAAAACAAAATTCACACTTCTAATAACGGGTGTGTCCTCCTCTGGCACGAATGACACAAAAGTGTGCACTTAGAAATTTTGACTAGTGTATGTCCAATCTTTTGTCCATTTATAGATGTCGCCTATTTCATTCTAGAAAGTTCTAGAAAGTTCTAGGGTTTGTAAGAAAAAAAAAGGTAACACTATATTCATCCTTCTTGAATTTTTCTTCCATTACATCATTATACTTTCTAACTGGTTATTGTATTCTTTAAGGTGGTGTCCAACAGATTGCCTATATCCGATCCTTGTATCAATGCCTTACCACTGCTTTGGGGCATTTGGGCATAATTTTTGCATAAACTCATGCTTTAGTATAAGTAAAGAAAGTTTAGAACACTGCCTATATTGTTTGACTGTACAAATTGCGATAATAACACTTAAAGTTCAATCATTCCTAATCTATAAACAAGCACAATAGTTATCTTGGCTAAAAATAGATATCGGTATTGTAGCAGATAAACCAGATGATAGTATAACATAATCCCAAAAGTGAGTTCTCATGTGGTTTTCTTAGTTAAAAATAGCTATCATTGTAATGCGGCTCAGATAAGAAATACTTGTTTGCATTGAAGGATGGGGATTTATGTTTCATTGTTCACACTAGGGCATCAGTGAGCACCATTTTGAAGGATCTTTCCAGGTAACAAAATTGGTTATTTTAGAAAAGATATTTGGTCCAGACTGTTGGATACCACCATTAAACTATGGTGTTTATATATATGTAATAACAAAAATAGACAAATCCCAACAATTATCCCCTTGGATTGATCAGTTGGCAAAATGATTAAATTGAGTGTTTCAGTCAGTTTACTGAGCACTAACTTGGCAATTTTTGAGAGACAAAATCTTTTGTGTTTATTACATATAATCTAAATCTTTGTTATGGAGTACATTCTCCATCCATTTGCCAAGTTGTAATTCCCATTATCACCCATAATATTTCTAGTTATGCTTTATTACAGCTATTTTTTTTTCTATCTTCTATAAAGACTGTGTAATGATAACATGAACATACATGTAGTTGCAAATTTTATTTTTTAAATGGATACTTGAAAGTAACACAATTATAATAATTAATTGACACCAAGCTATCATTGGAGGAAAACTCCAGATAGAAGACTGGGAAGAACATCCAGCTCACTGAATATCATCTGGAAGAAAAGTTAAAATTTATAGTTTTGCCCTAACAAAGTGTTTCCCCTTATTGTTTATCATTTAACACATTCATGTACTTGTTGATATAAGTTATCATTTGTCATTTCCAGTTGTTCACAGACATTGTCCCAAAGACCTGTCAAAACTTCAAGAGCCTTATCACAGGAGAGTGTGGGGAGTCTGCCACCAGTGATTACAAGCTGACATACCGGAACTCTCTCTTCCACCGAATCGTGCGCAATGGCTGGGTCCAGGGCGGAGGTATGAAGTAACTGACTAGTTAATTGTCCTTCTCACTTAGTTTCCATTTACAAGATAATCAAAGCTCCAAACTACAAGGAATGATAAATAAATAGGGAACAAACATGGCATTAGCTTCACAACAACAGCAGCAGTAACAACAAGGTTATTCAACTATGAGCTTGAGTTTACCGGTATGACTAAGCACAGTATGATATTTACTCCCCACCTCCATTCAAAGAAGAGAGGTCATATTGTATTGTGGAATTCAATTTGTTGGTCTTTTGGTCATTAGACCAGTTTGTTTCAGATCAATATCTAGAAATGGATGAACCCCACAATCCATAAACTAGGCAGGTACATTGGTCATGATGAGTAAAGGTCCCCTATTGGTTTTTGGAGTCAGTGGCCTAAAGGTCATGATCACAGCAACCATAGGCATATATAATTGTTTTCAGTAAATATCTAGAGTACACCAAACCTGGTAGAGTATTTGGTAGATCGCCTGCTTCAGGTATGGAAGGCCCTGGGATTGATCATTGGTCGCGACATATCAAAAGTCATTAAAAATGACAATGGTATGGCTCCATTGCTTATGCTCAAGCAAAAATAAGGGTAGATTGGTTGATTGGTGTCAGGATAAAGTAACTGGATGTGGTATCATGCCAGGTGTTCACGGAATGCTATGCACAATAAAGGCAGCACTATATCTGCTTCAAGTGGACACCTGTCTCCAGATAAATAAAATACTATTGGTGGAACAGTTACCCTACTCCCCGCTCCACAAAACAAAATAAATAAAATCTAGAGAACACATGAACAAGCAATACTTAGGCTTGGTAGAGATATTAGTCATGATGAGAAGGCAACCCTTACTGCTTTTAGGGTCTGCGGCACAAAGGTCATGGTCATGGCAACATATTTTAAATAGTATAGCTTTTTACTAAATGGACAACAGGCAGCACAAATGATAAAGTGTCAGCTCGAAGTTTGAGGGGTCAACCATTTAATCTCAATGCTCATTTAATTAATGAATATTAAGTCTTAATGTTATAAAAATAGCACATCAACACCATTGCTTTGTAAAATTTTTTAATACAAACTATTGATTTTATAAACTCAAGACTGGTTTTGTATTTTTTCTAGTTACTGATTTTATAGACATAAGACTGGATTTGTATGTTTTCCAGATA
Source organism: Sinonovacula constricta (assembly GCA_007844125.1). NCBI lineage: Eukaryota > Metazoa > Mollusca > Bivalvia > Cardiida > Solecurtidae > Sinonovacula > Sinonovacula constricta. The sequence continues at coordinate 82,399,950 of CM017556.1, read as the reverse complement.
TTGATTTTATAGACATAAGACTGGTTTTGTATATTTTCCAGTCACTGATTTTATAGACATAAGACTGGTTTTATATATTTTCCAGTTTCTGATTTTATAAACATAAGACTGGTTTTGTATATTTTCCAGATATTGATTTTATAGACATAAGACTGGATTTATATATTTTCCAGATACTGATTTTATAGACCAAAGACTGGTTTTGTATATTTTCCAGATATTAATTTTAAAGACATAAGACTGGTTTTGTATCTTATCCAGTTACTGATTTTATAGACATAAGACTTTTTTTTTCTAGTTACTGATTTTGTAGACCTTAGACTGGTTTTGTGTATTTTCCAGATATAAGTTTTATAGACCAAAGACTGGTTTTGTATATTTTTCAGTCACTGATTTTATAGACATAAGACTGGCTTTATATATTTTCCAGTTACTGATTTTATAAACATAAGACTGGTTTTGTATCTTTTTCAGTTACTGATTTTATAGACATAAGACTGGTTTTGTGTATTTTCCAGATATTAATTTTTTATACCTTAGACTGGTTTTGTGTATTTTCCAGATATTTACCATGGCCGTGGAAATGGTGGAGAGTCCATCTTTGGCCCAGTGTTTGAAGGTTAGTTTGTTGTGGGCAGAAAAGTATGCCTGTTTTATCCAGATTTTAATTTACTGCTGTGGTTGTCCCAGTTTCTAGGGAAGGCATCAGGCAGTTAAAGTGTCTTTCACCCTCTCTTCATGCAACTCTGTTCAATGGATCATTGCTGGTCAGATTACACTCTCTGATGTACTCACTACACACACATTCCTGTACTTGGTAGAAAATTTCCTATGTACTCCCTACACACATGTTTCTGTACTTGGTAGATGAGAACTTTGCAGTTCCCCACTCTCGGCGAGGGATTCTGGGTATGGCCAACAAAGGACGACACACGAATGGCTCCCAGTTCTATATCACGCTACAGCCAGCCACATGGATGAACACAAAATATGTTGCATTTGGGTAGGTGTCATGTTAACTAGACTACACACAAGATAGAAAAACATATGTAATGCACACCTAAACGTGTATTAAATATTTTAGTTTCTGTAATGCTTCAATAATGGGTTTTATCAAACCCAAAATCCACAACTGCAGCAGGACAAAGCTTCATTCAAAATAATCGGCACTTCTCTTTATTCATTATGGGGGTTAATGGGAATTCTTCTTGTAGATACATTCTGAAGCAATTATAGCATTTTTTCATAGGTTATATATATTATTTCTTTTTTTTGGTCATAACTGTACCACACGAATAGGTTTCATGTATTTTTTCAGGGGGAGTAAATGCTACTTTTATATATTCAAAAAGTGAATGGATTGATTGTCTCTCTTAGACTAAGACTCTAGTTCTATGTGCCATACATTTTAATTGAACTGATTGTAATTCATATTTCTTCAATTTCAAAATAAAGTTTTGATTTCCATTTTTTATTGTTTTATTATTATTATTATTATTATTATTATTATTATTATTATAATTATTATTATTTAAATGATAATGGATGATGGATAATGGTAATGATGTTAAATGTAACAGATAAGATAATAATGCATAAGTATTGCAACAATTAACAAACATTAATTTTTCATGTTTCTTTTATAGACAAGTGATAGAGGGCACAGAAACTTTGAAGAAGATGGAGAAAGTTGACACAATGAATGAGCGACCAAGCGAGGAGATTAAAGTCACAGACTGTGGGGTCCTTACCTATGAATTCTGATTTTGGTCTTTCTGGGAAAAATCTGTTTCATCTCTGTTACATCACTAAAGCAGCATAGCCAAAATGTGTTACATGAATATCTGAAAAAAAAACTTACTTAAATTCATGACATTAAAAGTGATAGTTGACTTCCAAATTGGATTCTAAATCATTGTGAATTTGGTGGAAATATTTGTGTGAGACAAGTTTCAAGTTTTACCATGTTTTGTATATTAACTATTATTGAAAAAAATCTGTAGAGGGTTGAAATATGAGGTTACAAAACTGCCTTAAGCAAAAACTTACATTTTAATTTAACCTTAAATAGGTCATAAATTAAATTCTCATACTTACACTGAGAGAAGTTACATCATTGCATGTTAAAAAAACTTGTATGCTCTACTGCTTTCCTTCCTGTTTTTAAAGAGTATTAATTTATTATTATTTTTGTCATAGAAAGTTTCCATGTGATGTCATAGGCACTGATAAGACAGTTTAAGGCAGCCATCTTTGAAGGCATAAGCTAACACAGGGCCGAAATCTGGAAATAAGTGCTGTATTAAACTCACCACTGTGTTTTTATTTTTCAGTTTATTTTACTGAATTTTATATAAAAATTAACAGTTTTTATGAAGTATTGTAAATATCGAAACTATATTTGATAGTTTAAGAGGTTAAAACAATACAACCAAAAAAGATAGACTGTTTTAAGAATGAGTTCAAATTTTTTATTTATTTCTGTGTATTAATTCTTTGTGCATTTATCAATTTTAAAAATAGCGTATTCTTAAAATATGAATTTCAAGAGCTTTCCATATGTGAATAGCTTTTAATTTTTGGACCACAAATGAAGAAAATTTACGCCTCTAAAAATCCCTTGTAGTTGCCATCAAAGATGGCTGCCAAGATAAGGGATCTTCACTTGTGTGGAAACTATGTATTGTCTAAATATTAAAGATGTTAATTAGCACATTGTCAGAGAAAATGTGATAAGCCTCATTTTCATATTTCTTACCTAAATAAATTTATACATTTATTATATCGTTATATTTTTTTCACATAAAAGGAAGACAAGATGGTTGTGTATGTAAAAATGTTTTAAACTGACAGTCACAATGATGGTGACATAAATGAGGACGGTAGTGTTGTGGTTAATGGTGATGATGATGTGGCTTCGTTTTAATCTTAATTAAAATCATAATGTATCATAATGGAGCATTTTTTGACAACTTTAAAATTTACTGAATTATGTCAAAGCTGGTTTTTATTAGCCAGAATCATACCTTTAAAACTGGACCTGGTAGCGCAATTAGTAGAGCGTCTGGTCCCGGTACGGGAGCCTCCGGATTCGATCCTAGGCCGCGACATACCAAAGTCATTAAAATGGTAGTGGTATAGCTCCTCTGCTAACGCTCAAGCAAATATAAGGGAAGTTTCTTGACTGGTTGACCTGGTGCCAGTCTAATGTGACTGGTTGTGGTATCATGCCAAGTGTTCATGGCATGCTATACACAGTGAAGGCAGCACTATATCTACTTCAAGTGGACACCGTCTCCAGCTAACTGAAATATTGTTGAAGGGACAATAAACAAACAAACATACCTTTAAACCTGTCATTTGACATTTCCTGTATTCAGGTGCAACATCAGTTCAGTAACTTTTCTACTCCTGATGCTATTTGCAATGCACACAACTTTTGTATCACTATATTTTAGTATATTGCAATGACACGTGGACACAATGACAAATAAAACAAATATTAGTCTCGTTAACAAAGAAATATGAGATTAACTGGAAATAGAAACACATTCAGTTTATAAGGCACTTATAAAGTGTGTGCAAGAAGTTTAAAATAATTTAGTCTATTAAACACAGAAATCCAGAGTTAACTAAATCTGTACGACAACAACATTTTAAACAGAAATAAATCATTTACTACAAAATAAAAAATAGGCATATTAAATGAAGCATTTATTTCAAAATTAAATATAATTTCAAAAACAGAATTCAAATAACTTCACCCTATACAACGTTTTGCCCTATCAAACAGGAATATCACATAGAAACAGACTAGAATCACTCATGACAGTCAATTATTCTTAAATAATACCCAGTCCCCATCTTATTGTATTTTAAAGTGGAACATTTGGGAAAATATCACCTAATTATACTGAGGAAGAAATTACGTCTGAACATCGGGATATTGCATTCCTCCGCGCTCTGGTTTATTTGTAAGTTCATATCTATTTTATAACCCAATTTACATCTAATTTCAACTGCCTGGATATATTAAAAGTAAACATTTAATGGGTTTGTTTTACTACGGGAGTTCGTATAAGTCTATATGATAGTAACGGTGCTGTTTTTGTTGCTGTTTTAGGACAGATTATAGAAAAGACGATGCTGTTTGAATAGCATTATTTTAAAATTACATGATGATGCTACTGGAATGTACTGCGTCGAAAAAATGCTGCCATATTTTGTAGCCAAAACATTAATTTCCAGGCATACATTTACAATACATGCGAAAAAGCGACGCTGCCGACGGTTTCACTAGAGGCCACGTACACACAAAAACGAAAACTTTACAAATCTAACTTTACATTTTCGAAAACTCACGCTCGACTATTCCGTTTTCCTACATTCGTCGACCGTGTGTTGATTGGTAAATTTTCTGTCAACTTGTCGGACTGAATAGTAGAACAAGAACTGGCCAATCATAATACTGCTTACAAAATCCATACTCTTTAGCGTGGAGACTAGAAGTATAACAATGACGGCGCCATTTTGACAAGTCTGTAGAAACAATGAAATGACGAGTTTTATCATTGGACTGAAATCTTCATCGGATTATGAAGAAGCGGCAAATGAAATATCATTACCAGAAACTGCGAAAAATATCCAACGGGCGATGAATGGAGAGTAAGGGAATAGATCGGTCGCGGGTGTCCAACGATGTTGACCTTATAGATACCTATTGAATGAAAACTGGATCAATTTTAGCACACTGACTTATTACTAGCGATGGAAATTTATGAAGAACCGTCATTCTTATTGTTTCCATGCATTTTGATTTTCATAATGTCTACAAAAATCTTTATATGCAAGGTTTTGTAATGTGTTAATTATTTTCGAGAAGTTACAATTACACATGTATATGATCAATGTCAAACAAATTCGATTTTAATGAATTCCCAGAATTCCCATGAGATTAATTGAAAATTGAAATTGGTTACAAAATTGAACTCATCGCCATTTTATATATCATCACAATATGTGTGACTTTTACTTCATGAGAACATTATAAACTTAAAAGCCAATCCAGAAATGTGGCCACACTTATAAATATTTTTTTTTGTAATTGAAATTAAACCACATGGAGTGTGATATGCTTATTTTAAATTGTTAGAATTGTGGTAAAACTGCATCACTCATGTTAATGATCATTAATTATTGTAAGAAATGAATAATTTGTACCAAATCGAGATGACCCAGCCTTTTGTCAAAATTTGTATGAGAGTGTTTAAATTTAATTTGGCTGGTGACTTTAACTTTTTAATGCAGTTCTTATAACTATTTTAACTTGAACTTTAGAATGCTAAAAAGAAGTTAAAAATCTTAAGTCAGAATTTTTCCTAATAGACTGTTTAAGGAGGCCACTTTGAATATATTTAAATAGTATATAGAGAAAATCTCTCAAAAACAAAATTCTATTTCTTATTGGTATAAGACTTTTATACACGTAGTTTAAATTAACTTACTACATTAACTTAACATTTCATAAGGCTATAGAGCAGGCCATGTCATGATTGTTCTGTCAATAGAATTTGATATTTTAGTTTATTAAAGATCATGTCATATTGGAAATTAAATAATTCACTTTTAAAAGAATTTACCCATGTGAGTGAAATAAAAATGTTATAAATAAAGCAAAGGAACAGTATGATATTAATGTGCCTATTGGAAATAAAGTTTGTAATATGCCATTACATGACCTATATCATAATATAAAAGTCCGGTTACTCTTTAAATTATTTGTTATTACTGTTAGCTATCAGAAAAAAAAACTTTAAAGTACGCTTGCTTCAGGAATTAGAGAAATTTGAAAAAAATGGAAGGTAGTTTGATAAGATCAGAGGCTCGATGGATTCAAAGAAACCAACCTAATACTTTTTGTAATTAACACAACACATGCACAATGTATCAATATATATTTACAAAATTAAAAATGTATAATAGTGACAATGCACGGGAAGACATTTTACTAGAGGCTTATCTTTATTATCGATTCAATGTAAAGCAAGCCAGTTTTTAGAAAACTAAATATGCCAAAATTGTCACGATAAGACACAATGTCTATGGACGGTATTTAATTAATTCTTAAATGCTTATACGCAAGCAAAAATGTAAATTACTACTAACCCAAGCAATAGTGGCTTCACCGTGGAATTTTACAAGGTTTCGGAATGACTTACAACATACTTAAGGAGAAAATAAGCTTGTTTAATAGATGAACTCTCGATTACCCAGAAGGAACGTGTGATCGTATGTTTACCAAAAAGATAATATAAACAGTACTACAAGTTGGATACCTACATCTTTGTTACATGTAGCATACACAACTGCACCAGCCTCCATTGCCTTTAAGATAATGGGAAAAGGTTATATAATAAAAGAAGATCAAAATGCATTTTACATGGAAGACTACATTTGTTATCGCAACGAATATTTGAGTGTGCTATGATATTCTATTATATACTTTACAGTAAGCGTAGAACATGTCTTCCCGAACTTTTACTACTTATCGATTATGTTGCGGCCTTCGATACTGTGTCGTGGAAATTCATGACTGAAAATAAATAAGAAAAGAACAGATTTTTGAATCTCTAAATTTATATTGCATTTTGATACTTCGTCATAAAAATGGTAATATATCTGAATGGTTAGGCCCACAAAGATTCTGTCGTCAAAGGGACTGCTTGCCAACACTCCTTTTCATTTTCGTGCTGAAATTCTGTCAACTTTAATAAGGAAAAATAGAATATGAAAGGAAGTATTGCATACACTCCCGCATGTACATGTATACTGACGATAAATCTTCGTATTTGGACGGTATTGCACATTTTCCTTTATTTAAAGCAATGGCTGTTTTTCAATCTTACTGAGCAATATCCAGCCTTAAATTATTTTTACTTACAAAGATGCATGTAGCAAGTGTAAAACCAAAGGGACAAAATTCACTATTCAACATCTTCAGTTAAAAACGCTTAGGAAAATCCTACGATTTGCTTCTGTTATTAATTTCTATAGCAACTGCTAAATACGATTGAAAGTGTTACACTTTTTTTTTAATGTGGTATATTTACTTAATACAGATAACGATACACCCACAATTTTTGCATAGACAAAATAAACAGACATATGGCATCTAGTTTTATCCTCCCAATTAACGTTGATGATTGTTTAGTATATACAAGTACATGAAGGTAGTGATCTTTTAGCTGTTCAAACAAAAATAAATCCTTTTCGGCCGTCTTATGTTCTGCGACAGAATATAAATCTGGTATAGATAGTTTTAAGTTAATTTCTTTAATCAGCAATACTTATTCAGTTATTAATAAAGATACGTTCAAGCACGTAAATGTCTCTTCTTTTACACCAATTATGTGCAAATAATGCACCACGAAGCCATAATTTTACTTTTTATATTACCAATTAAACAGTACTGAATACAGTACTGAATGCACATCTATGTTAGCCTATTCAAAAATGTTTATTAATAATGTCAATTAGAAATCATTATACGCCACTATTTATTGCGTTCATTTTTAATTTACCGAAGTTTGTACTTAGTTATATATAAAACTAAAATAAATGCAAATGCAATGTTTTCAATTTTATGGTAAGTGACAGTTTACTCTTAAATCTTAAAGAAGACGTCGTAATATCTGTAAGTTTAGACACGTACTGTTTTATATTATGCTGTTTATTTGGTTCAAGAAATACCACCATTACGTATCATTTCGTTTTACCTTTTAATTAGTTTTGGCTGCATTGCTGTGTATCATGCTACGAAACAATACTTTATCATATAACCCAGACGGTCATTATTCAACATAGACGCCTTCATGATAAATTTAAAAAATATAACGTCTGCTGTTTGGTAAAAAAACCCTAATATATATGTATCTGACAAATCGACTATATTTAGTTCATATCAGATGTGGTGGATATGTCTGGTTTGATTTGCAAGCACTAACACTAACGGTTGTAAACATTGCCCATGCAAATAACCTTCGCACTTTTCACCGAAGACATTGTATTAAAGAAGAAAGGAAATTCAAAGAAATGTAGACGAATCAAGAGAAAAAAATGTATGATGGAGATTTTGTCCATAGATAGTGTTTATCCCTTCAGAGTCTAGAAAAGCAATTAGCACCTTTGACATTAACATTTGCTTCTTTTGTCTCGGGAGGTGATATGCAATATATACAAGGAATAGATTGCTTATTACTAATATGAAACGATAAATCGAAATCTTCATAAATTAAAAGCATAAATGTACTCGTAAAAGTGCACAACAACAACAACAGCAACAACAACACATCATTGAATTAGGTGATTGTATGCATACAGGGAAAAACAACAACGGTTAACGCCTTGGATGTTTGTAAAGCAATGACCAAAGAATGACAAACAATAGAACAGTAAATGCATTGACCTATTAAGATATGCACAGTATGTAGAAGAAAAAATTATCAACAACAAAAATTGTGAAAACATTATTTCACTTTCAAATGTTAAATTCAAATGCAAACTGACGTATATTTTGGTATATTTCTTACAACCCCAGTTTTTTATATTTTTGATCGCACTAATTAATATCTTCCTAAAAGTGCCATGTTATAAAATACTTAAATAATGTCATGTAATAATTTGTTTAGCAATATGCAATGCGTACATTCTGCTGTAATTGTAATCCATCAATTAATAATAACGTTTATTCATATCAATTGCAACAATCTAATTAATTTGTGGATGTGATCTGTCTATTGCATTTTAAATTGTATCTTGACATTTGGACATTGGCGCTTCTTTTATCATTTCAGTTATTAGACAACACAGTAATGGTGCACGCTGATAGTGTCTATCTGTTGAAGCATCACATTGTTGTTTTCCTTTGAGTGATGTCTCATTGTGTGATAGAGACGCTTTTCAGCGATTAATTTTATTTTCTGAATAACACACAATCAAAGCATTGTCTTGTTTACGCTTATCTTGCGGATTGCAAAGAAAACATAAGATAACAAAGTTTTATGTAATACAATATGACAATAAGTCTGTCTTGAAGCAAATAAGTTACACATGCCAATGTAGTCGGCGGACAATTAAGACACATATACATTTATCGTTGTTCATTGTTTTCTTAATTAAAAGCTATTTATCTATGTCTGTTTGTAAATATATTCTTTTCTTTTAAAAGTCTCTAATAATCCTTACGCAACTTCAACTACCACAACCAAATATCAAAATAAATAATTAAATTGGCAAAACACTGGGACGAGTGACTTACACTAAGTTTGAAAAACATCATTTCAGGCTTTTGGACGATAAGTCGCCAAAGGGCTAACTGGCTTGATTAAGCAGGTTTCTGGAGCTGCATCCAAAAGACTGGTTTGGCTTTAATGGAATGCATGTTAACCTCGATAAATTAGAAGTTGTATCTAGGTAAAGACCCATAATTTGGCTCTTACTACTCCTTAAATGAGACGATCAGGCGAAATTACTTTCATTTACATTTTACAATGTGTTGACATTGATTTTAAATTATCTTTTGAAGCTCATATGAGAACTCACTTGTCTAATAATAATAATAATTAAAACAATTCTTGACCCTAATACAACATTAAGGTTGTACACGTCTAGCAAGCGGAAGGTAAAACACAGCTTAGTTTGACTTATTCATTTATTTATTGTCACAGTGTAACCAATACACGTAGATGTTGTCCATCTTTAGGCATTGTGTGTTTGTGTTGGAAAGGTATTCCATAGAGTTAAATATATATGGCAAAATGATACCTGAAAGTGTTTGTTACTGGTGTTTCAATATTGTTTTTCTTCAGATTATTGACAACAAATCATTTCCTTTTTTCTCCCTAGAATGTTTATGTACTTTCAAATGTTTATGGGTCCAGCAAAGTAATTATTAAAAAAGTCGGCAAACGTAGAAAATCTTTTTTGTCGATGTCAATTGTATTACCAGCAGATCCTCCAATATCATAAATGTATCATACATAATAGTATTAATATTGTTAGGTTAAGTGTAAATTTTCTATGATTTTAGTTAAAACAGACAGAAAAAAAAATATACATTGCAGCGCCACTGCATAGTTTGAGTGCAGAAATGTCTCATTCGATTCTATTTTGATATTAGAATGTTATAGTGATATACTGACGTTGCGAACCTTAAGCCACATAATTAATTTACTGGATGTTCTGTGACACTCGTGTTGCTCGCAAATTGCAAAATAAATATAAAAGACAAAGTCCTATGAGCATTGCAACATATACAAAAATTGAAAAAACAACAACACAGGACCAAGGTATTCACATGCACGCCAAATGCAAAAGTGGAAACAAATTCGTGATGAGTCATTTAACAATAAGAGCAAACCCGAAAGTTACCGCCTTGGAACGGTCAGTCGGCAATATGGACCGACAGGGGTGCTTAAACCGGGTTTACAGAGCTCTAACCTCGCACTTCCTGATGGGTCTTTCGAATGCAAGCAATGAAAAGAAGACCGATCAATTTAAATAAGTGTCCAAGCGCTGACGTTTTGTTTGACAAATTATGACGAAAGTAGTGACGTAATTGAAAATTAATGTCCACCTAGTGTTTAGAAGAGAGATGGATATTATTTCGATTAGAAAACGTACAAAAAAAGGTTAATAGTTAATGATTTTAACTATTTGAATCGAGAAAGAAATGACCAGAGTAAATGGTTGTAGCATCCTGTTCATGCGAAGATGGAATTTAGGAACCAAAGTCCAATGTCCGTCAAAGGAAATACACGTAACAATCCATATAGGATGAATTAAATGACAACATATGCTAGTCGAAAATCGGAAGACAGGAAACCGTATTTCACCCATGTAAGCTTTTAAGCTTAACTTTAAAAACATTAAACTAAAATTTACCGAATCAGTATCGTTTCTGTTTTCTTTCTGTCAAAGCAGACCCATATTCAATGCAGTTTAAGTACCCTCATTAAAATGTTTCAATTTCCCATCATTAAAATGTTATTTGAACCATTATTCAAGATTTTAAGTAAGCGTTATAAACTGCACCTGTTTCCTTGAAAACAAAGTTTGGAGTTTAACTATTCCTACGACGTATGGGGATATTTTTAAAATCTAAAATATGTGTCGACGACAACCATATACAACTAAATAGTGGATCTGATACAAACGAGTTTAGGAAAAATACTATGGAAAGCTTACTATCATTTTTCCTGGACGAGTTTCATAAATATTGTATTAAATGACAACTAGTGTCAGATTCTTTTTATCACACGATTTTAGTTGCAAATATACGACTTTACATAATCTTTACAACAATACTAATGGAAATAGTGCTATGAGACAATCTGACGTCATCAGTCAAAAAGAGGAAACACAAGTGATAAAATATTATATTTCATAATAAAAAGCAATGGCCAAGATAACAAAGATTTTGATTAAATGGCGTCTGTCTGTAAGTCAATGGCACACTACAATTAAATCACGACATTAACGTATTTATTTGTCCTCTAATATCAATAAAATGCTATCATTTTTGTAAACATTTAATAGAACATGAATTAAACTTTGACCAAAATACACTGATTCCAATAGTATACGAGAAAAGTTGTGTTATAATTCAATCAAACAATGAAATTTACCATATCAACAGTGATGTAAGACATTTGAATACCATTCCAAATGTCAAAGAACTGACCAGAATTGGTAATGTTTGGAATATTGCACCTTAACTCGGCGAGTTAATATATGTTAAAATTTAGTGGTTTAATCTGTATATGCTTTAAATATGCATAACTGCTTGGAAGTAATACAGTATTGCTGCTCACTAAAATACCGTTTAAATTATACTGTAACAGGGACTGTAATGAGTTATTTCTTGTTTCTGAAATACATTATGATCATTATAGCAAAGTCCAGCTTATTTAGCTGGAGGGAGACCCAAGACAAATGTCTGGATAGGACCACCGGCGCACTGCAAGTCAGCTGGAACCACTATGCCACGTTATTATACATTTTATACCTATTTCATGATTAAGTAAAAATAAAAATACCAAAGCTGACATAGTAGCATATAACGAAAGAACTAAAGATTAACGCGAAATAGATATTTCGGGAATAAGAACTGGCGAAGTAGCTGACTCATACTGTCCATAGAAATTTATCACTTTATGATGTATTTCAAGATTATGATTTTAAAATGAGATAATATTCCAAGTGTCAGAAGATCTGACAATCTTATGTTAATATTCATGATGTCGCCCTTGATTATATATTGTCGTGGCTGTTTGTAAAGAAAATATAGAAGTTACATTTGAAAAGAGACATGGTACATTGTACGTACTATTGTTTGTCGATGATTGTTATAAAACTTTAAAATAACTGACCATAGCATTGTGTTTTTAAATGCTAATGTCTTTCTCTTCATAGATGGGATATGATATTAAGTGTAACTCTACTACCCCGCCACCACCATCACAATCACCACCACAACCAAACATACAAAAACACCAAACAACAACATCAAACAAATAACAAAAAACAACAGCAGCAAGAACAACTATAACAACAATACAAAAATATCGCATAAAAAATATTGAGCCTCATTTACGTGCACATATCTTCCTTGTCCTGTCAGGACATTTATAAACCTATGTATTCAAGTAATAAGTATCATAAATAAAGAGTCGAACAAAGAGAGAAATGTCTCAATAAGGTTATATAAAATGACATTTATGCCTGAACATATTCCTTGTGAATTTAAAATATGACATATGAGGACAGCTGTTCGAAAAATAGAAACGAAAAAAAGGCCTGTATGTTGTATTAAATCGCCTCCCACTCACAATGAGATGCCATCATGCTTCCTCGGGTTTAATTAATTTCGAACTGTCATAACGTTAATATTTAATAGTTAGATGTTTATTATTTTTATCATACTGTGTTTGCAACTCCGGTGCTCTTTCAGCAATAAAATGATTTTGTTTTTTGCCCAACTGTTCAGCTCCGTCCTAAAAGGAATATGCCTTGTTATACAATTATTAATTAATCAGCCGTTTATTAATGAGCAATGCCGACATTCGGCTTCCCATTGTGGAATTGTTATCTGTCACTAAATTAGATGTGTCATTTTAATGAGAAGCCACACAGTCTATTTTTGCTACGGTGATATTTTAATTCGGTCTTAAAATAACCTAACATTTGACGTCTGTTTTATCCATTTTTTGCTCAAAATTGTTTGTCCAACGCTGAAGGCTAATGTGGTTTATTTGTTGTAATATAACATTACATTGCTATGTAGTGATTGACGCCTTCCAACGACCCAATGAGCGACGACACGTGACCTTTTCAATGATTTCTTTGCTTCAAGTGAAACATATAATAATAATAATAATAATAATAATAATAATAATAATAATAAAATAATAATAATGAAAATAATAATAATAATACAATTATTATTACTATTACTATAATTATTATTACTATTGGAATTTTATTATTATTATTATTATTATTATTATTATTAAAACATTATCTTAATTATTATTATTATTATTATAACTTTATTATTATTATTATTTTATTATTATTATTATTATTATTATTACCATTATTCTTATTATTATCATTATTATTCATTTAACTTACCTTTCAGTTTCTGCATCTTTGAATTTAACACAAATCTAGACAAACTCTAATTTAACTCTATTAAATTTTACTTGCCAGCATTTTTCCCCTATAAAATTAGGTCATCACCACTGATACACACGATTATAAAATTTTCTTATTTTAAAGGCTTAGATGTAAAACGGTTTACATTTTTTGTCAATTATGTTGATGACTGTTGTAGTTATTTTATGTGTATATCCTATTTCATTTATTTGGGCCTAAAAGGAAATTTCATAAAAAGGAATACGTATTTTTATATAACAATCGTAAGACTTGTTTAAAATTCTATTCAGAAAAATGTCAGAGCTGAAAAAAAGCAAAATGTCGACCACAATTCTTACACAAAAGATTGCCGAACCCTAGGGACTACAACAATTAAACACCATTAGCAGAATAAATAAGAGTTACTCGGTTGAGTAATGAAATTGATTAAACTGGCACCAATGTCCAAATAATTTTAGACAAAATTGAAAAATAGTAATAAAAAAATTACACTGTTGCTTACCATATTTTTGATGATGATAATGACAATGACCCTGATGACAATGATGGTGGTGGTGGTGGTGGTGGTGATGATGATGGCGATGATGATGATGATGATAATTATTATTATTATTATTTGTAATCTTTCTATTTGTAGCATTATTTTTTGTATTATTTCTAGTGTTTTTGTTGCATTTGCTGTATTATTTGTAGCATTATTTGTAGCATTTTTGTAGTATAGTTTATATTATTATTTGAAGTAAAGTAAGTATTATTTGTAGTATTATTTGTTACGTCATTATTATAGTAATAGAACAATACAGCATTTAGCTTCAGTTTTCCTTGATACTGTTGCAAATTTATCATATACAATAATTGATATTGTACCCTTCCAGCACAGTATTAAATACAAACACGCCTTAGTCGGTCTAAGTAAATTAATTTCAGCACGAAACAATATGGATTTAACACCACATCTTAGGCACGTGTCGTACTGCGTGGAGAAAAATATAGAATTCAATAATGCTACTTGAGAGCTGTCGTTGCTTCAATTACTGTTTGAAGTACATGTATAGCAACCTATTTGCCTGACATATTTTGCCTTTACATCACTAAAGTACATTCTTCGACCTTCAAACACCCTGTTAGTTTTTAATATAGCCATACTTTTTCAGGAGAAACAATGAGAAAGTTCAGAAGAAAAATATGGCACAGAAGACAGACCAAAACAATAACGATTGGCTCTAATCAGGAACGACTTTAATATAACTGAACCCATAACCTCCTAATGAAACCTTTTACAATTTTTTTAATGTTAACAGTATGCCGGTCGCAATGTATAATAACTTCATTAAAAACATGTACTAAATAAAACTCAGTGACGCAGTTATCGGATTCTTTTCTCCTTCATTTTGTTCTGAATTGAAAGCACAGAGGACATTGAAAAACCGAGGACATTGAAAACACTGAGAACATTGAAAACATCAAGGACATTAAAAGCACAGAGAACATTGAACACACCGAGGACATTGAAACACTGAGAATATTGAAAACTCCGAGGAAATTTAAAACGCCGATAACACTGAAAACACCGAGGACAAAGATGTTCTAAAGTAAATAAGACACATGCGTCCCCCGAGTGCAGTAATGTCATCTTCCACGCACATTTAATAAATGATGCGAAACAAAAACACATGACTTAATTCAATTTCATTTTCTTTGTCACGCATGCAGGTCTGTCATTTTTTAAGTATGACATATATCCATATTATGAAATTAAAAAACACCATCTCACCAAGTTCCAAAACAGTTTAAAGAAATTAGACTTTTCAAATCAATCTGTAGAATGTCGTCAGTGTCTAGAAACCAGCATTCATTCAATATTCGCTGCTTTTTCTCTAACAATGGTTAATTGCGGTTTTATTGTTTATTTTTATTGCTTATGTATTGTTTGTTGTTTGCAATTTTATTGTTGATTATTGTTTTTTTTATTACATCGCACTGAAGCAAATTAGATCATAATGGCAATTTTCAGCTAAATATTTGTTGCGCTAGACAATTCAGCTGGAAGAACTCCCAACGTGTTCTTCTGCCGACTGGGACTCCAACAATCGAGATGAGGGCTGACATTTTTCACTAAGAATATATAAGACAAAGTTCTATGAGCACTGCAACATATACAAAAATTGAAAAGACGCAGGACCAAGGTATTCACATGCACGGCAAATGTAAAAGTGAAAACAAATCTCTGATGAATTATTTAACAAATAAGAGCAAACCCGACAGTAACCGCCTTTGAACGGTCAGTCGGCAATATGGACCGACTTGGGTGTTTAAACCGGTTTTACAGAGCTTTTACCACGCACTTCCTGATGGGTTTCTCGAATGCAAGCAATGAAAAGAAAACCGATCGATTTGAATAAGTCTAAGCGCTGACGTTTTGTTTGACAAGTTGTTTACATAAACAATATTCCCGTGCTTCACCGTTATCAATCAAGCAGTGTTAAAATTCTCTGAAAAAAGGCGGTATCAAGAAAAAACAACAACGGATTTACAGTACTTTATGGTGAGACATTAAATAGTGCGACAGAATCAAATAATCTAAATCGTGTGTTTTAACTTATTAGATAAAAATCATTTTATAGGACAATATGACGAAGTCTGTTTTAGTACATATTTAAACACATATTACAATTTGAAACTAGAAAAATATAAACATTCAAGTTTGATGGTAATATGACAAAGACACTAAGACTAAGCTTATAGCATTAATAAAAAAGAAAACAAAAAGTTTGCGCTGTGGACTTTTCATTCGGACAAAGAACCGGCTGAGATACTTTAACATGTTTATTAAACTCCAAACTCATATTTCTTGAGGATGTTGCGTATGGTCAAACAGTGCTAATGATATATTCCATTAAAAGGAGGAAAATTTACAGTAAAGTTCTGGACAGGAAAACAACAAATAAAATATGTACGGCATATAATATATATTAATCGCTTATATTAAAAGCGATTGATATATTAGGCAACAAAAAGCATGTACGAAAGCACCTATTGTAGTGCTAACACACCATACATACAGTTCGATGCTATGCAGTATTTCATTGTTTGTTTATTGCATTAAATATTTTCAGCATAAAAGGAAAAAACGTGTAAAAGTTAATGTTTCATTTTCAAATGAAAAGTAGAGTATTTCGTTATATTTCTTTGCAAGCCTTTCTTCTTTTCAATTTTGATCAAAGTCATATGTTCAAGAATGTTTAATTGTTTGTTTATTAGATTAAAATTCAAAAGCCCATAAGGAAACGGCGAGTAAAAATTAATGTATTTTTTTCAAAGGAAATTTAAGTTTATTATTGCTCAACAATTATGTATTACTTCGCCAAGTCTTATGACATAAATTAGAATTTATATATTAATACTTTTCACGGCCGCTTGAGGGTGAATGAAAATTGTATTTTGTATTCACTGTTGTATTCGCAATGTTGTGTTTATTTTGTCTGTAATATACGATGTGTATTTTTGTAAATATCACGTCAGTGGAAAGTAACGCGTTTCTCTTATAATCTATGGCGTCATTTAAGATGTAAAAGTTTCGAGTTATATTGAATGAATTGAATGAAGGAAAACAAATGCTAAAATATAAACAAGTTTTATCTATAATAACCATTGGGCCTTTGTCCCCTTTTTGGTATACCTATGTATTACCAAAACATATTATGGTGAAGCATTGACATTGATGTTGTGTCAGACGTCACGTGACCCTTTATTGGTTATTGTTTATTTTAACAAAAAATTAAAAATAAAGCAAATAGAGGTCAAAAACGAAATAGTAACATATATCTGTCATAATATTCAATGAATTCGAATTCACTTGGTCGATGGAGTATTAAAATAGCATTAGGTAAAAAAGAAGAGGTCCTATCAAAACTTTCACAGATATTTAAATTGTATCTACCTGTAGACAAAAGCAAACAACGCAAATGTAAATTTGATAAAAACACAGAGACGAGACATAACACACAAAAAGAAAAACCATCAGTTACCGCCTTGGAATGGTCAGTCGACCAAAGGGCCTACTGGGGTGCTAAAGCCTGGTTTGTGGAGCGCTCCAACCTCGCACTTCCTGAAGGTTTTTCTATCAAACAAACAGTGTAAATAAAAATATGTAAAAAATAAAATAAAACAGTACAAGCGCTGATATATTATAAGAACAATATAATGACGTCATAAATGCCATGACGTCATATGCTAAAAGTGTCAAAAGTGTCAACCTCGCACTTCCTGAAGGGTTTTCTATCAAACAAACAGTGTACATAAAAATATCCCGTCAAAGTGAAACAACTAACAGTAAGCACCTGTATCGGGAGTTAAAACAGATATAATAAACAACTAGTAATTAAATGAACTAACAATATATGTACAGTATGTACAGTAGATAAAAACCTCGGCAACCTAAAAATTCGGAATGAAAGAATAGTTTAAAAAAATAAGTTTAAAAAAATCAAATAAAGCAGTACAAGCGCCGATATATTATAAAAAACAATATAATGACGTCATACAATGACATGACGTCATATGCCAAAAGTGTCAAAAGTGAAATGTAAAAAATACGAATGAACTCATAGAATTTTAGAAAACAACCCAAATCAACAAAATAAAACGTAGTATTGTTTAGAGTTAATACGTTTTAAAAATAACATATCATAAAAGCCGAGGATTTATCCGCAGTTGACATATTATATGTAGTAAAGGTACCAAAAATCCCGATGTTATACCTAATGTGCAATCTCACGTAAAAGGTATGAAGACTGCTCAAGTTATAGTGCACGACTGGAGAAATGAAGAGACAAGAAATCCAACAGTGACTGTCCACTTGTTGCTTTAAGTCACTGTTTTCATATAGTCTCAACGACCTGTCCGGTCATCGTGTAATTTAAAAGCAATGCAAGTTCTTGACTGCAAAAGGGTCAATTGCAAGCAATTTAGTACATCGAAGGATTCCCAGGTTGTAACCGTCTGCAATACATTTTCTGATAAGTTTTGTAAAGTGGTCAGAAAAGTTATTGAGACCCTTGATCTTCTTTATCTTGTATAAAACATTTCCATAAAATGCAGGATGGCTTATGCCTTTCTGCATAAGTGTTTTCATACTGCTATTATACTTAGAAGCAATAAAACCATTGCGGTGAAAGAATTTTTAAAACGCCTTTCTTAATTTATGAAAACGAAAGCCTTGTTGTAACAGTTTAGAAGAAACAAACCGGTTTCTAGCATTGAAATCTTCTACTTTAGTACAAACTCGAGCAAACCTTGTAAGTTGTGATATGTAAATACCATAAGAGGTAGCACGAGGTGAACCACCATCAAGGTATGGATAATTCACAATACTAAAGTTGAAATCATCTCTCTTGTCATAGATTTTAGTAGAGACGTTGTCATTGGAAATATTGATCTCAATGTCTAGAAATGCTGCATTTAAATGTCAGTTATTTGGTTTATTAAGGGTAAGTTCTGGAGGGTAAATCTGATGGATCATTTGAGAAAAGAAAGGATTATCTATAGTTAGAATATCGTGAAGAAAGCGTGACGTTAAATTGAAAGCCTCTATAATGTGGCTTTGGTTTGAAGGGGATAAAGTTAACAAAGCAGTATAAAAACAAATCTGCAATAAATGGTGCACAGTTGGTTCCCATAGGGATACCAATTACTTGTCTAAATAAAGTGTCACCGCATTTTATGTAAATATTGTCTAATAGAAAACGTAGAGTTTCACAAACATCTGTGCAAGTCCACATAGTAAACTTTTCTAAGAAAGTGTTGGTAAAAAATGCATTACTTTCATGACATGCTATATATAGACGTTGCCCTCGAGCAAATGTATTCTCATTAAGAGCAATCAATTTGGTCTTAATTAAATAATGAGGTAAAGAAGTGTACAGCGTAGAGAAATCGTAAGTATTAACTGCAGAACAATGAAAGTACGAAACTTGTCTAAAACTTCTGAAGAATTTTTAATAGACCAAAAAAGTTAATTCCTGAATTTTCATACACTTTTTTCACAATATTTAACAACGTGATTGCGAATGGGTGTAAGGCAAGACGTAAGTAGTTTAGAAATGTGAGTGGTGGTGCTAGAGCTGGCATAAGCTATGAATCGTGACTTGTATGGTGTTTTATGAAGCTTAGGAATCCAGTACAATGAAGGAAGTTTTCTTGCTTTGATTCTATTTTGATATTGAAATGATGCAATATCTGTTTATGTTTGTCAATGACTGTCTGAAAGTCAAGGTTGGTGCAAGAGTAAGAACTGGTCGTGGATAACTCAGCACTCAGTACATTTTTGTAATATAGTCGTCAGACAAAAATTATGTTGTTTTTAAGCTTTGTCTGCAGGTACAAGTTCAAATTTATCGTGAATATTCTGAAAGGACTGTTATAGATGTTTTAGTGATTAAAAGGTTTCTTAGGTACTTGGTCGATGGAGTAGTTATTTAAAATAGCAATAGGTAAATAAGAAAAGGTCCTATCAAATTTTTTAAAAGATATTTAAATTGTACCTACCTGTAGACAAAGGCAAACAAGGTAAATGTAAATTTGACAAAAAACACAGAGACGAGACATAACACACAAAAAGAAAAACCATCAGTTACCGCCTTGGAACGGTCAACGGATAAACAACGAACTTTTCCCTGTCGACGATGGCAGTTTCAATAACAACCGTACCTTCATTATTATAAAAGTATCATTCATGTTAGTGATAATGTTGATATTTACTGATATACATAAACACATTGAATAAAGTTATTAATGCATTGTATTTTAATTCTAACTCAACGTCACAGCATTTCAATAAAATGCCCATTATAAACTTTCTTTAGCAAATTCCAAAATATTTTAGCAAAATTAAACAGTGTGTATTTATTAGTTTCAATTAATAAAATATGGCTTTTCGGTCTATTTTGAATTAGATATGAATTTAACATTGACAACTAGACATTAATCTTAAAAGGATAATTGACATGTTGAGTTATGTGTCTCAATAAAATAATCATATTCACAACATTACCAGAACTATATGATGTTTTAATCATATTCATAATTAACTGACCAGAATCAGCTGAGAAAGAGAATGAATGAATTATAATACATTATTTGAACTGTGAATGAAGTTTCTTAAAAGATCTTTAATATAATCTTGAAAACAAATAGTTTAGACTTTTGCTTTGCATTTATTACTAATAAATATGATTATTTTCCTTTAATTTGTCTTTATACAAGAATGTTAAAATCAAAGTAGTTTATTTGGAAAAAGGTGACGAGTCACGAGTGTAATTCTCAACTGTAAACGTGTATTTATATTTGCTATAATGTCATGAATTACAAAAACCAAGAATGGTAGCTTTTACATCCGCAAATTTGTGATGTTACAAAGACAATAATAAAAACTGTAATAATCATATTGATGATAATGATGATGATGAGGAAGAGGATGACAACGACGACGTAAGCGACGAAGACGAAAATGACGACCACGACGATGATGATGATGAATACCAAAACATGAAAAACAACATGTAGAAGAAAACTTTATAGTAACAGCAAACATAGTGCAGATTCTAATGACTATTGGTATGTAAAGTATAAAAGTGACGATGCTGATTCTATCGCTGTTTTAGGACAAAATAAATATAAAAAATAATGCTGTGTAAACTAGAATAGATATTAAATTATCATAATATAGTAGCCACACATTTACAGAAATCAGATTTTACAGTTCCTGAACTGAATGTTGGTCAACAGTGTTAATCATGCATTTTTTTATCAGTATGCACATACGGTTAAAGGTTTACGTGTACAAAATGAAAGAAAGTTAACATGCATCAACTGCTTTTCTTTGGATTCTATAATGCTTCTGCTGCTGGAAACAATTATGGCGATAGCATGAATTGCAACAGAAATAAATTAAGATATAACTCACAATAAAACTACTTTTGACCAGAAAGCTATTACCAGAAATATTTCTCAACCTTTCATAGCTCGCAAAAACATGAGAAATACAATTACAAGTAATTTTTCAATAGCCATTTGTCACAATATTCAAGAGAACGACAAAATGTCACCTTATAGATACCGCATGAATAAGAACTGACTTAATAGTTTAACATTCTGGATTCATTATTTCCATGGGGATTACCTACATCCTGAAATAGTTGAATATTTGTGAGTGAGAAGATATTCAATGTATCAGAAGACCTGTAAATCTTATTGTATTCGCGCATCTTGATATATTTTTCTTTCGGTTGTTTCCTGTGACAGGAGAATTTTCTCCACTTTTTTAACACTCACAGTTTCTGTGTTTATTATTTAACATACAATGACAATATGACAAGCGTCAAATGAGTTTCTTCGCCAACATCTTAACCGAAAGTGTCTTCAAAATTACTCCCGATAACAGTATATCGTCAGTGTTTGTAGAGTTTCTCCCCTTTTTTCCATTTAATAAGAGACAAAAATCGACAAACATAACATATATAAACGACATGTAAAAATGAATGAATCTTTTATCAATATTTTAAAAGTTAAATAACTCTAAGCATCATTTCCTGTGTAGAAAAAGCAAACGGAAAAATAATACCGTTTTATTATGAAACAAAACATTTATATCCAATTCAGTATAGCATTTGGTATTCACTAAAACTACGAAACTAGACACAGTAATTGAAAAATATACAACAGTTTGAGCAGTATTTTCCATTGTAAAAACGGGGTTTGGCTTGTCAATATTATAACAGATTGCGAGGTATTTTTTCGAAGTAAAAGAACAGTCGACAATACAGCGAGAATTCAATAGTATGATATCAAAATAGAAAACACACACAAAGATAATGCTTTAAAAACAATAGGTAATAAGTTAATAATAGTGATTGTAATGATGAAATTGATTTGTGATGCTTTTGCGAATGTTCATGTTTAAGCAACCCCATATGTTGATCGTGACAATGTTAAGCATGTTAGAAAGATGTGGAAAAAATCCAAGGAAAGTATGAGCAATGAAAAATCCCAATATATTCTCACAAAAATTAGATAACAAATGCTACAATACGGATAATACATCAATAATTGACTAAATAGTTTAGTGTACTAGCAGCTATACGATCCTAATAGGTGGCGCACAGTCTTAAATAACGTAATGTTTTTATTTCAAAATAACAATTTATGCAATACTCTGGGTAGGAGGTAAACTTGGGTGCACATTCAATTTATACTACTGTTTCCACGTGTCGTGTCTTGTGACGAAAAACAACAACAACACTAAATTGATATTTTTCGGACTCTAAGTTGAAACAATAAAACAGTAAATCATTATTTAAATGCCCCCTTTAAAACCCATTTAAGTTGCTTATCGCATTATTTTCTGTGGAGAAGAAAGCAGATAGTTAGGAAGAACTATTTAAAATAAATACATTGTTCAGAAGAATTTAAAACAAACAGATTATTTTCCTATATAGTTTTATTGAAAGAGAAGAGAGCGAGAGAGGGATAGAGAGAAAGAGAGAGAGAGAGGGCGATAGAGAGAGACAGGGACAGATACAGAGAAGGAGAGAAAAAACGTACCGAATAAGATGTACAAACACAAGACAATTACTCTCTGTTATCCTTTTATTGCTTTCCAAATTACTAAATCTTATTTTCTTAATGAATACTAACTCAATTCCGTAGCATTTACCGAGTATTTGCTAATAAGTCACTAGGCGCCGACATATATAGCTTGCAAAGCAGTATATCATTAGCCTGAATGTGAAATCAAATCTTACAACATTATATATATAAAAATCAAACGAGAATGGCTTCATTCGTAAAACAAAAGCCACATTTTAGTTCTATCTCAAACTATTGCTGTTTTCTTCCTTCCTGATATCATCATTACGTCCAACACCAATACAATTACAGTTAAAATAATCATTACCGACAAAAACCACCAACAACACACACTAACACACAACTATGTCGGTTTATTAATCACAATTCACCATGATTCTGGGGCCATTTCATTGCCAGTTACTTCCGAATCATGTATCCGAATTATAAGAAACAAATCAAGATAAAAAACTCTGAACAGAAAAATAAATTTCTTGTTATTAAATAATGAAAATAATATCCATGCATATTACTTCCATGTTGACAGACGCAAACATAAATATGACAGGATACATGAATAAGTAACAGAGAGAAGCTTTCGAATATCAAGGGGCAAAAGACTTACAGAACTGTTTTTTTACAAATACAAGAAATGACGGCACTGCAAATGACATTTTAATGCTAGTGTTTTACTATTATATCATTTGATATATCATTTGACATCAGTGTCTTCTCATTTTCTTTAATATATAAAAGGTGTTTTCTTTATGCCGTGGCTCATATTGAATATATGCTATATATACAATTTATGAGTAAATTTATATCGTGAACAACAATATAATTTTCTTGTGGATGCATTTTCCAATTTTGTCTCAAAATAGTTGGAAATTGGGGCTTTTTTATCAATTTCATTTCTCTTAATTTTATGTCTAATGTTAATGGTGTTTATTTGTGTATTCTGACATTTGTCCCAAGTGCTTGGCACTCTATTGAGTATGACATGACATTCTTCCTGGATTGAATAAAATAATGTTCTCACGACTTAAATATACAAATTAACTGTTCGATTTCATGCAATTGGCAATTAGACCTATATGAAAAAAATGTGAAAAACAACAACAACAATAACAACTACAATAATTACAACAATTGTAAACGTACTAGTTGTTGACAAATACCTAAACCGTTTTACACTTAAGCTTAAAAAAGAACCCATTCATAATTTTACAGTGTGTCAGTAAAGAGGCCACGTTTTTATAAGATATAAATGATGGAAAACAAAGATAAATTACTGGCAAGAGTTCCTCAAGAAAATGTTCACATACCTTACCAAAACTAGGTTTGTGTAAAATTTCAAAGATATGTGGATTGAAAGATAATAATAACAATGATGATGATGATGATGATTATATAATAATAATAATAATAATTATAATAATAATTATAATAATAATAATAATAATAATAATAATAATAATAATAATAATAATAATAATAATAATAATAATAATGATATTATTATTATTATTATTATTATTATTATTATTATTATTATTATTATTATTATTATTATTCGAAAACACCAAATTGCGGTTAGACAATTTTGGCCTTTAATATATACACTGAGTAATGTACTTATTGCACTAACAATGACACATACATCTCCGAAAGACCTTGTACTCTATTCCTTGATTCTTTGATATATGTTTGGGATGGTGGATTAAGTGGATTCAAATCAGAAGCATAGGAACTAGTTCGTTTTCACTGTCGAGTGTTATGTCATACCAAACCAGTTCTCCCTCATCGTTTGATTATCGTACCTGTATACGTTCACGTTAATTTGCTTCATATTTTGCAGAATGTTGCATTCTACGCAACTTTGACAGTGGTTAAGTTAATGTATGTGAAATAATAACGATAAAAAAATAACGTCACTAAGACATTGCTGGCATATTTCAAGATTATTTGAAGTCATATAAGTATTTCAACACATATTAAAATCAGAGAAAGCATTAGAATACATAAACAACAAAGAACATAAAAATAAAGAAAGAAACAAATCAGCCAATAAATATATCATAGGTCATTTTACGGCTACTGCCTGCAAGCAACTTCAACACACAAGTAAGAAAAATGAAGACTCTTGGTTGTTTATTTGGTTTTTTTGTCAATGTCCCCTAATGTCAATAGTTTATGAGAGATTTTATCTAAATGTGATCAGACCTGAATTGAAAATTGACTACAAAACATAAATTCAAGCATGGTAAATATGTTATATTTCAATCAATTATATGCTATCTGACGTAGCAACCGTACTCCAAATTAATATGAAGTGGGTATAATTAGTTGTTTAATAAAAAAACCCACAAAACTACCTCATACCTCTGCGTGTTTTATATTTATGTTGTTTGATAATATATGTACATACTGGTATGAATGCTTCCGGAAAAAACAACAACATTTAACTGCTAATAAAAATTTACAATTTAATTAATGCTAAAATAAGAACTGCCATACATTTTCAAATATATACTGTGCAATGTTACAGAAAAGCTAATTGAAAATAAAAGTAACTCCTTATGCTTTCCACTTGAGTCTAAAAAGTGTAAGAGCTTTATAGTGATATTTATCTTAAAAAACGATAACTTAAAAAGATTTTTGTTAGAGAAAATATAATGGATATCATTTTGAGTTGATCTGTAATGAAAAAACGTTACGCATTTTTATACTTGTCATGCATTCATAAAATTAGAAGAACCAGCATTCACACATATATAACATTTTCTTAAGTGACGATGACAATGATAAAATCATAATAATAATTACAATAAAATGCTGTTTTGATAATGTGATGATGATATTTATAATAATACCATGGAAGAGGTTGTGATGGAGATGATTTTAATTAATAGAGATAGTGTTGATATTTTTAATTAAACAACTGCATAATATTGATGATAACAATAATGATGACCTTGATAATAACGAATGCATCGCTTACAACGAATAAAATTAGGATGACGAGAGCGACAAGAGTCAATTTAACAATGCAAAATCATATTTTGACATAATATTTAGGACTCATTAACATTATATAGTATTTTGGACACTTTTGAAGTTTATATTTGACAATATCTAAACGGCCATATTAATTCGTTTCACAAAAATGTTATTCAGAATGTATATATCAAATAATATTTTCTCCTTTTGCATAGAACATACAATTGAGAAAGACACATTTTATCTTAATAAATATATTACGTAGAAAAGTTTTATCATAATCTTCATATTCCTGTCCTCGTGAAATATTTTAATATTTTGATTTCGAAAGGAGAGGATATTTAATGAGCAAGGAGAAATACAAATCTTATGGTTGTAGTGTTAATTATAGTGAACTAATTTGTTTCTTTATTGTATCCTGTGACAATTTAATTATCGGCAAATATTTTTTCCAACCACGGCTGTGTGTTCTTTATTGTTTTTTTCAGTATCTGAGAATGGTTAAATATAAAAAGATTAAATGAATTCGCATTCGACTTTTTGCGACAAACATTATCAACAATAACAAATATTTGTATTTGTATTTGTATTGAAGTCATCCTGTGTTATGATATTGAATATATTAGTATTCTTATAGAAATATACTTACAGGTCGTCTAAGCTTCGAAAAGTAAGAAAGGTTACAGATATTAAAACGTAAGGCAGACTCAGTTATGTCGATTTTGAAATGAAAGTTAAGAACCACATGCTTAGATTCGATACAATTTTCAATCAGACAAAATAAAACTAATTTTGAGAGGTCGGTGTATGGTAGATTGGGATTACGGAATCTTGGCAGGTTACTCGAAAATTCAGCATAAGTCTCAGAATGTGGTTAAACAAATGTCAGTTAATTATTTCATCTCTTTTATCAGCAAAAACGTGGTAAATAAACGCACCAGCTGCCTTAAATGCTTAGCTCATAAATGAACCTGCTTATTTGCATCTTCAAAGCAAAAGGAAATTCAAAGCGAATGAGCAAATGCAACGATGGAAAAGAATGTATGATTTTAAAATATCCTGTTGATTGTTCGGGCAATGTATCTTATGTTTATGTTGTTACCACTGCTATTGAGGTCGCTGGTGATAATATTTACACCGTAAGAAAAATGCTAAACTATCAGTAAAATAATGACTAGTTACCCTTTCAGAGAAAATGTGGTATAACATTTGTAAGCTGAGATAATATTTGCGTAAAATGTCGCGGATGAATGAGAATCTCACGACATCTATTTATCAAAATACGCACGGAAACTGAACAATATATTTTGTTTCCACGCGAATAAGAAGTGACTTTAGTTTAGTGTACAAGCAGCTGTGCTATCCTTTGGAATTTCATATTTCAAAGGCATGATTTCGGAATAAGAAGATAACTGATAGTCATAATAATTGTTTCCGCGCTTTTATACGTTTATCAAAAACTAGCGAGAAACGTGAGCTCTTTTCAATGATTTTATGTTAAAGCGTGGGGGTGATAGTGAAGGCATATGCAATTTACACTTCTTATTTCTTTCAGTAGCTCATCAATAGGTAAATAAGAAAAGGTCCTATCAAAATTTTCACAGATATTTAAATTTTATCTACCTGCAGACCAAGGCAGACAAGGTAAATGTAAATTTGACAAAAAAACACAGAGACGAGACATAACACATAAAAAGAAAAACCATCAGTTACCGCCTTGGAACGGTCAGTCGGCAAAAGGGCCAACTGGGGTGCTTAAACCTGGTTTGTGGAGCGCTCCAACCTCGCACTTCCTGACGGTTTTTCTATCAAACAAACAGTGTAAATAAAAGTATCCCGTCAAAGTGACACAACTAACAGTAAGCACCTGCATCGGGAGTTAAAACAGATATAATGAACATATGTACAGTATTTACAGTAGATAAAAGCCTCGGCAACCAAAAAATTCCAAATGAGAGAGTAGTTTAAAATAAAATAAAGCAGTACAAGCGCTGATATATTATAAGAACCATATATTGACGCCATAAATGCCATGACGTCATATGCCAAAAGTGTCAAAAGTGAAATGTAAACAATATGGAAGAAACAATAGAATTTTAGAAAATCAACAAAATAAAACGTAGTATTGTTTAGAGTTAATCGTTTAAAAAACATATTATAAACGCCGAGGATTTATCCGCAGTTGACATATTATATATGATAAAGATTAAAAAAAATTCCCGATGTTATACCTACTGTGCAATCTCACGTAAAGGGTATGGAGACTGCTCAAGTTGTCCCACCTATATAGGGCACGACTGGAGAGATGAAGAGACAAGAAATCCAACAGTGACTGTCCAATTATGGCTTTAAGTCACTGTTTTCATATAGTCTCAACGACCTGTCCGGTCATCGTGTAATTTAAAAGCAATGCAAGTTCTTGACTGTAAAAGGATCAATTGCAAGCAATGCAGTACATTTAGCGTCCTGCTATTATACAGATTACAAATAACTAGAACATATTATTTCAAATATTACACAATCATTAGAAGAGCATATTGTTTCAAACATAAATAACATAACTATCATTAAATATTTTATCAACTACTTATACATCTTAAAGCGTTGGATTTACAAAGCAACGGCTTTATCAACTGAGTTATTGGGTCTTGTTATTCAACAGCGTATCATTAAATACATAATATTCCTACAATGTAGATACAATAAAGAAAATAAAATATAGAACAAATGACCATAACAAATTATTACTTACAGAGACTATATAGGTCTCCTAATATTACGGTCTCGCTTTTCCATTCGTTACAGTGTGACATGTTTCTAGAACGTTGTAAAATAGGCATGAAAGTAGATAGTTGTTAGTAAATGAAATAAAACGTCAATGTATTTCCTATGTGCAGTGTTATCGCGATTATCTTGCGATCGAAATTCAAACCGAGGAATAAATACAATTCAAATGACGTATCTACATTTCAACAATTCAACAGAGACCAAGAGCGAGTGAAGTTTGATGCTTACTGTCTGGTAGTGTGCGAAGGACTGTCAAGCCGAAAAAGGTATATCACGTGCATCAAGGATTTCCATCAAACCAAAACAGCACTACAACAAATTATTATTTTTTCATGTCATTGAAATAAATAGCTACACTAAATTAAATACACGATAAATAACAAGACTAGTTAAATACGTTTAGGTGGTATTTAAAGTATAATTCGCCTGTACTCAACATACCATTAAGGCATGTTCTCAATTGTCATTGTCATGGATGAATAAAAAATGATAACTGACAAAATGACGGTCTGTGATAGTTTGTCGGACCTCGTTTCATCGTTTGCTAACATTTTGTGACTGAAAGGGAGTTTCCGCTTCATATATGTGGCATAACAATTCAACTCTTATACAAATCATACCTTATAAGAAAACTATACGTTGTTTTGATTTATTCTACGTTTTGTGTATCTCACGGGATGTCACGTTAAGATGAAGCAAGAGAGGGTAAAATACCTTTAGTTTATTTTTTAAACAGATTTAACTAACATATTCGTCGCACTTTGTCCTGAGGGATTCAATACAAATCAGCAATGAGAGATATATTTTTTTGTGAAACTATTTTTATCGCAATGCTAATTATTACTTGCTCTACTTCATAAAAAGTGTTTTCTTGCATGCTAATCAATAAAAGCAAAGGGAAATAACGCAAGTGCAACCTGTAACAGTTTTTGTACGGTTTTGTTAATTGTACATTAACAATTGCACACAAGTTTAATATAACTGTGTCAAAGAATTATATCAATCAAGCTTTTAGCAATGGATTTATAGCTTTGAATACTCCTTAATTAGCATTAGATAGCTAACACTTTTTTTGGTTAAATGTGTTAACTATTTCAATGGAAATTTAAAGTCGTGTGCAGATCTGTAGAGCAAACCGGTTGGCTACACTCACAGATGAACTCTAAAGTTGATTAATCATTTTAGAGCCACAGTTGTAATAAAACAAGTAATCGGAAAAACGCACTCTGTTAAAATTGTATTTTTCTTTTGCTCTTATCGATAGATCCACAATAATAATTACTCTAAGGGATACCTTATTTGATTCTGTCTAAAGCTGAAATAAAACCGTATGCAGTTGTTTTATGTATTAATTATTTTTTATTGTTTGTTGTATAATCGCAGTGCTATCAATCTGCAGTTTGAGGCACATAACATTATTCCTCCACCAAATAGCTAGACGCCGCTATAATGATCATAGTTGGTCGCTGCGATGTATTTCCAAAACAAACAGGCAAACAAAACAAACAGATAACATGGACGAGGAGATTTTTTACGATCGCCACACTGCATAAGTAATGAATAAGAATAAATGATTAAGTCCTATGAGTATTGCAACATATACCCAAAATTGAAAACATGAAAAAGGTATTCACGTGCAAGTCAAATGTTAAAGTTTGAACAAATCTGCGATGAGTCATTTAACAAAAATAACAAACCCAACAGTTAACGGCTTGGGACGGTAATTCAGCAAAAAGGGATGGTCTGGGGTTCCTAAACCTGCTTTACAGAGCTTTAAGCTTGAACTTCTTTAGGGTTTTCTCAACTACTTGCAATGAAACGAAAACCGATCCATTTGCATAACAAATGTTCCGGCTCTGATCCTTTCTGTGACTAGTTTTAACGGAAGTAGTGACGTCATTGTAAATGATGTCCACATAGTATTTAGAAGAGAGTGAAATATTATTTCTATTTTTTAATAGAGAAAAGAAAAAGTAAATGGTTGTGCAGCCAGGAAGATGTATTTGAGAAACCAAAATCCAATGTACATCAAAGAAAAAACACGTAAGAATCTTTATAGGTTGAATTCAATATAACAGATTACATGCACGAGAACATTGTTGTAATTATGAATAAGAATATATGAGTCTGTTTGGTGAAGCACAAAAAATACGTCTGAACGTCTCAACGATCTATTTTGAATTCTCTGAACGTTATAGCAACAAGAATAACAATAATACTAAGATGACGCCGAAGTCATGCGTCTTAAGTGCAATGGTGCGTAAACGTCGTAATAAAGTTTACCCAACATACTCGGGGCGGCAAAATTATCATAAATGCAAATGCAACACATGTATAATAATACAAGCAGAATTATAAACAATTCATATACGATGAAATGATTTAAATTACGAAAAACGTTTAAGAATGTCCACGAGTCACTTGTGAATGATCACGCAATATACGAAATTACTTTGATTATAAACAGTCCATCGTTAGTCACAATATCACTCATTACACTGTCAAATGTCAAAGTTCGAATGTATCTGATTAATGTTTAATCGAGACACACGGCGTCTTCTCCAACCTCCAGCGGGTACAGTTTGGTGATGGGGCGATTCGTCATTCCTCCGTCTGTACGGACATTGGCAGCGAGTATACGTCCATCACCAGACGTTTAACGATAAACGCCATTCCGTCCCTCTTGCACTAAGTTTAGCGTGAACCCTCTCCGACGCAAAAAAAGTTCTTGATCTGGGCCGCAGCTCCAACGTAGGTTTTGCCGCTGTCTGAGATCATCACGCGTGGAGATTCTACGGAATGCTTGTATGAACGTCTCCGTAGACAAATCGAGTACCAACTCCAGATGGACAGCACGTCTCGATACACATGTAAAAAGGCATATGTAAGCCTTGGTGTCCCGGCTGTTGATGTCACGCACGTGTAACGCACGGGAAAAATCCACACCGGTCACCGTAAACGGGTCGGCGTCTTCTACTCTTACCGTAGGCAATGGAGGAGGGTCTGGGGATGCGTAGGCTTATCGACGACTCTTCGACATGATACACATCTATGCAGCACGTGTTGTACACATCGTCTGATGGCGGGAATCCAATACTTCCGGCGAATAAATGTTAAATTTGCGTTGGGGCCAGAATGTAGAAGTCTCACATGTGTGTTTTGTACCAATTAACGGGTGAACGGGTGCTTCTATGGTAGAATGTAGGGGAAATTTGTCGTCTCTGCAACTGGAGCATTGTGTATGCGTCCTCCACAAAGTAATAATCCACTGTCATCGATGAACAGTTTCAGTTGTTTGACGAGTGTTTTTCTTGAGCTGCTATCTGTAATACACTGTATTTCTTCAATGTATGTGATACGTTGACAGCTAGAAATCCATTGCTTTTCTGCCTCGAATAACTCGGATGGCGTCACAGTCGAAAGTCGTGCTGTGCTTCTGTTTCTACAGTTGTAGAACGTAGGCTGTCACTCGAAGTAATCTTTGAAGATTACTTTACTCTCTCAGATGCATCACGTTGTGGACTCCATGTTCAACATCCAGGTGATCAATAGCTGACGTTCCTTGCAGTATGGGATCACAAAATGCTTCAGTCAGGCAGACAGTTGTTGTCTGAGGTTCCCATTTCGGTGAGCTTCCGGCGTTTTTTACGAACCTTGGAAGTGTGCGCGGTGAAGATAACCAGTATAGATCGTAGATTTTCGACGTATGCTGTAATATTTCTCGTTTCGTCAGTCTCTACTACAGAAATGTCCTTCCGGGGAAAACACAATGTGTCAGCTTCTGCGTCCCATTTCAGACCGAGAACCTTGTTGGTCTGTCTGTGTCCAATACGCCGTCTGGATGGGCTCGGTCTCGTACGGCGTTGCTTTTGGAGTTCCATGAACGCAGGTTGCAGTTTACAGCCGACATCTGATCACGAGTATCATGGTAAAATTTCACCACGTCGTTCTCTTGCTGGAAACCGGAAATGATGTTATCAACATATATATCGCGGTGAACATGATCACTCACCCAGTTTTCGTGATTGTTGTCGAGATGTTTCAAGATGGCGGCAAACAGGATGAATGGTGAGCATGAAGCACCAAATAACACGGCCTTAAAGCGGTAGGTCATCAGTGGGCTGTCTGGGTTATTGGGGTCATGTAGCCACAGAAACCTGGTGACGTCACGATCTCTCTCATCTAATGCTACGTGTAAGAAAGCTTTCTCAATGTCAATCGTCACAGCGTACCTGTTCAATCGAAACCTCATAAAGATACAAACTTGGTCGTTTAATTCTGGCGGTGTCGACTGTAGGCAATCATTGAGACTGGGCTCAGACGGCGATCGGCGGCAGCTACAGTCGTATACGATACGATCGGTGTCGTCTTTTCGTACCACGTGATGAGGAATGTAATGTACAGGATGACTAGGCTGAGTGTGTTCATCAACAGCTTCTATAAAACCTCGCTCAAGTTGGTAATTGATGATATCATCATACTTCCGAAAGAGAAATGGATCCCCGCATAAACGCTTGAGCATGCTCTGTGTACGTCTGGCGCTCACATCGTAGTTGGTAGGTAATGGCGGGTGGTATTCTTTCCACGGCAGCTTCACACTGTACTGGTTGTCTTTGTGTGAGACGCAAGTATCCATATACGTTTTCATGTCGTTAGCGCCGGTGGTCTCATCGACTTCCGGTGTATTACCGATGGACTCCAGCTTCCAAAAACGCTCGACATCGATGTCCGAAGGTGAGGTGATGATGTTCAGCATGTGCTGAGATGGTACCTTGTTCAACGACGGTAGTGGGCCAGAAAGAAGGTACCCGAGTTTGGTCTCTACTTCAGTAGGTCCATCACCTCTCACAACGCGGTTCTGCACCAACTTCCAGTAGGCTTCTGCTCCTATGAGTAGGGAAATGTCGAATATCTCGTCTGCCGTGATGGGGTGCGCAAGCTTCAGACCTCGAAGATACGTCAGCGTAGAGACGTCGCGCTGTAGGTTCTGAAGTGAGGCGGCTATGATCGGCTTGATGAGTACTTCTATGGAAATTCTCTCCTTTCGGCCAAGGAAAACGAGCACTGTCGTAGTTCTAATAATTCTCACTCGTTGTGAAGAATCACCAAAGGCTGCAACGTGAACAGTCTCTCTCCCAGTCTCTTTTACATGTAACTCATTCGCAAGCCTTTCCGTGATAAAAGATCGCTGTGCCCCTCCGTCAAATAAAATATTTTCTTCCGTGGTATAGTTGCCGGAACTAACTTGACCAATGGCAGTTTTCAGTAACACATCAGATCTCGTTTGTGCCGAGGAGTAAAGAACTGTATGCTCGGTCACGGTGCCTTGGAAGGGGATAGCCTCCGGATTCAACGTCGTCTGCTGTTCACATATATCTGTGTGATGCTTTCGCTTGCAAATACGACATCTGTTGTGAGACTTGCATAACGTATGAAACGTCGCTGTCGGCATGTGGGACGCGCTAACCGGATGTACATCTCCCTCCCGCATGACGCTAATTTCCCTCTGTATCGCTCTGCGTAGGTCATGTAGCTTCCATCGCCCGCCTGCGTGGTCACGTTCCACGGCTTGTCATACGGTGGACGGCAGCTTTTCCCGGACGACAGGTACTAGGAGCTTCCCGTACGTATCCTCGCTCTGACCTAGAGACTCTATGCTGATTTCTAATTTGTCGAAAAATGTTTGCAGACAGTCGGTCGTTGCTAGAACTGAGTAACTGTATGAGGCCATGCATCTAAGAGCGTCTAAGATCTTGTCTTGTTGGCCGAATTGCTTCTGCAGTAGTTCGACAGCTATTGTGTAATTAGCATTTGTTAGCTGAAACCCTGCGATTCAAGACCGTGCGGCGCCGTCAACAAGCGAAAGCAGATATGCGAATTTCTGCATTTCTGATAGGCTGGTGTTTAGGTGTACAGCGCATTCGAAACTGTCCCAAACCGCCTGCCATTCTCTAATATCTCCGCAGAATGTTGGCAGAATGAGCTTCGGCAGCTTGTGAAGAGAAATCTTAGGGACGACTGGCTTCTCTGTAATCAGTGTAGGAACAGATTCCCCGTCAGAACTCGGCTGGCCGTTGTTGGTGCCATCGATTGCTGGTTCCAGAGAAATTATCGATATCTATTGCTTGCTTTGCGATGTTCATTATTCTAGCTATTTTTTTAATCGGACTAGTTTTAATTCCAATTCGAAGAAATATTTTTTGCTTTCGACAAGTTCGGTGGCCATGTCTTCCACGTCGCTGTGGAAAATGATCTTTTCACTGATCAGTTTCACTTCTTCTGCCGTTTCCGTAACCAAACGAACAAGTCGTTCGTACTCGCATGTACTTATTTCATCTGTGTCGAATTTCGTTAATTCGTCTGCAATAAGCCGGCGATATCAGTTGCGTATCGTTAGCAACTTCTGCAGATTCATTTCTCGTCCTTGGCTGGTAATGGCACTAAAA
The DNA here is from genome assembly GCA_007844125.1 of Sinonovacula constricta. Lineage (NCBI taxonomy): Eukaryota > Metazoa > Mollusca > Bivalvia > Cardiida > Solecurtidae > Sinonovacula > Sinonovacula constricta. The sequence continues at coordinate 82,364,377 of CM017556.1, read as the reverse complement.
AGTTGGATGAAGCACAAAAAACACATATGAACGTTTCAAAGATCTATTTTGAACTCTCTAAACGTTAAAGCGACAATAATAACAATAATAATAAGATGACGTCGACGTAACTCGTCTTAAGCGCAATGGCGCGTAAACGTCATAGTAGTTTACACAACAGAGTATTGCAACACATACCAACGTTTTGAAAGACACAGGGCAAAAGTATTCACATACAAGTCAAATGTAAAAGTAAGAACAAATCTGTGATGAGTCATTTAACAAAAATTGCAAACCCACATTTTTTGGTGATATATGTGATATGTGTGTACACAGGTAATGACATAGAACAGATGTCAAATATTTGACTTGAATAAATTAGATCAATATGTTACCATGTGAAAAAGAGGGAAATGCAAAATATAATAGAAATAAAAGTAAGTCTGGTTTTCTACGCTTTGAACCAGGAACCTTATATAACGCTAATGCTGCACCGACTACGCGGCTCGGTGTTGGTAAATGCGCTTTTGTGATGTTTATTTACACATTTCGAAAAGCACACGGTTTGCATACAATTGCAACAAAACTCTGTATTGATTTTGTCTATGTGTGTACACTGGCGCGTATCAGTTTAAATTAATTTAAATCGGGATCATAATAAAACCTTTCAGATAATATCAGCGCATACATTTGTGACTTTGTCATTTATCTTTTATCATTTTTTGTAACTAAATATATCAAGTAAAGTTGAAAAAGACCCCAAAATAATGAATTAGATCAGTTGTCGTTCATGAATTAAGATTATAGACAGTAATAAAAAAAACTATTATACCTAAGAATACTATTCTTAAACCCCAAACTTTGTATTTAACAAAATGCACGTCGGTAATAGTATGTAATCAAACATCTCAAAACTGCAAACGGGCTATGCACATCTATTGCGAGCTTCAAATGTTCATTGCATACATTGTTCTATCAAAGTATTATCCTGTGCTCTGATATTGTTTAAAAAATTCAAGATTCATGCTGGATAAGTCCAAAACATTTCGATCTTAAAGGTGGTATCCGGCAAATTTGGACCACAATTTATTTCCTCAACAAAACAACAACAACAACAACAACAACAACAACAAAACCAAAACCCAAATGAGTCATTGTTACCAGAAAAGGTCCTGTCAATGCTGTTCTGTGATGTAATAGATCTGTTTGAACAGTCAAGCATAAATCAGCACTCGTCATTGCACACAGGTATTTTCAATTCGAGCCACACTGCAGAAATATTTTCTGTTGAGATCACGTAATATTGTAATCTGGGTAATAAGCTCTGACGGCGATATCTATTTATAGCAGAGACCGCTATCGAGCTTTACACAGGTGGAAAGAATACACATTAGTTCTGTCTAAAAGATCAGTTTTTAAAATCGTACTTATTTAACCTTCGGTGTGGTTTTGTACAAAAATTATGCCCTAATTTCTCAGAGCAGTGGTTCAATATTGTTATATTTATTTCATATAAGCAAATTGTCTGAAACCAGCTTTTAATAAAAAGTTGATAGTGTTCCTATACACAATCAAATAAAAATGTAACACACATTTAATATTTCAGTGGATATATGCATTTGTTTTTACTTAGAAAAGTGAACCCAATGCACAGAGGTTTGTGTTGATAATATATACATACAAATCCTTTTGCAGAAACACATTTAACACATTCTGTTTGTGTCATCCAACCATCCAGCCTTAACGTTTCAATTCGTACCCATTGGGCTGAAGATTTAAACTATTCGTTATTTATTGTCTCGACGATTTCCCTTTAATTTTGTGCGGAACAAAATACTACATTAAAACTATGCGTACTTTGTTGTATTCCAAAATACATCACACAAACTCATTGTTGTCTGTTCGTCTCTTATCATCTTACAAATCTGTGATGAGTCATTAAAAAAAGCAATCCAAACAGTTACCGCCTTGGAACGGTCATCAGACAGGGGTGGGGGTGCTTAAACCGGTTTGACAGAGCTCTAACCTCGCACTTCCTGAGGGGTTTCTCAAATGCTAGCAATGAAAAGAAAACCGATCCATTTGAATAAAAATGTCCGGGCTCTGATGTTTTCTCTGGCTAACTACGAAAGTAGTAACGTCATTGGAAATAATAATAATTAAAACATAATATGTAGAAGATAGTGCAGTATTGTTTATATTTTTTAATCAAGAATAAAAAAGAATTGTAAATGGTTGTAGCAGCCTGTCGATGTGAAGATGGAATTGAGGAACTAATGTCTAATGTCCATCAAAGAAAATACAAGTAATAATCCTTATAGGATGAATTAAATGCCCACATAGATGGGCACGGAGAGATTTTATACGACAACAACACTGCACAAGTAACATTGTTTTAATTATTAATAAGAATATATGAGTCCTGAGAGTACTGCAACATATAACAACGTTAGGAAAGGCACAGGACAAAAGTATTCACATGAAAGACTAATGTAAAAGTTAGAACAAATCTGTGATGAGACATTTTAATGATTTACGTGATATGTGATATTTAACTAGCATACATTAGGTTAATATGTTACCACGTGAAAAAGGGAAGATGCAAACTATAATAGAAATAAACATTAAGTCTGGTTTTCTATGCTTTGGACCAGGGACCTCTTATATAACGGTCTAATGTTGCACCGACTATGCGGCTGGGTGTTTGTATATGCCCTATTATGATGTTTATTTACACATTTTGAAAAACACACGATTGCGTACATTTTGGGACAAACTCTCCTATGATTTTGACAGGGTCTAGACCGGCGCGTATCAGTTTAAATTGATTAAAATCGAGACCTGTTGTTCTGGTCAGTCTTCTGAGAGAATTGCTTTATCTCGTTTCTTGCGAGTTAGTGTGACTTTGATGAGAAAACCTAGCAAAACTTTGATTTCGACAAATCTTCTATAGGTCATTTGAGGAAAAAAATAGGTCATTTTACGTACAGGCGTTTGACAAATGTATGCGCTGTTATTTTCTGAAAATATGTATATATATGTCTATATGTATATAATTTTTAGATACTAGCAGCACATACCTTTGTCAATTTGTCATTTGTCAACATTCGTTGGTTGATTAATATATGAAGTAAAATTAAATAAAGGCCCCAAAATAAGTAGTTGGATTCTTTGTTGTTCATGAATTAAGATTAGAAACAGTATAAAAACACACTGTTATAACCAGTGTATAATGGCCACGTTCTTCTATAGCGGAAGGGCTTTATACTTATATCTACTACTCTTACACTCCATGTATTGCACCGGTTACATGATGTGTATTCATTATTTTGCTTGTTTACATTTCTTTCATAATAATAACAAGAAATAGCACGGATGTGTGTTACGACCGGTGTCGCTATTTAAGATTTATTTATAAAATGGCACGTTTACTTAACGACATAATGGAGTAACAGAAAGAACAAGCCAGCAAAAAACTAGTACAATAATGTTTTATTTCAATAAACTATTAAATATATGACGTAACAAAGTAATAACAAATATATCAGACAAAATTTGAGAATGCAAAATAAATGTTAGCTTACAGTTTGTCCATTTAGGGGGTGTCCCTTTAATAGTCCAATTGAAAATCCAACGTCGAATAATCCTGAAAAGTTTTCGGTAGAATGTCCCTTTAGGAGGTACGCACAATTGAAATAATCCAAAGGTAGAACAATACACGAATGTAATATAAATCCAAAACAAACACTTAAATATTTATATCACTGTAGAATATAATTTATCCACGTAAGTTCCAACACAGAAAAGTTAAATATAGAAGCTGCAAGTATATCCAAACTATATGTCCAAACTTAAACTTAAATCAGCTAACAGGCCTTTATATAGACCCAAAGAATTTCTAGAACGCTGAAGTCACGAAACCTAAATTAATTTTCTGGCATGAACTTGTTCTTTCTAGCTGTTAGGCGAATGCTACGTCATGCGGAATACGTCATTAATACCACTACGATAAATAACCCCTTAACCTGACTAGCGTAACCTTAAACGCTGGTGTACTACTGTACATAACATGTGCGATACGCATAGCGCCGTAGGGATAATGCTTGTGAATTCATGTTAATTGCTGCTGCGTTTTTGTCGGCGCCAAAATACGACGGTAGCTTACGAATATTATAATTGTATTTAGGGGTGAGAGCAAGAGAAGAAAGAGAATACATGTATTGATATTATATTATCTCTGTCAAACTTTGTTTTTAACAATATGTAAGTCGGTAATAATATGTTCTTGTTATCAAACAATATACCCGCTATGCACATCTATTGTGACTTTCAATGGTTCATTGCACACATTTCTTTCTCAAAGTATTATCCTGTGCTCTGTCATTGTGTTTAAAGGATTTAACGTTTATGCTGTATACGTCCAAACTATTTCGATCTTAAAGGTGGTATCCGGCAGTTTGGACCAAAATTTATATCTCAAAAACCAAATGAGATATTGTTACATGAAAAGGTCCTGCCAATGCTGTTCTGTGATGTAATAGATCTGTTTGAACAGTCAAACATAAATCATTACTCGTTATTGCAAACAGGTATTTCATTTTCGAGTCACGCTGCAGAGATATTTATTTTTAAACTTAGAAAACCATGTAAGCAGTTACTTTTGAGATCACATTATCTGGGTTTTCCGCTCTGACGTCGATTTCTATTTATAGAAGAAACCGCTATTGAGCTTTTTACACACCTGGACATTATACACATAAGTTCTCTCTAACAATTCAGTTAGTTTTCAGAATAAATCGTATTTATTCAAACTTAAGTTTGGGTTTGTACAAAAAACATGCCTAAATTTCCCAAAGCTTTGGTTCAATATTGTTATATGTATTTGATATAAGCTGTCGGATAACACCTTTAAATACTTAGTCGATAGTATTTCTATACACAACAAAACAAATTAAAACATAAATCTTATAAATCAGTGAATACATGCACTTGGTTTGGCTTAAGAAAGTGGACCCAATGCACAGAAATTTGTTTTGAAAATATAAACAAACAAATCCTTTTGCAGAAAACCTACTCTACACATTGTGTTTGTGTCATCCAACCATCAAGCCTTAACGTTTATATTCATACCCATTTGGCTGAAGATTTAAAACATTCGTTATTTATTGTCTCAACGATTTACTTTTTATTTAGTGCGGAAGAAAAGACTACATTCAAAAGTATGCGTGCTTTTCTTATTTACCTATTCATTGCATTTCAAAATCACACAAGCTAATAGTTGTCTGTTCGTTCCTTATCATTTTGGTATTTGTCGCAGGCAAACGTTGTCTCTATTGTAGGAATTTTATCAAGCGCCATGGTAAGCCGTGTTTGTTTTATATTTTAAATTGTGATTATCTTTATCTTTATTTTTTCTTGATATTATGCAGGTATGATATTGTTTTTCTAAACGTTTGATGACTTTGTTCATTTTGCTTATAGCAATATAGGGCTAGGTATGTTAGTTAATCATGCGCAATTATAGTAAAATTCAATAGATTCAGAATCGGGCAGTCTACTTATCGTTTCTCCACTAGTGAAACTACGCATTTTTTTCTTTAATCTTTAGTCTACGAGTTATGGTTTAAACGGACAAAAACAATATACCAAAACAATAATATTAGTAGTCAAGGCTGGGAGGATAGATCTAGGTCATCTTTCTTTATTCTATATAAATCCGCCATCTTGGACGGAGGGACTTTTTGAATCCGCTCTTGCGTAACCGGGTCAAACCGGTCAAGGCCGGTATTTAAACATGTTGCAAGTTGCTTGCTTTAGATTTAAATTCTTTCGATATCCCGCCAAAACAGTGCGCCATCTTTTTAAGCAAACGACAGGTTTAAATATTAAATCAAGTTTGAGCATGTTTATCTATTTAAACCACTGTAATATTAAACCCGTACCGGCTGTGGGAAGCCAAGTTAAGCAGACGACGTATTTAAAGTGGTGACCGCCATTGATTAAATAAGGGGTATATAGTCCTTTATACAACTGATTAAAGATGTACTGTACGGGTTGGTTTAGGTCAGTTGAGGTTAAGTTTCACGCTGTTGCATTGGAATGTAAACATCTATACAAGTGACAAAACTATACGGTCCTATTGACAGAATTAACAAGGGCCATTTACAGTACAAACATTTTATTTACAAACAAACAAGAGTATCAGTATATACAATAGTACATTATTAGAGTTTTATAACAATATGTACAAATATGATTATATGTATACAATTAATGTTTAATTTACATTCCATAGGGCAAGGTTTGGTAGTCCTCTTTAATCACGCGCTTATCAAACACAATTTTATAGTCTTTGGTTTCCGTTTTTGTAAGGATACAGCAATGTTCAGAATTCCTAACTAGCTTGTTTGTATCAAGGACAGTTAATGGATTCACTTTATTCCCACAAGTCACCATTTTTTGCACAGTTTCAAACTTTAAGTAGAAAATTCTTAAAGTTCAGTGTGATCCCGCGCACTTTACAAATTGACGTTCGGCCCTCTTCGTCCGGAAACGCTTATTTAAAGGCATAGTTTTTGGGTCCTCCAGTCACAAAGTGAGTGATATAATTCTTCGGAGTCTCATCTGTAAGATCTCCAAGGTAGTCACACAAAGACGGTTCCCATTGACCTATAGCTGTAGTAAACACGACGGAATCTGTGTCGCAGTATAAAACTCTTCTACCCAATGGTTGTAAGTAGCTGTAGAGTTTGAGGCGTGCCTGTGCCGTCGTGTAAGCCGCGATAACCGTATTAGTGCGACAAGATGCTTCCACGAAGTCGGTGTTATATATCCAGTCTATCTGTACTCGGTTGTTGTTAATGAACCGAATATTCTTTACTTCTTCTTGATCACTGGTCATCATATCCATAAAGACAATTGGGTCATCAGTTAGGGTTGTTTGAGTTAAGTTACTGCGTTGACCAAACTTTACCCATAATGAGTTGAGCATCAGCTTGGCAGGGGATCTCAAACCTGGGTTCTTCTCGATTCTATTGTAATCTAGCACAATGCCCTCCTTATCGTGATACTGTTGAATGTACTGCCGTTTCGTTATTTCGTCTACACACCATTTGGGCCATCCACTAGGTCCCTGTTTAACTTTTAAAAAGGTGTAAACGTAGTCTGTAAACAGTCCGCCAGCTTTTGTTTTAGGATCGTACTGGGACAGTTCGTGGAAATGCCAGATCTCGTAGATGTTTAGTAGTCTGTAGCCCTGCGTTAATGCCATTTTTAGTTCGTCTGTCACCCAGGTCCCCGTAAAAGCTCTACCATGCGCTGCATGCTGACATTGTGTTTGCTGGTATTGGTCTGTACACGTCCGACATAGACTGAACATCAATTTTCCATTACATTTTACAGGAAGTACCGGTATTTGGAGATCCCTAGGTGGTAATACTTTGCATTTGATGAGACCCTCATAACAAGATACGTCTTAAAAGTTCTCTGTGATAATTTCAGGATGTCCAACAGGAATCTTGCCTGTTTTGTTTATGAACGGATACAAGGACTTGACGTCATAGTATTTAATCTGCTGGTCAGCTGTGGCCTCATCATAGAGTTTTAATGCCTCAGCGCGACCACCAAAAAAGGCATCACCAGGTTCCAAGGGAATCACTTTTTTAAGGCTGTCTATGTATTTCTTCATTGATTCATTAAATTCTAACTCTCTTCTATATTCACACTCCCACAGCGCCGTGTAGGAATATCCTTTATATTCTAAGAACTGCTTTTTCTCCATTGTCCGTGCATACAGGTCACTCATGGACATGTTAGTCACAGGATTGATAGTTGCCTGGAAGTAGCACTTGGGACAGCCGTGCCAAAACAACCGTGGAATTCTAAAACATGGCGCTGTCCCTGGTTTTCATAATACCCGTCCACCTTTAACGGTCCTATGTTTTTTTCACCTTTGTTTCTGCCATGTTGTATGTAGATGTTCTGTTCGTTTGCTACAAAGGACAACTACTGATAGGCCATGAGCGACTGTTTTTCTTCTGGTCTATAGCCGTGGGCAGGTATGATTCCGATCGTTTCTGGTTGCAAAAACAGTGTCCTATAGACAAGGTTACACGCCGACGCTATGGTTATACAATGTTTGAACGGGTCAATACCAGGCTTGTTGTCTCTTCTGGTCAATTCTATGAATAGTGTTCTGAATGTCAAGCAACATTTTCTCAAAATATCAACGTCACACTGGCAGTAACGTAGTAGTTCTTTTTGGAAGTCGAATTTATCGCGTTCTTTACACCATGCCATGAATTTCTGTCTTATATTCTCACAGTGTAGATAATATAGAAAACAGAGACCATTTAGGTCTCCTGATATTACAGTCTCGCTTCTCCATTCGTTCCAGTGTGACATGTTTCTAGACCTTTGTAAAATGGCATGAACGTAGATAGTTGTTAGTAAATGAAATAAAACGCCAATGTATTTCCCAGGTGCAGTGCTATCGCGTCTATCTTACGATCGAAATCCAATCCGAGAGATAAATACATTTCACATGACGAAAACTAAGTATCTACATTTCAACAATTCAACAAAGAAAATGCTTTTCGGTAGCTCTCTTTAGGTATAGTGTTTAGACACTGGAAAAGCGCGCTGCCGACGGGGTGCCGAGATTCAAAACGTCGACCTCTCATGTAGTTCTTGATATAAGGATTCAACCAAAAATCGCACGGAGCAAGATCAGGGTTATATGCAGGGTGTGGTAAAGTGTCAATGCTGTTATCGCTAAGATACGACTTTACCACCACTGACTTGTGGGCAGGTGCGTTATCATGAAGGAGCTTGATTCCGCGTACGCCGGTACGGGGACGGGTTGCAGTATAGTGGCTTACAACAGCAGAAAGAACCGAATCTCTGTAAAATATTGAAGTAACACTCCTGCCTTTTGGTATAGGAATTCGAGCCACCATTCCCTGGCAATCAAAAAATAATGCATACATAATGCGTTTTGAGGTGCGAGCTCTACGGGCAACTTGGGGCCGTTCGTCATTTTCACCGACCCACACCTTATATTTTTCTTTACTGTCAGGCTCATAAAAATATACCCATGTTTCATCGCCAGTCACAATTTCAATCATGCGGTTTTGGTCAGCATTCTTGTATATATCGAGCAGCTGTGACGCAATTCGCACGCGCTCCCGTTTTTGGTCCTCATTGAGAAGGTGGGTTATCCTCCTGGCGCAAACCTTGCGTAGCTTTAACACGCGAGTCAATATTTGAAAAACCGATGACGAATTAATGCCACATAAATTACTTATCTCCTCCACTGTACCGCGGGCATCATCTAAAACACAGCTTTTCTAACAGCGGCAATATTTCCGTTAGTCATTGTTGTAACTGGACGGCCAGGACGGGCCTCATCTTTTATCGCCTCTCCACCGAAAGTAAATAGACGGACCCATCTTCTAACTGTGGCATACGATAGGGCACTGTCCCCATAAACCTTGTCTAAGTCTGATTTAATATCAGGTGCAACAACGCCAAGCAATGCGCGTATTTTACAATACGCTCTTTGCTCATCTTGAGAATTGTTCTCTTTATCTGCCATTTTTAACTGCAGTGTACCTGACCGTAGTCGATTCAAGTGAACATTGCGCTCACTGTGTAGGTTTTTCCCGGTTTCCTTGTGCACGTAACTGTAGAGGAGAGTCAAATCTTTCCATACATGTGTAACATGTACCAATTACGCTCGGATTAACGTTAAAAAATCGCACTGATTAATACTTTACAAATGCCCCTCGTATGTGTATCTCACGGGATGTCACGTTAAGATGAAGCAAGGGAGGCTAAATACTTTTAGTTTGGGTTTTTAAAACAGAAATAACTTACATATTCACTTTGTCCTGAAGGACACAATAAAAATCAGCTATGTGAGATATAATTTATTATTTGTTCAACTGTTTTTATCGCAATGCTAATCATTACTGGTTTTACTTTATTCTTGCATGCTAATCAATAAAAGCAAAGGGAAACACCGCAAGTGCAACCTGTAACGGTTTTCGTACTGTATTATTTATTGTATATTAACCATTGCACACACGTTTAATATAATTATGTCAAAGGTTTTTTATACCAATCAAGTTTTTAGCTTTCAATACTTTTTAATTATTAGCATTAGATAAGCCAACACTTTATTTGGTTAAATGTGCAAATCTTTATTATTATTTTAACCGTAAAGTTGTCTCCATTATTTATTTAAAGAATTTCCTTAAAACATTTATAAAACAGTTTAAATTTAATTTAAATGGAAATTCTAAGTCAGATGCAGATATGTATAGCAAACCGATTGCTTACATTTATAAAGGACACTGAAGTTGATTAATCATTTTAGAGACACATTTGTAATAAATCAAATAATCTAAAAAACGCACAATATTAAAATTGTATATGATTCTTTTTCTCATATAGATAGTTCCAAAATAATAATTAATTTAAGGGATACCTATTTTGTTTTTGTCTCAAGCTGAAATAAACTGTATTTTAGTTGTTTTTATGTAGCAGTTTATTTTTATTGTTTGTTGAAAAAACGCATGTGCTATCAATCTGCAGTTTGAGGCACATAGCATTATTCTTCCACCAGAAAGCTAGATGTCGCTGTAATTATCAAAGTTGGTCGCTGCGATGTATTTCGAAAACAAATAGGCAAACAAAACAAACAGATTACATGCACGGATTTTTATGACGTCACACGCCACAAGTAACATTGTTGTAATCATGAATAAGAATATATGACTACAAGTGATGCAACATAAACCAAATTATGAAAACATGACAAAGGTATTCACATGCAAGTCAAATGTAAAAGTATGAACAAATCTGTGGTGAGTCATTTAACAAAAATATCAAACCCAACAGTTACCGCTTTGGAACGGTCATTCAAAAGAGACCGACTGTGGTGCTTAAACTAGTTTTACAGAGCTCTAACCTCGCACTTCCTGCAGGGTTTTTACAATGCAAGCAATGAAAGGAAATCCGATCAATTTGAATGAAAATGTCCAGGCTCTGATTTTGACTACTTATTACGAAAGTAGTGACGTCATTAGAAATAATGTCCACATAGTATTTAAAAGAGAGTGCTGTATTATTTCTATTTTTGAATAAAAATAAAGAACTTTAAATGGCTTTAGCAGCTGGAAGATGGATCTAAAGAACCAAAGTCCAATGTCCATCAAAGAAAATACACGTAAGAATCCTTATAAGAAGAATTAAATGACAACATAGATTACATGCACGAGGAGTTTTATACAACAAAAAATTGCACAATTAAAATTGTTGTGATTATGAATAAGAATATATGAGAACTATGAGTATTGCAACATATACAAACGTTTGGCAAGGCACAGGACAAAAGTATTTACATGAAAGCCAAATGTAAAAGTAAGAACAAATCTGTGATGAGTCGTTTAACAAAAATTGCAAACCCCAAGTCTTTTGGTTATATATGTGATATGTTTGTACACAGGTAATGTGATAAAACAGATATCAAATATTTAACTTGCTTTCATTAGGTAAATATGTTACCACGTGAAAAAAGGGAAATGCAAAATTTAATACAAATAAAAATAAGTCAGATTTTCTTCGCTTTGAACCAGGGACCGCTTAAATAACTCTAATGCTGTACAGATACGCTGCTGGGTGTTGGTATATGCCCATTTATGATGTTAATTAAACATTTAGAAAAGCACGCGGATTGCATACATTTTGCAACAAAACTTAATTTAAATCGGGACGATAATAATAACTTTCTGATAATTTCGGCGCTTACTATTGTCAATTTGTCATTTGCCAACATTTATTGATAAATATATCAAGTAAAATTGAAAAGAGACACCAAATAAATTAATTGGATACTTTGTTGTTCATGAATTATGAGAGTTATAAAACTTATAAAAACTGTTATAACCAAAATACTATTCTGCAACCCTGTGTATTGTATCGTTTACATAATGTTAATTCATTAATTTTTCTTTGTTTACACTTGTTTCATAACAGTAACAAGAAGAGATAATGCTGTATATCATGTTAATAACTGCTGCGTTTTGTCACCATTGAATATGTTATCCCATAACAGGCACATCTGCTAAACGGCGTCAAAAATACGACGTCAGCTTACGAATACTAGGAACAGAACAGAAACGAAGATGCTTTGCCGGACATCATTATCTTTAAGGGATGTGGCTGTTAAGTTGATTACGTTTATGTGCATCTAATATTATTTAATGGGGAGGAAGCGAGAGAAGAGGAGCAATATACATGAACGTTTTACTCTCTTTCCTACCATAGCCAAGGACTTTCTTCATGTATGTACAAAAATGCACAATAAGGGGGAAGGTTTAGGGGCGGTCGGGCCTCGGGCGTCCAAACATGATTAAACGGTACATAGGCACAGGACCCCTCCACACTAAACAACAACTCCCCCACCACTGCTAAAAAGGAGATGGGCATAGGTAGATCCCTTCTAATGACAATTTCGTTTCATCAATTGGAAGATGTCAACCTAAAACCCATACCTTAAAACACCAAACCACTAAATTAAACACCCCACATAGGGGATAAAATAGGGGTCCAGTGCCGTGCAGCTTGTTATATGGTGAACCTAGGATAAATGTTGGCGGTGAAATACATACACTTAAATACTCGCCTTATATTCAGACCAATATACGAAATTATCAATCTATCTAAGCTTTTAAGCTATGTAAACGGGCCCATTTTTGGCACATTGGTCATAACTCAATGCTTGGACAACATGACGGGGTCACGATAAAATACAAATGTATGTGCTGACCCTTACATAAACCAGTTATCAATTAATCAATCATCTTTGTATTTAACAATACGTAATACGGTGTTATTATGTTCTCGTTATCAAATATCTTCAAACTGTATACTTCTGTTGCTAGTTTCAAAGGTTAATTGCAAACATTGTTCTATCAAAGTATTATCCTGTGCTCTGACATTGTTAAAATTATTCAAGATTCATGCTAAATAAGTCCAGAACAGTTCAATCTTAAAGGTGGTTACCGGTAAGTTTGGACCAAAATTTATTTTCTAAAAACAAACAAACAAAAAGCAAAACCAAATGAGACAAAGTTACATGAAAAGGTCCCGCAAAAGGCAGTTCAATAATGTCCTAGATCTATTTGAACAGTCAAGCATAAATCAGTTCTCGTCATTGCAAACTTTTATTTCCTATTCGAGTCACGCTGAAGAGATATTTATTATAAAACTTTGAAATCCATGTGAACATTTACTTCTGACATCACGTTATATTGTTATCTGGGTAATCCGTTCCGACGTCGATATCTATTTATAGCATACACATTAGTTCTTTCTAAAATATCAGTTAGTTTTCAAAATCGTATTTATTAAGACTTAAGTATGAGTTTGTAAAACAATTATGCCCAAATTCCTCGAGCAGTGGTTCAATATTGTAATATGTATTTGATTTAATCAAACTGTCTGATAAAACCTTTAATACTAAGTCGAAATTGTTCATATACACGACAAAAACGAAATGAAACATAAATTTAATAATTCAGTGGATAAATGCATTTATTTTGGCTTAGGAAAGTGAACCCAATGCATAAAATTGTGTGTTGAAAATATATACATACAAATCCTTTTGCAGCAAACCCATTTAACACCTTCTGTATGTGTCATCCAACCATCCAGCCTTAACGTTTCAATTCCCCCTATTTGGCTGAAGATTTAAACATTCGTTTTTTATTGTCTCGAGGATTCCCCTTTAATGCAGTGCGGAACAAAAGACTACATTCAAAACTATGCGCGTTTGGTTGTATTTCAAAATCACACAAACTCATTGTTGTCTGTTCGTTACTTATCATTATGTTTTTGTCGCATGCAAACGTTGTCTCTATTGCAGAAACTTTATCTAGCGCCATGGCAAGTGCTTGTTTTATACTTAAAATTGTGATTACTCTTTACCTTTGCTTCTCCTGATATTATACAGGTATTACATTGCTTTTCTATTAGTCTGCTAGTAACAATAAAAGGTTAGTTATCTTAATTATTCATGCGCAATAATAGTACGTTTAATAGGTGTGCTTGTTGTTTCTCCATTGATCAATTTGCGCAAAGCACTTTTTCTTTAATCTTCAGTCTACGAGTTAGATAGAAGCAGTACACTGATATGAATTTTCTTAAATTCAAAACGAAAAAATCATTGACATATGAGAAGTAAAAATGTTAAATCCTTTCCACACTTTAGTGGTGATTTAGCCGGCTGTAGTAGTGTTTCCAATTTCCTATTGCCATATCTTGGTCTAATACAATGTGTTTTTGCATACTAGACATTTGGTAAAAGGAGTTAAAAATCTTTAGTTTTATTTTAAAATTCCGGATTAAAATTCCAGATTAAGAAATATGTTGTTTAAACTCTTTTTCAGGCATATTTTTCCACAGTCTTGGTTATTATCGCTTTCTTCTATTGTAAGTAATCAATTTTAAATTCTTCTTGATACGTGATATACATTTATTTAAAAATAACATAGTGCAATGAAGGTAATTTCAATTAGGCGTAAGTGCACGGAGTTAACACAAGACTCACGCGCTTCGTATATATTGCAATAAAGGCGTCACTATCAAGCAATCAGATTCTTGCTTATGACTTAAGTATATACAAATAAAATACATGGGTTATCAACTGTGACCTAATCGCTTTAGGTGCTCTTTTCGAGAAAAATACAATGTACATCAAAACAGATTTATGGCATATCTAATAACAGACTATTTGCAAATCTGAACAAAATTTAATAAATTTTATAAATGAACATGGGTAATTTTTAAAATGTGTCAATATAAAACACAATGATATAAATGTGTAAGCTAATCACTAGTAGTAAATGAACGGATGCTGCTGCTTCTTTGACAGTCATTTGCTTTGATAGGCAAACCTATAGTGCGTAACTAAGCTGATAAATTGGTTGGTGGTTGGTTGGTTAATTAGTTAGTTGCTATGTTGGTTGGTTGATTTTATGAATTTTATGTTTATTTAAAAAAATGAAAATGGCACCTATGTATCTGATTTGTTACAAACCTAAATAGTTGTGAAATATTGTACTGATGGCATGTAGATAGTTGTTTTAATTGTATTGTAAGACGTTCAAGTGCCATCTTTGTATATTTTTTAGATTATTATTCGAGAGGTGAGTCAGGACACGGACACGGACACGGACACAGGCGAGAACAACCTGATGCTGCTCGACCACATGAGGATCCATTATATGCAAGAACATAAGAAGCTGAATATGATTAAATATTTAGGACGTTACTTTTCCAACATACGAACCATCAGTTTCTATGAGCCCTAGAAAGCATACGATAAATAAAAGTCTTGTGAAAGATTTGGAACCTAATAAAAAGTGTCACTACATCTGATATTTCCACTGGCAATCGCACTTGATAAAAATATTGCTTTGGTAATGCAAAATGATTTAACTATGTGTGTGCAGTGATTTGACTTTATCTTAAAATGTGTGCTGTTGAATTTAAATAATCAAGACAAATTAACAGAATTTTAAAATACTTAATGTAAAGTCGCTAGTACAAGCAAAAACACTTGTACCGTGCATTCCTATTTTGACAAATTCACAGTTTGTTCTATTCATACTATTCTTTTCTGATGATATCGTGTTCTCGCATACTATTTAGATGAATCCGAAAATGCTACCCAAAGTAGTAGCCATCAAAATTATCTCCCATGAAAATTTTATTCCTACACGTGACGGATATAATCCATATCGGAACGCCCCGGATAATTCACGAGTCATCTCCCGGATGTTTGATGTAAGACGTCGTGAAACAATAATGCCGCTGCCTATGACGTCCTAAAAAATACACAGATACGTGTACTGTTTACTATATTAAGGTTTAAAAACATTACATATACGTAACCATGTGCGAAATGTAATTTAAAAATGAAAGTTTAAATGCAATAAAAACAAAACAAAACAAACCCTGAACACTGCACCAATGTTTTCTGGAATTGTTTTTTTCCTGCGAACAGAGAAATCACAGTTTATATCATTGCCGCCCTGAGAATGAACACTTGAGGGACAGGGGTTCTGATTAAAAATTAAAACAACAACAACAACAAACAAACTCGAACACACTTTAAGGATGTACGGGTACTCAAACATTACTTTTAAGTCACAATATGCAAGTTTGTATTCAAGTAAATGCATGTATTACAAAATTTAATTAGTGTATAAATATAGCACATAAAATTATTATTGTTTAAATTTTTCAATTGAAGTGTATATGTAGTAAAGGATGAAGAACATCACAGTTGATGTTACAAAGTAAGAATGTGACATTTTCGATTTGTTACCGTTTGTATGTATCTGTTTTTTCTATATTCGTTATCATTTCACATGGGGTAAATCTGCCTCGACGTTTTGCATTGGTTATGCTAAATATGAAATTTTGAATAAAACACCTCTACAAATTGAGTGTTTTAGATCTCCCGATCTTGTCAATAAGAAAGAAAAATAAACTAATATTGCTTTCAGACTGAAATTATGACACTTTGGTACCTTTCATTTAAAACGTTCACCATCTGGTTCTGATCCACGTTCTCAGCTTGATAACTGTGAAAAGTTTGTTTTTAGTGTAAACATTTTGACTGTTATCGCATAGTAAATATGCGTTTGTGTTACACTATGATATGCGTGTGTTGATAATTTTGTAGTCAAAACGATACGTATAGTTGCACACATTTGATAAAAAAGTACTCTTATTGACTGGCCGAAAAACTTCCGTTTCAGAAATGCATTGATCAAATTGATAAATATTCTGCCATTAACAATTTTTGTTTTAATAAGCAAATTAGTGTGACGTATTCGACTTTTAACATGCTTTATGCTGTAGTTGCATTTTAAATAGCACTAGTATAAAAAGAAATAAACCCGCATGCTGTTAATTATCACACTGACAACTTCACACTTGTTCCTTTTTCAACTTTTTGCTGCTGTCTAGATCTGGCGATACAGTGTTCTCGTTATTTAGTAAGCAGAATAAAATAACCATATTGAGCAATGATTGTTGGTGTCATATGCATATTACATTGTCTCATGAATTATCCTAATCGGAACACCTGGAATGATTCACGAATCATCTTCCGGATGTTTGAAGTGAGACGCGTAAAAAAAAGATGTCGGTGCCGCCATCCAAACAACACAGAGACGTATTTCTTTTTACTGTTTTTAAATGTAGTAACATTTAAATATAAGTTCATCAGATTGTGAAATGTTATCGAAAAGATAAAAGTTTCAATACTACAGAATACACCGCGCTAATCTTTTTTGAAGTTTATAATTGCGTATTTTCTTCTGGCGAAAAAAGACGTTGCAATCCTTTACATAATTTTATATCAGGTGACTGCCCAGAAGAAGAATATCTGCGAGGTCGGGAAGTTTCAATGAGAAATAAATAAACTCAGTAAGGGTGTAAGAGTGCTTTCCCATTGAAATAATACTTTTGAAGCGCAGCATGAAAGTATGTATTCAAATAAGTAATAACTAAACTATTGTATAAATGGTACATGTAAATTAATGCAAATTTCATGAATATGTTTTAATTGAGAATTATATGTCGTAAAGGATGAAGTCTTTACAGTCAGCCAAAGAAACCAGCTAAGAATGTCGAATTAGAGATGTATGTGATTACATGTGTCCATTTAATTCCTATATTCATCATCATTATATATCATTATATAAACTATATTGTGTATCAATAATATCGATTATATTGAGTGAACAGCAGTTACTTCTGTTATTATTGCCAATACCTTTTTATAAAATTTAAGAGATGAATTAAATCTTTGTCGTGAAAAAACAACAACAACATAGCAAGCGCTACATTACAAAAGCTGTATTAAATTTATCGTCCAATGATGGCGTGATTATTCTCATTTTATAAGAATGGGTTTGATGTAAAATTTCCGAAGACATGTTCTTGTTCTGCCGAACTTTCCTTTTAATAATAGCGTGCATTGATGAAGTTGTTTGTTGTTTTTTAATATTTTCGAAATGTGAATGCGTATTAAAATATTAGCTGTTGTTGTCAAATATACAAGTTTTAAGCTATCAGGCAGTTTACTTTTAGCAATAAATGACTTATATGTATATATGTTATCAAACAGCATGCTTTGTATAAAAAACTATTCTGTATTTAATAATATAAATTAATTAATCAATTTCTTTTAAAATTTGGTATGTTTGATGTAAAATGGGCAAAGAGAAAAAAAGGAAAAATGCCATTTTGCAGAGTCCTAACCATAGCCTTAAGTATAAAAGCAGTTTCAATGAGTAGACCCTATATGGATTCTCTTTATATGCAAAACTGACATTTTTGACATAAACATGCTGTTTTCTGGGGTAAAATGCTAATAGAAAACGAACACTTTTACAGGCGGTTCACGCTTAAAATAATTTAAATGCCAAGATAAGGGACTTTGACTTTAATTTGATGCTGATCCATGGGTTGTAGATCGACCAAACTTCAGAATGTCTTCAGTGTCTGAAAACAAGCACATATTCAGTGCTATAGTTAGCGAAACTTGAGGTTACACATTTTCGTAGAGTTTATACATTAACAGTCCTTTGGCGTTAAAATATGAAGAATTTGAGACATTTTAAACACTTTATAGGGTTCTCATTAAAGCTGATTACAAATCATAGATGCCGATAACATTGGAAGAGACCAGTTTAAATAACAAAGACATGTGACCGTTCAGTTCAATAGTTTGGCAGTAATTATTTCGGGACATTTCAATGTCAGCATTAACATCTTCTTAAAAGTAGCTTCCAAAGTTTTGTAAAGTCTTCACCATTTTGTCCAAATAATAAAATCGCCATATTTTTATTTGTTAAAATAGCCATGCATAAACGAGGAATAGGATGATATTTATATTATAACACGGAATCGCTATCATTTCTGCTGTAAATGTTGAAAATGAAAATGATGAGATTTCATAAATGATGCGGATATCATTATCAGTGCAATAAGTACTTGTGACATATTGACAATATTCCTGAACATCTAATTGCTCGAACGACAAGAAGACACGGCCCATGACCTTTTCACAATACCCATTTATCAAAATACGCACGAAAACAACAACAACAAAATATTTTATTTATACTTCGTGAGTAAGTATTAACTATTGTTGATAGGGAATGCGGCCTTCGTAAATTATTTCAATATTTTAATTTCAAATATGGGCAGATCTTCATTGTGTCAGAATAAATGTAAACCATATAGTTGTCTCACTTTTTTGAATGTTTATTCTTTCTGGTATTGGTTCTTTATTCTCTGACAAGATTCTATTTTCCAATATGCTTGCCTTTGCTTTTCTTTTGTTAATTACTTTTGATACCTAACAATTACACATATGACGGGCGTAAAGCAATTAAAAGTGGCGTTTTCCGAAAACTTTTTAAAAATATTGTTCAATACTATTTTTACTAAATTATCCGTTATATCATGTTGCTACTATTGTTTAAAATATACTAACCATTCTTTAGAAAATTAAACTGATAATTAGTCCAAGTGCACAGCATTTCATGGAAATTAAGTACATAATCGAAGGGATTGATGTTAGATTACAATTTGCAATGGTATCCTTGTATTTATTTGTATTGCGAGAAAAACGATATAGATTATATAATTTGAGACATATCCATTTCTTGATGTTGGGTTACTTTGTGCGTCACCATATGAGATTCATATTTCAAACTTACTAGGTTTGTACAAATTTGCATAACTGATGAAGATTTCAATGCCAGGATTGATTTAAACTATTCAACTGGCACTAGGGTTAAGTTTCCAAATGTTTAGTCGTCTTTTTTGTGTATAATAGCAGTAGGAAAACTCGTATGCATCAGTGCATTAGCCATCCTGCATTTTATGACAATGTTCTTAATGAAATTAAGACAACCAGAGGTTTCAACTAATTTTCTGACCTCTTTACAAAACACCTAGGAATTATTCGCTTTATTGTATTGCTTGTATTTAAGTAGGGTATTTTTGCAGTCTTCATTTTTCTTAATATTGTGAATTTATATATAATGTGATACACATATGAGATTGTACATTAGGTATTACTTCGAGGTATGCGTTAATCATATTTTTGGGTAGTTGCTCCATTTGTTTACAAGTAATGATGCTTGATATTATGTTAAATGTTTATTACAACACTAACCATCATGTTGGTACAGTATATAAGAAGGAACCGAAGAAAACAAACGTTTGCAAGTCTTTAACAAAAAGGCAATGTGTCGTTGGCATATCAAATATAATACTTTTGGCTGGTTTGCTTGCGTTTTTTAATGCAACGTCTTCTTATGAAAATTCAATGTGGTGATACTGAAATACGATTTATATATCAGGAATAGCCATGGTTTACGAAGCATCCTTTTCTAAGAATTAATTGATAGCTTACACAATACATCCAAACTGTATGCGTTGAGCTTAGTCGGTAATATTTATTGTTTACTATCTAGATTTATATGTAAATGTTTTGACTGAAAGCTAATGTAAAGTATAAATTGCACTATAACACAATGAAGCACTGCATCAAAATGAAATTTTAAGAGATCATTTGGATGGTAAATGATGATGAACCGATAGTGATTTTGCATATTAATTACAGACGGAAATCTATGTGTTAACCATAACGCTGTTGAAGAGTTGTTAAATAAACCCGAGACACCTTAGTTATCTAGATTATTGGCGTATACGGCCTAAGGTTACAATGCAATACTAATTGTTAAGTTAATTGTTTCAACTCTCGAACACATCACAACATACCGAATAAATCCGCTAGTTTCCCGCTAGGCCAGACTGACAATAAATATTTCCTTATTTACACCTGCAAAGCAAAGGAAAACTGCTTCTCTTTGGGTGTTATAATACACCTGCTGATGGTAGTAATTATGGAGATAGCATGAATTGCACCAGAAATCAATTTAGATATAACTCACAATAAAACTACTTTTGACCAGATAAACTATTACCAGAATTATTCCAGGACCTTACATAATTCGAATTCAACGCGAGGAAAACAATGCTGCAAAATTTTTCTATAGCTATTTGTTAAAATATGCAAGAGAACGACAAAATGTCACTTATAGATACCTCGTGAATAAGAACTGACTTTATAACATTATTTCCATAGGGATTTTCTTCATCCTGAAATAGCTGAATATTTAGATATGGAAGTGAGAAGATATTTAACGTGTCACAAGACCTGTCAATCTTATTGTATTCGCGCATTTTGATATATTTATAATGTTTTTTTTTGGTTATTCCCTGTGACAGGAGAATTTCCTCCACTGTTTTAACCTTCACAGTTTTTGTGTTTATTATTTAACATACGCGCGTCATAGTATTTAAATAGATTCAAATGTGTCTCTTTGCCAAAATCTTAACTGTAAGTTTCTTCAAACTTACCCCAGATAACAGCATGGCTAGTGATAATATCAGTTCTCCCAATTGTTCCATTAAAAATTGACAGATAATGCTAATACTAAAGATCCATAAAAACAAAAGAACGTTTACTCAATATTGCAAAAGTTTATTAAATGTCAGCATTATTTCCTGTGTAGAAAAAGCAAACGGAAAGAATAATACAGTTTTCTTTTGAAACAAAACATTCATATATAATTTGGTATTTACTAGAACTAGCAAACTAGACACTGTAAAGAAAAAGTATACAATTCACTTTGAGCAGCACTTCCCATTGTAAAAACGGTTTTTGGCTTATCAAAATTAAAACAAAGTTTGCGAGGTCTTTTTCGAAATAAATGATCAGTCGACAATACAGCGACAATTCAATAGGTTGATATTGAAATAGAGAGCACACACACAGACACAGACACACAGACACACACAGACACACACAGAGACACAGACACAGACACACACATACAGACAGACAGACACACACACACACATACACACACAAACACACACGCACGCACACACACACACAGACACACACCCACACGCAGTCACAGACACACACACAGACACACGCACACACACAAAACCACACAGAACATACTTTATGAAACAAGCCTAAGGTGATAATGACATGTCCGCTAATGAAATGTACGAGTCAAAATTAAGGGCAAAATCGTTTAAAATATCAGTCTCCTCTTAGTAATCTCGAAGCTTGGCATTAGACGATACGACCCATGACAATCGAACAATGCGGCTAAACGAACCGTTTCTGCCATTACTTGAACAATCCAGAACGCACTGAATAAATATGTCAGTTTCTTGAGTGGCTAGAGTGATAAATGAATTTGGTAATTAACATCTGAAAAAGCAAACAACAACAACAACAACAACAACAACAGCAACAACAAAAACAACCAACAACCCCCTCGAGATAAATTAGTGTTTGTTACAATGAAATTTATTGGTAATGCTTTTGCGAATGTCATGTTTTGATTTAAGCGGCATTGCGTATAACCTTTTTGTAAACGATATTGTTGATGTTGATCATGAAAGTGTTCTTCATGCTGCAAAGATGTAAAAAATAACCAATGAAAGTATGAGCAGTGAAACATACCATAATATATTCACGAAACTGAGATAGCAAATGCTATAAAAAGGTAATACGCCAGTTAGAATGGACTTAATATTTAAGTGTTCTGGCAGCTATACGATCCTTTATGATGGCAGATCGACCTAAATTACTTAATAGTTTTATTTCGAAATAAAAAGACATCCAAAAAAAAATCTAAGTAGAACGTTAAATATGTTGCACATGTAATTGAAATATTGTTTCCACATGTCTTGTCTTGTGACAAATAGAAAGCTAGTAAGAACTGTAAGAATTAAATATATTATTCAGCAGCATTTATTCCAAAAAGGGAGAGATAGAGAGAAAGAGACAAGGGGGTGGACCGAAAGAGATGTACAAACACAACACGATACAACAATGTCGCCCTTTACTACTTTCTTAATTATTAAATGTTCTTTACTTAACATACATCTGCTTAATCCCATAAAACGTACCGACTTTTGCGTTTTACAAGTCATTAGGCACCAACATGCAAAGCTTGCAAAGAAATGTTTCATTAATGCAAATGTAATATCACATATTACTACAAATATTGCAGCTAAATATAAAAATCACACTAGAATATATTTTTTCGCAACAAAAATTCCAGTTCTGTCTCACACTATTGCTGTTTTCTTTCTTCTTGGTATCATAACGTCCACCACTACTACCATCACAATTACCAATTCCCTAAACACACATAATAACAAACACCTATTTATTAAAACTATCTAAACAGTTTATTCATTAAATTTCATCATATATCCGGGTCATGTCCTTGCAAGTATGTTCCGAATTATGTATCTGAGTTATAAGAAACAAATCAAGATCAAGAAACACTAAACAGAGAAATTGATTTCCTGTTATTAACCAATGGAAATAATATCAATGAATGTCACTTCCGTTAGACAGAAACAATGATAGGATACATGAATACGTGTTAGAGAGATGATATCGAATATCAAGGACGAGCAGAACTGTTTCTTTTTTACAAGTACAAGAGATGAGGTAGGTACTAAAAGCATGCAAAGGACATTTTAATGGTTTTAATAAATATACCATTTGACAGCAGTGTGATCTAATTTTCTTTAATATTAGAAGGTGTTTTCTGTTTGTGTTGTGGCTCTTCTCATTGACTATATGCTTTACAGACATTTTATTCCTAGTGACAAATTGAGAAAATTAATTGATATCGTAAACAACCATATAATTTTCTAGTGGATGCATTTTCTAATTTTGTCTGAAAATATTTGGACATTGGGGCCATTTTGAATCAATGTTATTGTTCAACGGAGATAATGGTATGTCTAATGCTAATGGTATCTGCACACTCTATTGAGTATGACAGCATCTAACTTTTAAGCGATGAAATTCATTCTAAAAAAGAATAAAATAATGTTTTTACGACTATCATATAAAAACTGTTCCATTTCATGCAATTGGCTATTAGGCCTAAATAAATAAAATGAAAACAACAACAGCAACAATACCAACCACAATAATTACAACAAATATCAATGTAGTTGACAAATTACTTATACCATTTTACACTTAAGACCTTATTACAATAATTCTTTATTATTATGTGTAACAGTAGAGACGCCCAGTTTTTATATAAAATACATGCTTGAAAATAAAAATAGAATACAGGCAGATGTTTCTCAAGAAAATTAAGCAAAAACCTTACAAACACTTTGCTAGAGTTTTCCTAAGTTTGTGTTAGATATATGGACTGAAAGTAAAGTTAAATCATTTCATTTATGCCGATTTTGGGGTGCTCGAAGATTCAGCCTAGTCTCAGAATGTGCTTAAAAAGGTGATTAAGAGCTTTAAATATGTGTCCCGACCAAGTCGAATGACGTTAATAATTAGGTTAGGAATATGTTGCCGAGGCCTTTATCCCCTGTACATTTAGTCAATATGCTGAAAGTATATTAACAGATAAGTGGTTAATACTCCAAGCTGATTAAATTCCTAATTAAAACTAAGAAAAAATATATTTATGGTTTCACTTACAAGAGTTAAAGTTATATCCATAAAAATGTCCTTGCGAATACACACACACACACACACACACACACACACACACACACACACACACACACACACACACACACACACACACACACACACACACACACACACACACACACACACACACACACACACACACACACACACACACACACACACACACACACACACACACAGACACACACAGACACACACACACAGACATACACACACACACACACACACACAATCAAACACACACACACAAACACACACACACACACACAAACACACACACACACCACGCACGCACACACACACTCACACTCAAAGACATATTTCCGGTTATTTACCATAAATGCCCATAACTTTTACTTCCGACTCAAAGGAAGCAAAGGTAAAAAGGTAATTTTTTTCAGAATGAATAAAATCATTAAGATTAAGAGGAAAATGCAAATTGCCAAAACATCAAATTTTTTTTTTCGATGCTCAGCCTTTTTCTACCTCATTACTCAAAGAGGCGATGTATGCACCAAAATCACGTAAAAGCAATTAAAAGTTTTTTTAATACATGGTAACCCTAGCTTTGTCCTATTTTTCGTTAAAATTAACATTATTCTATCCCTTTATCTGACGGCTTGTCTCAGTTTTCTTTGTCCTAGTGACATTTAACGTCGTGTTTGTGCAACTTAAATGTTTAGTATGCTAAATTGTTCAGCGTTACTCCAAATAACTTACTCTTTATGTGGAAAATCTAATTATATTATTTTGCGCAGGAAATATTTCATTCGTCTCAAAATAATAAGACATTGATGCATTGTTTAAATAGATGTGAAGTTTCGTGCTATGGGTGTTTTACTGAAATATAGCATTGCAAATGTACTTAGTATTTTTAAGTAAATGTGTCCAACCACCTAATAAATCAGCTACGCCATGAAGAACTACAACAGCAGCAAGAACACAGAAACTAATATAATGATTTTGGACAACAATACATGTAACTGAAACTTTTTTAGAAATAATTTGATATAATCCAATATAAATATATGTTGGTACTTTCAATCGCAACTGTTTATTCTTTATCGCTGGATAAAGATTGGTTATATTTTTGTCGTCATTATATTTTGATAATTGTGATTCTTTTTAATCTAGTTTAAATAAATATAAACCAATGCGAAAAAAAAAAAAAAATTTAAGGATTAGGTTACATTTACAGCAACTTCTATTGTGTAAATGTTTTTATATGGTTAAAAACGATACGAATCTGACAGACCGGAACTAATTCATCTTCATGTTCTGTGTCATTTATGTATGCTAGCCATATTCCTTGCCTGATATTTATTTACCGTATTGCATTAAAAACAGTCGCTTCTTACTTACAAGTTCCAAAAGGTTTCAGGGAAAGTGAATTTATTTAGTCAATTTAAAAAACGTCTTAATTTGGAAATATATCCTCAAATTCAGCGCAAGACAGTTAGCTTAAAACGACGTTTTGATGGGTGTAAATGCGAATTTGTTAAAACTGTATAATTGTAATTGAGTCAAGACATCGTCTCTTTCATGACAAGTAAAGTTATAGATCTCTGCAAACAAAAATATTATTATGAATGTTAATTTCGCGTTTTTGCTTCTTCTGTCTACCAGGAGATATGGTATTAACAACGAGACAGTTGGCTGTTACTTTGCTTTGTAACCGTGTTATTTTACAATATTAGTTTGCCACGTTTTTTTTCTAACTGTGAATAAAATAATGCATTATCACAATTTCCATAAATATGTAATTAATATGTTAACATTCACACGGCTTCTTCGTTAATCTGATTTAAATTATTGTTGTCGAAGGAAAGGCAAATAAGAACTAATGATTAATTTTAGGTTTCACTTCTTGAGATGAAAATCATTACCGTCTAAACATGTCCTCGTTAATATATGTTTTTTAATTTTTCTTGTTCATATACATTATTTCTTCATTTTTGCATTATTAATACTGTTGGCGCTAGTTAATAAGATAATAAATATAGTGCTGCCTCTTCGATATGCCTGTTTTTTTAGTTTTGCGGCGTCTTATCTCTTATAGTATGTACATATGTACATGTACCATAAGAGAAAATACATTTCGAATGGTTTGCTCTATTGTTAATGTCGATTCAACAAATACCAGTAGTCAAGATACGCTTGAAAACTATTTACTTTACACACTTCTTTATAGAAACCTCTACAAGTAGATGTAGCTTGTTTAACAATCTGGCTGTAGACAATATAGATTTTTGACCTCGTACAGTACATAATTAAATATCGTGAAAATGAGAACACTGTCAATATGCCAGAACAACGTCCAAATGTATTTTTATAATGTCTTCCTGTAATAGTATTCTGTGACAAGGAACAGGATATAAACAAAACTGCAAATGACAACTTTACAATAACAATTTATTAAAGTACACACGAAAACAGCACATCAACTATCTTTTGCTTTAAGATGTCTATATACGATACGTGTATATATATATATTATGTTCTGTGAAAATATAATTATCATTATTATGCTTCCAATCACATTGTTTGTTTTTCTTAATTTTAATAACACATGGCGAGCACCAAATATTTAAATGAAAGTTGTATTCTTATTTAACTTTTTTCCATTAGGATTGACCATATCATAAAATGTACGTATAATTTGTTTAAGATAAGCTTCTACAAAAGTAAATAATAAGCTTAACGGCACTTTTTTTATAAACAGAAACAAAACAAAACAAAACAACAACGAAAACAACCTCAAAAAATAAGAAAGTTTCACTTACAAGGGTTAAAGTTATTTCCATAAAAATGTCCTTGCGAATACACACTCACACACACACACACACACACACACACACACACACACACACACACACACACACACACACACACACACACACACACACACACACACACACACACACACACACACACACACACACACACACACACACACACACACACACACACACACAAACACACACACACACACACACACACACACACACACATACACACACACATACACACACACATACACACACACACACACCACGCACGCACACACGCACTCACACTCAAAGACTTATTTCCGGTTATTTACGATAAATGCCCATAACTTTTACTTCCGACTCAAAGGAAGCAATTTTAAAAAGGTAAATTTATTCAGAATGAATAAAATCAAAAAGATTAAGAGGAAAATGTATATTGCCAAAACATCACAAACAAAATTTGCGATGCTCAGCTGTTTTCTACTTCATTACTCAAAGAGGCGATGTAGGCACCAAAATCACGTAAAAGATAGGATTTTAATACATGCTAACTCTAGCTTTGTCCTATTTTTCATTAAAATTAACAATATTCTATCCCTTTATCTGACGGCTTGTCTCAGTTTTCTTTGTCCTATTGACATTAACGTCGTGTTTGTGCAACTTAATTAATTGTTTAATATGCTAAATTGTGCAGGGTTATTCCAAATAACTTACTCTTTATGTGTAAAATCTAATTATATTATTTTGCGCAGGAAATATTTCATTCGTCTCAAAATATTTGGACATTGATGCATTGTTTCAATAGATGTGAAGTTTCGTGCAATGGGTGTTTTATTGTAATATAGCATTGCAAATGTACTTAGTATTTTTAAGTTAATGTGTCCAACCACCTAATAAATCAACTACGCCATGAAGAACTACAATAGCAGCAAGAACACAGTAACTAATATAATGATTTTGGACAACAATACATGTCATTGAAACTTTTTTAGAAATAATTTGAGATACGAAAACATCCAATATAAATATATGTTGGTACTTTCAATCGCAACTGTTTATTCCTTATCGCTGGATAAAGATTGGTTATATTTTTGTCGACATTATAATTTGATAATTGTGAGTCGTTTTGATGGGTGTAAATGCGAATTTGTTAAAACTGTATAGTTGTAATTGACTCAAGGCTTCGTCTCTTTCATGACAAGTAAAGTTGTAGATCCCCTGAAAACAAAAATATTATTATGAATATTAATTTCGCGTTTTTTGCTGCTTCTGTCTGCCAGGAGATATGGTATTAACAACTAGACATTTGGCTGTTACTTTGCTTTGTAACCGTGTTATTTTACAATATTAGTTTGCCACGTTTTTTTCTAACTGTGAATAAAATAATTCATTATCACAATTTCCATAAATATGTAATTAATATGTTAACAGTCACACGGCTTCTTCGTTAATCTGATTTAAATTATTGTTGTCGAAGGAACGGCAAATAAAAACTAATGATTAATTTTAGGTTTCACTTCTTGAGATGAAAATCATTACCGTCTAAACATGTCCTCGTTAATATATGTTTTTTAATTTTTCTTGTTCATATACATTATTTCTTCATTTTTGCATTATTAATACTGTTGGCGCTAGTTAATAAGATAATAAATATAGTGCTTCCTCTTCGATATGCCTGTTTTTTTTAGTTTTGCGGCGTCTTATCTCTTATAGTATGTACATATGTACATGTACCATCAGAGAAAATACATTTCGAATGGTTTGCTCTATTGTTAATGTCGATTCAACAAATGCCAGTAGTCAAGATACGCTTGAAAACTATTTACTTTACACACTACTTTATAGAAACCTCTACAAGTAGGTGTAGCTTGTTTAACAATCTGGCTGTAGACAATATAGATTTCTGACCTCGTACAATACATAATTTACTATCGTGGAAATGAGAACACTGTCAATACGCCAGAACAACGTCCAAATGTATTTTTTATAATGTCTTCCTGTAATAGTATTCTGTGACAAGGAACAGGATATAAAAAAAACTGCAAATGACAACTTTACAATAACAATTTATTAAAGTACACACGAAAACAGCACATCAACTATCTTTTGCTTTAAGATATCTATATACGATACGAATATATATATATATATATATATATATATATACGAATTTATTTCAATATTTAAAATTAAAATGTAAAACTATTCAAAGTACTAGAAATTCTACAGTTATCCTTATTTCTTTCTTGATTATGTTCTGTGAAAATATAATTATCATCATTATGCTTCCAATCACATCGTTTGTTTTTCTTAATTTTAATAACACCCTGCGAGCACCAAATATTTAGTAGAAAAAGTAGAAAAAATCGAGTGATTGATTTATACACGATCAGAATTGTATTTAGTTGTCACAAACTGTAAAACATGGATTGTTTTTAGTCGGTGTTGTAGTATTTATTTATATTTTGAAGCTTATTTTCATGTATTAGTTTTTGCTACGTACATGTAATGGGGGTATTATGTACTTTGGTTTTGATAGGCCATACGGCACCATTTGAACAATGAAGGACAAGTAAAAGAAATAGGAAAAGGTCATTTGGCTAAACAAATTAAGATAATTAGAACGGCTGTGTAAATAGTAAACGCAATGACAACGGCTGCGATGAGCACCCAATGTTGATGTTGCTAAACGATGAGCAAACCGACGGCAGTGTATGTGTTTACAATGACATGATAGCAAATTCTGATTATGCAAACTCGGCTTGGTAGTATATTCAGGCAAAATACGCTGCTAATGAATAGTATTGCTATGGCGATTTAGGGGATCTCGTTATTCCCTATGTGACTGTTGACAACGTTCTGTTCATGACTAAAGCAAAATATATGTCTTAACTATATTATCCCTGCTGGTGGTAATATTGTTTTGCTTTGTTTTGTTACGTCGTACGGGCACAGTTATGGTCATATTCGAAGAAAATCAAAAACTTGTATGTGAAGAAACATAGCTGGAAAACCTCGTCACATAATGTTCTCGCCCCGATCGGGGCTAAAGCTTACGCAGTGAGGTGTTGAGGAGTTACAAGTCCATGACTATAACCGATCGGCCACTTGGGCCACTGCTGTCAATTATATATTTTGGAGATGAAAACGCGTGCAAACAAAAACATATAAATTTATTACTAGTGACAATAATGCAGGAATAATTATACAATCCTGGAGAGCTCTCGCACGCTATATGCGGAAATAAGTCACATTCTTTGAGATTTTTTGCGATAAATATTTATCAAAATACGCACAAACACGAAAAAGCCAAAGTTATTGAGATATTTCATGAATAAGAAATGATTTAAAAAGAAAATGGTCCTCTTGGATGCTGGAATTTCTTAATATTCGCACGAATGATTAATAATGATATGTAGATGTTTATGAAAGTAGGACACTACAGATAGCACTTTTTAGTGCTGTGACATTGGCATTTGTTATCGATCATACCAATATCATGTGCAGACAATAGTATTTCCCCCAGATGTCTAAAAGGACTAAATATATAAATGTTTGAATGTATGCATGTATTAACAGGGTGCTTCAGAACCAGTGCGTTTCATCAGAACAGAGACAATTATCAGTAGTTAAATGTTTGCAAATAATTTTTTTTCTAGACTATCTCTCTGGACATAGGAAATTTAATTAAAACCAGACTTAATCCACGACATTTGTTATGACTTGTTATATCATGGTCTGTTCTTTTATAGAACAACACTGTTTTTAAAGTCGTTAACATAAGTGTTTTCTAATGATTGTTTAAACATTTCTCGTATCAACAAGCTGTGATTTAGAATCGGCAGGCTAATCAATAGATTCATTGTTCATTTAGGTTTGACCGAGTAAAAGAAATAAACATTTTCCTGCTATGGGATTTGCCTCTTTATCTTATTTCCAGCACTGATGCGATGTAATGGCCATCAAATTTTATAGAATGTGCATAGTCTTGTGTAAGGTAATCGTTTAAATAACAGATTTCCTATTATTTCGGCCAAAATTTATGGTTCATTTCATGGCTATTTTCTAAAATTTGAAAGTATTTGTATATTAGCATGGTAAGAAAATACCTGATAATATGTAGAATTCTTTTTTAAGAATTTGAAAATTATTTTTCTTTATCTTAATAAATAAATATTTGAATAAATATTTTAAATTGTAATTAACTTTCCTCTGCTTCTATTCTTAAAGCCTAGATTTAATAATCGACCCCATGTAAGTTTATCAATTAAATGTCAAAACATTTGCAACGGAAAATACAATAATTTAAATTTAAATAAAAAAAAAATAAAAAAATAAAAAAAATAATCGTAGAATTGTCTCTAATCGTCTTCAGTAAACACCCTTATAGTTTTATCTCTGACAATTTTTAGATTTTTATTAGACAGCCCATCGTTCGTTGAAAGATGACATTCGTTAAATAAAATCAAAATGTGTTAAATGTTCTATATCTGGAAAGGACTGATATTTCAAAATAGCATGCGATGTTGCTTTGTTTAATTTATGTAATTTTAAATATAACTTGATTTAAGAATCATATACATGTATCGTATAACGCTAGCTTAAACATTAGAGCTTATTTATTTTCTTGCGGTTTATGAGAATATAAGACAGAAAAGAATTAGAAAACAAATCAAATCGTCCGTCTGGCATCAGTTTCTATATCGGGCAAACCAGTCATCGACGTATTCGTATATTTACTTGAGCGGGAACATGGGAGCAAAACTACTTTTTAATGCCTTTGGTCAATTTGTACAAAGGGATTATATATATATATATATATATATATATATATATATATATATATATATATATATATATATATATATATATATATATATATATATATATATATATATATATATATATATATATATATATATATATATATATATATAACAGATGAACAATTCGACACTTGTTGGACTTTTGGGCAAAACAGGCTCCACTTACTGAGTAATGCATTTGTAAATTTTGTCATCTGAATGCACACATAAAGTTCGTTTTGCATTTAAAAAATTATATGTGCATATAATTGCTAGATGTGTAGGAATATGGCCATGATACAACATCTTGTACAGGATTAAAAAAACTTACTAAACTTAAACATGTTTGTATTATAGATGATTCGTCACTTAAAATGTTTATTTCAATCAATTTTCTAGAACTGCACATTGTCTCTTCAGGTTTAATAAAGGTGACATTTAAAAATAACCATGCCGTATGTACATTAATTGAGTCGACCGTTTTGTTGAAATCGGAAATTCCATTTTTGATTTGTTTGCATTTAAATGATTCAATCCCCAAATATTGACATAATAACTATTCAGATTCATGTTAGCATTTATTTGTTCAATGCCAAATGTTAAATATTAAAGAAACAAAATTCTTCGACCAGCTCATTACTGTGATCTTGAAATAGATGTATATCGAAGTAATACTGAGGTGATCTACTTTCAACAGTTTATTTAATTTTCTATTAAGAAAGTAGAATTCTAGTGTTCGATTTTCCATACCAAAATAACAAACATGTTTATATCAGAAGCATGAGGATCTTATTATTTAGTGGAGAAAATATTTTATAAATGTCTCAGAATAATTGTACATTGGCGCCTGTTTGATCATTGTTTAACGCCACAGCAGTGTCATTGCTTATCGATAATGGTGTGTATATATTGTTACATGACATTACATTCGTCCCTAATGTTCAGTACGTTATTAAGTCAGTGTGAAGGACGACATGTTGTTTTAATTGATGACTTTATTTCTGAAAAAACAACAACACACGATTGTTTACACGAAAGCAAACTGTGTTTTGTCTTACTTTGGTCTGAATAAAAGACGGTGATTTTCTTTCAGTTAAAAGGACGCATAGTACATTAATTTTATATTGATTTTAAAATAGGGTTCGATAAATATGTACGATAAAACAAAAACACAAGAATTAAAACAAAATTAAACACCGAATTTTTTATGCAAATGTCAAGTCTGACATTTATCCATATTATAACAGTGAAAAAACAAAACAGATATCATACGTCTCAGGAAACTTGAAGACATTTCGATAAAAAGTAATTTCAAATCGACATTTAGGGATGTTTTCCTTCTCGCCACACATGTCCCAATGCGGTGCAACTTGTTTTGTTGTCCCCTCACACACATTATGAAGCCTCTTTAACCCCAGATGTTTTATTTTTAATTTTATACACGTTTTATTGGACCCTAAATGGCTGCTTTATCAACTCTGCACGGATGGAATGATAACAAATATCGGCGAAATATGCATCGGCGATTTATATTTAAAGATTATTGATACATGTCATTTTTGTTATTTTAGAAAAACAACAACCACACCTCAAATATGTTAGTATTTACAAAGTTTGTATTTACGTATGGCTTTCAAATGAAAATACTTTTAGGTATTGACTGTACGGCCCTTTTATATCGAGCAGAGACATTATTTTTGATATTATGACTTATATTTGAATAATAGGTTATGGTGTCTGTTATGTAATCCAGCAAATATATCACCATAATGGTGTTTGATTATTTTAAATTGATACTGACATTGCTTATCCTATGCGGCGCCTGAGTAAGTCTCAATTTAATATCGCGTGTGCATTTCAATAACTGTTAGTATTTGTTAGTAATGTTTTAGCCAATTATTTCTTGTTGTAGCGATGTATAAGACAAATAGCCTTTAAGATAACTCAAATAATATGAATTATGTCTAATTATTGTTTATCGACAATGGTGTGTATATATTGTTACATGACATTACATTCGTCCCTAATGTTCAGTGCGCTATTTAGTCAGTGTGAAGGACGACACGTTGTTTTAATTGATGACTTTCTTTCTTTCTGAAATAAACAAAAAAAAAAGCAAAAACGATTGTTTACAGGAAAGCAAACTATGTTTTGTCTTATTTTGGTCTGAATAAAAGACGGTGATTTTCTTTCAGTTAAAAGGACGCATAGTACATTTATTTTATATTGATTTTAAAATAGGGTTTGATAAATATGTACGATAAAACAAAAACACAAGAATTAAAATAATATTAAACACCGAATTTTTTATGCAAATGTCAAGTCTGACCTTAAGCCATATTATAACAATGAAAAAGCAAAATAGATATCATACGTCTCAGGAAACTTGAAGACATTTCGATAAAAAATAATTCCAAATCGACATGTAGGAATGTTCTCCTTCTCGCCACACATGCCCCAATGCGGTGCAACTTGTTTTGTTGTCCCCCACACACATTATGAAGCCTCTTTAACTCCAAATGTTTTTTTTTTATATTTTATACACTTTTCATTGGACCCTAAATGACTGCTTTATCAACTCTGCACGGATGGGATGATAACAAATATCGGCGAAATATGCATCGGCGATTTATATTTAAAGATTATTGATACATGTCATTTTTGTTATTTTAGAAAAACAACAACCACACCTCAAATATGTTAGTATTTACAAAGTTTGTATTTACGTTTGGCTTTCAAATGAAAATACTTTTATGTATTGACTGTACGGCCCTATTATATCGAGCAGAGACATTTTTTTTGATATTATAACTTATATTTAAATAATAGGTCATAATGTGTCTGTTATTTAATCCAGCAATTATATCACCATAATGTTGTTTGATCATTTTAAATTGATACTGACATAGCTTATCCTATGCGGCGCCTGAGTAAGTCTCAATTTAATATCGCGTGTGCATTTCAATAACTGTTAGTATTTGTTATTAATGTTTTAGCCAATTATTTCTTGTTGTAGCGATGTATAAGACAAATAGCTTTTAAGATAACTCAAATAATATGAATTATGTCTAATTATTGTTGTCGATAATATCTTCTGTACTGTTCCATTCTCACCTTCAAATGTTGCTTTTATTATGAATGTAAATTTGGCTTCAAGTGCAATAAGTAGCACATCTCATTAGTGAAGTAATGTTATTCACTATCATTTGTAAGGTAAAGAAATTAAAGTTAACTTTCTCACATGGAACTTGACTTTTCTGCAATAAAGACCCATACATTTCCTTAAGTAAGCAAAAGAATAAAAAACATCAAAATAAAATAGGTGATTCCATACCCTGCATTTACAATGATACAGACATAAAATAACTCATATTGCTTGAAATTAACCTTGCTTGATTTGTTCATTTCTAACAAAAATTTTAAAGTAAAAGAAAAAAATCTATACCCTCAAAATGACCAAACATTTATTAGTTGTAATGATAATTGTTGTGTTAAAGACACAAATAGTAGATAAAGTATACCTCTATGTCACACTCTTAGGCAAAACAAGGGGCTACACCTCTCCACTAAAATAACACTCACTGACTAATTACATCGTGAAGTGATCTTAATATTCATATTTTAACATAAAGAAAATGAGGAAGAAGGAAATAAGTTGTGCCATTTTCTGTCGACTATGCGGAATTATAAACAAAGATTTACCGATAAATGTTATTTATACTAATTTGCTATTTATATCTGCTTTGAAACAATGTTCCATCCTGTTTCCTAATTTATGATAGACACTTTCTTCGAGGAATTATTATACCTGACAATAATAAAAGCAGATCAGAATATTTCCTTCTCTAACAATCGTTCTTAATTGTATTTTTGTAAAAGCATACAGTTTCTATTTAAATTAAAATCAACATTCCCTGAAATAGTACCTAAACTGAGAATACATCTTTGGAAAATATTTACGTAAGCGCTTCAATGATCTCCGTTGTGTTTAAGAGCGAATTGTTAATTTTAAGCTTGGTTGTAATGTCGATAAATTTGATAATTATTTTCGTCAGTAACTTTATTTATAACTGACACATTTAAAATGCATAAAATTATGCAGCTATGTCAGAGATGAATTGGAACCAGATTCCGTATGTTATTTTTCAAAAGTGCTTGGATTGTCACAGAAAAAATATATAAGAAGGTGTTAAGTGTGTAACTTAGTTATTGCTAAATCATCTTTGGAGTTCTAAAGCCTTATTTGTGGAAGCATACACACACACACACCACTCTCTCTCACACACACAACCATAAAAGTAAAACGGACACGACATTTGTAGCAACTAAATAACACTGAAATATGTTTGTTTGTTTATTCGGTTTATCGTCCCACCAACAGTATTTCAGTTATCTGGAGACGGTGTCCACTTGAAGCAGATATAGTGCTGCCTTCACTGTGTATAGCATGCCGTGAACACCTGGCATGATACCACACCCAGTCACATTATCCTGACACCGGGCCAACCAGTCGTGGAACTACCCTTATATTTGCTTGAGCGTTAGCAAGGGAACTGAAATATGTAATTATTCTTTCAACACCTCTTAGCAATAATAATAAATGTGAAATTTTACACGTCAAATGCCTATTCACAAGAAACAACAAAACAAACCTCTGGCAAAAATGCAAGGACAATGCTCATAACAAACAAGCAACATGTCTGTATTAAGTATTATATAGTATACTATTCATGTTAATGAGGTCACTGAATCGACATGGTATCATTGTTAAGAAATATTTCTTAATTAATTTGAACAATACCATTTTATAAGGAGCCTCTGTCCTCATTAGCTAAACAATAGAGCACTAGAAAACATTGTCCAATAAAACATCTCTATCGAAACAGGCAGGTAAGTTTAAACCAGACAAGATAAGCACTGATTCAAATAAGCTGCTTGTTACTTAGAGTTTATCATCAGTTCCATATTTACATTACGTGAAATTGGAAAAGTAAATGTCAAAGAATCTATGTCTGGCTGAAACACAATACCTTACAATTACCTATGATGAAACTTTTTCCAGAAGCTGATAAAGGGCTTTAATATTATAGGTTGATGATGCTTGTCAAAAACAGTCTAGAAATGATATTCATAGTTATTGCGCATTATACATGATGCTTTTAAGACGAAGTATTTGTAGCTATGATACTCTAATTGATAAGAGTAGCATACTTTTGGAAGCGTTTCCATAGAATGTTTATTTGATAAAAGAACGTTAAATTAAATATGAACCAATTATATGACGATAAAATAAATCCTATCTATTTTAACATATCTATAACACGAGAATC
Source organism: Sinonovacula constricta (assembly GCA_007844125.1). Classification (NCBI taxonomy): domain Eukaryota; kingdom Metazoa; phylum Mollusca; class Bivalvia; order Cardiida; family Solecurtidae; genus Sinonovacula; species Sinonovacula constricta. The sequence goes on along the minus strand of CM017556.1, from coordinate 82,326,822 downwards.
GATAGATATAAAAACGTTTTAAACTATTAATGAATATATATCGCACCATTAAGTAGAACGAATATGCCATTTTAATCTTCTTCTATGTCTCATTTCATTCGATAACCATAAACTTAACTGTATTATTTATAAACACAACCAGGTTAGTTGCAAATGATGTATAACTATCTGATCAGACACGACGGCCTTGTCCCTTGAACATGCTTTATAGCTAAACCTGAAGCCCTCTCAATGTAGCCAGGGAATATAAGCATATATTTATTTTTGCAGATGATGTTCTTCAGCTTAATTGTGTAACGTTGATTTCTAGACCGGAACAGGACGCAACAAACCAATTATACCTTTTCTCTATTCCATTTATTTAAAAATAAAGAATATTTTGTTTTTCTGTTAAGCAGAAATACTTATCTCCTCACCCAAATGCAATGCAAACACGCCACTACTTTCTATTAAATGACTTCATTCCAAGGCGGTAACTTTTGGTTTTGTTCTTTTTGTTAAATGACTCAACACAGATTTGTTCTTACTTGGATATTAGGCTTGCATGCAAATACCTTTGTCCTGTGCCTTTTCGGGGTCTGGTATATGTTGCATTGCTCATAGGACTTTGTCATATATTCTTATTCATGATTCCAGTAATGTTACCTGCGCAGTGTGGCAAAAATCTCCCCGTGCATGTAATCCATGTTGTAATTTATTTCATCCTATAAGGATTGTTACGTGTATTTACTTTGATGGACATTGGAGTTGGGTTCCTTAATTCCATTTTCACACGAACATGATGCTACAACTATTTACACTTCCCTGATGATTTTCTTTTCTTAAGTCAAAAAATTATTTTCAATTACTATGAACAATTTTATGAAGTTCTTCTAACAGAAATGATACCTAGCTATCTTCTAAATTCTAAGTGGACATTATTGTTTGATGATGTCACTACTTTCGTCATAACATATCAAGAAAAACGTCAGAGCATTGACCTTTTTCGTTCGGATAGATGTATTTTCTTTTAATTGCTTGCATTTGAGAAACCCATCCGGAAGTGCGAGGTTAGAGCTCTGTAAAACCGGTTTAGTCACCCCAGTTGGCCTTTTTGCCGACTGACCGTAGTTAGTTAAGAATATCAACATTTATTTGAGGATAGCGACGGTTCTGATCCCTAAACATACAACACAGCAGTGATAGCAAGGACCAGAATCGTGTTAATGTTTAAAAACAACATAAATATATGATCTAGACATGAAGTGAGCAGGATATATTGCATTCTCAAGTATTAAAACTAACAAATGTAATGAATTACAAACGTTCCTAATTTTTAATCGTTTTCTCTTACTTTCATGTGCTAATTGACACGCATCAAAAACATGGTGTCTGGTAGATTAAAATGAGCTTGGTACTCTTCGGAAATGAATATTATTTGGATGTATAACAGATCTCTCAATGTACAAGAATTGTAAATAAAACATAAAACTGCCATACGATTTGAGCAAAACTCTCAAACTTGTTTTCCTTACTATATTTGTTGAATGTCAAATACGTTGTTTGAAGGCAATCAGGGATTCAACGTGTGTACTATTATAGTTCAATGGATAATTCATCTTTGTCATATATTCTTATTTTAGTTTTTTAAATATACACAAATTATAATTGTGCATTTCTTATATTTTGTATTTCAGGATACGTTTATTTTTGCAAGTGTATAATAATTATTTCAATGACATGTCCTTCCCTCACGGCGCCATGGAGCATTAATATATAAGAGAAACATTTTGACGTGACCCGTCTGCTTATTGTCACATTTCATTTCCGTACTGTAATTTAGTTGCGTTCATTACGTAGTACAATTTGGAGAGGTGACGTGGACAAAGTAGATTTGTGTCACTTTTCCGTTTCCCAGTAGGCTTAACCAAAAGTCAAGGAAATACTCGACACGATATAAAACAAACAATTTCATAAAATCTTGATTAATGTCATATTAAATCCCTTGTTTCTATTTGAAGTATCGCATTGGCAGAATAGCCTTAAATAGCTTATGAAATACTCTTCGGAAATGCTTAAGGCTTAAAAAGCTAAAATTATAGAAATGAAAAATGGCTAGACCTACGCATAATCTTTTGGGACTAAATCTGCAATTTAAGAATTGTAGCACCTGTAATACAATTATTATATGAACGATACAATGTCATAACGTTTGAAAAAGAATTTATTTATTTATTTATTGTTTAAATATGCATAAGCAGCAACAAAACTTTCGTAACATACGTTAATTAAATGATTAATCTTGTCTTTAGCATTTATCGGCATCATTTTATTTTACTACACCGAATTCAGAAAACTTTGCTTACCTACATTACTAATAGACATTTTAATGACACCTCTCTCCAAAATAGCACCTCGCTGGACTATTATGCCTGGATGTATAGATTATTTGATGTTATAAGACTTCTAAGTGTCTCTTTTCATTTCCGGACTGGCCCAAAGTTCGATTAATTTCTTAGTATAAATTTAAGAACTATCAATTGCTTAAGAGTTGGCAAGGTATTGTTGAGAAAATATCTTGCCGCTAGGAAACAATGGACAAAGCTCTGCGACGCATTCTTAAACAAAAGATAATAAATTGTTAATGAGTCATATGTTTAAAAATGTTAAGCATTAGTTTGAAGAAATAAACGTCTATAAAATACATATAATTAAAGTACTTTAGTAACACATATGATGATTTCGGTCCAAATTGCCGGCTGACCGTTCCAATGCAGTTACTGACGGGTTTGCTTTTTTGTTAAATGATTCATCACAGATTTGTTCTTTTACAATTGGCTTGCCTGTAAATACCTTTGTCCTGTGACTTTTCAATTTTTGGTAAATGTTGCAATGCTCATAGGACTTTGTAATAAAATCTCATTAGTAATCTTTTCTGGAATGCACCAAATAATTTGGTTACTACCATAGGTAATTCATAGGACATAATGAAATGTACTAATATATTTTTTTATAATGTTTCATGATTGAAATGACTTGTCGTCCGCTAAATGCATAACGGGAAGTTTACTAGTCAAAAACGTTTTCTTCATCACCACTTCGTACAAGGCAAAGATTGACTTTTAAGATGATATAAATGATGCTGATATGCAAAGAACATCATTACTGGCTGAGATACATATTTCAATGGGTATCAAATCAGGTTTATCAGCTTTCATAATTGTATACTATTTCCGCATTTTAAATAAGAATAATCCGTCACTAGTTATACAAATGACTATATCAATCGCGGTCTTGTGGTTAAGCATTTGATTCTAAACCGAACAGTCGCAATTTCGACGCCAATGTAAACAGCAAGACACAGAAATGTAAAAGGAATCCATTTTCTTATTATCCATAAACAAATCGGTTTAAACATATAGTATAACTAAATAAAAGGGTATAGTTTTTCAGTAATTTTGACAAAAAACTGCGTATAATCGTTGGTTATTTAGGTTTAATGTGTTGTCTGGCATAATAAACATAATATTTTCATTCTATGTAAAGAATCAAATGAAAATTCCATTTTCTATTCTATTGAAATTAAATGTAATAAGTGAAACGGCATATGCAATCTCTCACTACGACATTATTATAATTATTTTGGAAAACAGCAAAGCCAGGTTTCAACGAACAAAACTGCTAGCGTGCCACATTTAAATTTACTCTGCTTGAAGAAAACACCCACTAATGTCCAATTACAGTCAGACAAGTTAAGCATATTAGAAATATCACAGTCACATAATGATTAGATTTTGCTGCATTTGATATTAATGCGTGGTATTATTAAGGAATGAATCACTTTCCCCACAAACAAGGGAGACTAAACATCTAATGAATAGCAGCTTAGTATTATAAAAAGGCCCATTACCACCAATGACATATTAATCGGAACAGAAATGATTTTTCTTTTTAAAGAGCACATTGTCTGCAAAATAATATGAAAACATACCAATACACTGCCAATGGGTAAAACCCACAAACAAAGACACAATTTATAGCATTTTATCGTGTTCGGCGCTACTATGTTAACATTGCACCTTACTCGGTCCTTTTTTGGCGACTGACAGCTCCGAGGAGGTCACTGTTGGGTTTGACCTTTTTGTTAAATGACTCACCACAGATGTATTCTTACTTTAACGTTTGCCTTGCATGTGAAAAACATTTGTTCTGTGCGTTTTCAAATTTTGGTATATGTTGCAATGCTCAGTACCCTGTCATATATTCTTATTTAGTAACATCAGAATCTTTTAATTGATAACACGCAGATAGATACGTAATAAGTAATTGATTTAGCTGCACAAGTTAGTTTATTTTACACGTAAATTAAATGTGCACCAATCGACTTGCAAATATCCATACCTTAATAATTGTTATATAAAAAGTGACAAAACTGATATTAACCTGCTTTTTAATGGCACTGTCCCTTTAAAATCCTTAAATAAGTACAATGCTTGTGTCGACTCTTTGAATAAAGAATAGAATAAAGCGGTATTATTTCTCATAGTTTGTCCGTATAAATATCAAGTAAACATCTTTGTTCATGTTATCTAAGTTTCATTAATTCTAAGTTCAATTCCGTGGCTATATTTGCATTTAACACTGTTCAGCGGTAAATGATCTTATATATTTAGATCAGTGTTGTGTGTTCTTCACGAAACTTTTACTGTTGTTATTGTTTTGCTCAACGTATAATGATTTTATATTGTATTTTATACATGTATTTTTGCATTGAATATAGTTCAACGGTAAATGATCTTAAATATTTAGATATTCTTATTTTCTTTTTAGCACGTGAAAGTTGTGTTTGTTTTACTCAACGTATAATGATTTTCATTTTATATTTTAAATATCTTTTTTATTTGTTTTCTAAAACAAAAGTAATGCATTGTGTATATGTTATCTCGCATAAAGTATTTTCAACGATCTTCATTTCCATTCAACACTAATATTTGGTAAGAACATATTCTAAAGCCTGGCAAATTAAGGACTTCGACATCAGATGTAAACTGTTGCCACAGAACTGGTAATCGATAGATTTATGGAAAAAGCTGAGTGTAATCATGCAGCCTAACGCCCATATTTGCCAGCCATTAAGTCATGACTTAAGCCCAAGTAACAATTTTTATACCAACAAAAATTAGCTGATTTATTTTAATGTCATTTTAAAAAAAGTTTTACAAAGTTAAAGTGTCATGCTAAAATACTGCCTTGTAGCAAAAAAAATAATGAAAATATTGTGGATTGAAATTCCATAACTTGAGCATTTCTAACTTTAGAATAGGTTGTGAATACTGGCCTTAACATTTATACGTGGGCAAGAAGGTGAATGCGTAGTGAATAATTGCGGCAGGTGTTGGTCATGAATCGAAACCAAGGGTCCTCGAAATATTCTATTACTTTATTCGACTTTATATTATTCAGTGACATTGTTTGTGTTATTGTCATACACTTATTTATTAAGATATATGTGAAATTTTCATTGATCGTGAATTTTTTTTGCGTATAGCGTGCGGGCTCATCATAATTATGATATAATTTCTGTGGTTGCGTTACTGATAATAATTTCAGTAATAATAATTTTAAGAAACAACAACATTGCCTTACTTTTAAACTAGACATTTTTTCATTATTTTGTTATTGTCACCAAAGCAGCAACCATACACTAAGCATCTTGCGTGCGTATTTTCTTCAAAATACCGGTAAGCTTTGCACATCAGCAAGAAGAAATACCAACAACTGTAAACAAGTGACGTATTTGGTCTACGAAATATAATATGTTTTTGTTTCACTTACATATTCTTTAAAAATACTGGCTAAAAATTATTCATCATTTACAACATCGACATGTTTATGATAGGAATATTTGTGTGATCTTAATCACCGTTTCACAGTAATGTACAGCGTCATATTTCTTCGTAATAGATGTAAGATAACGGGCAATTCAATTAAGAAGGCACGTTCAAATTGTCTGAAAACAGTCGCATGGGAATGTCAGCAAACTTGATAGTTTTAGGTCACATATTTCATTGTGTTTAATGGAAAGACATTTTCAAACACGAAGACCTTGAATGGCATACTGTGAAAAAAATAAGCTTGTTACAGGATATTATCTGTGAGAAAACATCACAATGCACGACATCAAACAGAATAACAGTTCTTCTGGAAAACTTGTACATGTGTTTTCATTTCTAAAATCACAAAATTGAAAATCTACTTTTCAGTGTAAGAAACCCCTATGTTCCGTTTGAGCCTCTATTTAGTCAATTCTTACTGACAAAGTAATTACGAAACGATAATTGTTTTGTCATGTTTGCTGCGTATTTTGATAAATAGCTATTGCGAAGCTGTAATTCACATTGCCATTATGGCATCTAACGTGTGAGGTCCTTGAATATTCTGGTTAATATGCTACTGCCCACAATTACATTGACAATAACCAATTTTCGTATGTATGTGCTAAAAGTACTATCAAAAGGTACCAATGCTTCTAAAATACACACACATACGCGCGTGCGCTCTCTCTCTCGCACACACACACATATATATTATACGTTTGTACAGTTTGATCAAAGTCGTTAAAATAGTAGTGGTCTAGCTGCCATGCTAATGCTCACGCAAATATAATGTTACTTCTATGGCTTCTTGGACTGGTATATCGAACTGATGCCAGACGATCTACTGGATGTTTGTCTGTCTTATATTCGCATAAACCGCAAAAAAAGTAAATAAGCTATTATTTTTAGCTAGCATTAAACGATGTAGGTATATTCACCTTAAATAAGAATATATGACAAAGTCCTATGAGCATTGCAACTTAAACTAAATATTTTAAAAGGCACAAAACAAATGTATTCACATGCAAGCCAAAAGTTAAAGCAAGAATAAATCTGTGATGAGTCACAAAAAGAGCAGGCCCAACATTTACCGCCTTCGAACGGTCTGTCGGCAAAAGGGACCAACTGTGGTGCTTAAACCGGGTTTTACAGAGCTCTAACCTCGCACTTCATCAGGGATTTTTCAAATGCAAGCAATGAAAAGAAAACCGATCTATTTGAATAAAACATGTCCCAGCTCTAACGTTTTCTTTGATAAGTTATGACGACAGTTGTGACGTCAGTGAAAAATGATGCCCACATAGTTTTTAGAAGTGGGGGAATTACTATTTCTATTAGAAGAACTACACGAAATTGTTGACTGTAAATAGAATTGATGTTTTAAACCAGAAAAACAATTTCACATTGAGTGAGAAGTGTACATAGTTGTAGCATCCTGTTCATGCAAAAATGGAATTGAGGAACTAAAGTCCAATGTCTATCAACGAAAATACTCGTAACGATCTATATAGGGTGAATTAAAAGACAATAAATATTACATACACGGGGATATTTTTTACTAACGCCACACAGTAACATTGTTATAATCATGAATACGAATATATGACAAAATCCTATGAGCATTACAACATATACCACAATTTAAAAGGCAAAGCACAAATAACTTACATTTACATAATCTGTGATGAGTCATTTAACAAAAAGAGCAAACTTTACAGATACCGTCTTGGAACGGTCTGTTTACAAAAAAGGACGGACTGGGTTGCTAAATTTAAAAAAAAATTAATATAACAGTTACAGAGTTTGTAATACAATAAAACACACAGCATGCTATTGTGAAATGTCAGTCCTTCCCAAATATAAGAACCACTCGACATTTAATGTAATATGCAATTTGAGATTAAATTCAAGATTTGCGAAATATACGTAGCCAATATGTATACAGTCATTGCTTTCTTCATTTTACACATTTTTTGTTTATTGAACAATATCATCTTGTCAATTCCATGAAGTCTTACAACGAACGACAGGGTGTCTAATAACAATATAAAAATTGTCAGAGATAAAACTATAAGGATGTTTACTGAAAACATTTCAAGACAATGCTACGATTGTTTTTTTCAATTTTAAATTATATTCATTTTATTTACCATTGCAAATGCGTAAACATTAAATTAATTAAGATAAAGGAATAGGTAAATAAGAAGTCCTATCAAAATTTTCACAGATATCTACCTGTAGACAAAGGCAAACAAGGTAAATGTAAATGTGACAAAAAACACTGAGACGAGACATAACACACAAAAAGAAAAACCATCAGTTACCGCCTTGGAACGGTCAGTCGGCAAAAGGGCCAATTAATATATATAGGCTCTAACGATACAAGCAATGAAAAGTTAATTACAATTTAAACTATTTTGTCAAATATTGAGAATAAACTAAATTAATTTTTAAATTCTTTAGAAAAAATTCTAATCATACTCACGAATTTTCTTACCATGTCAATATACAAATAAATTTTAGAAAGTAAACCTTAAATGGATCTGAAATCTGGTAAATTTTGTCTGCAATGAAAATTTACACGATTACCTTACACAAAACTTTGCATTTTATAAAATTTATTGAACATTACATCGCATCATTGCTGGAAAGAAGCTAAGCAGGCAGATCTCATAGCAGGAAAATGTACATTTCTTTTTATTGAGTAAACCTTTATGCACGATGAATATATTGATTTGCATGCCGGTACTAAATCACTCCTTGTTTATACACGAAATGTGTAAAACTATCACTAGATAACAGTTTTGTTAAACGATATTAAAAAAACAACATGCCATAATGTAACAAATCGTAATAAATATCGTAGGATAAATTAAGTCTGGTTTATATATTAATTTCGTTTGACCAGAGACATGGACTAGAAGATATTTGCTGACATTTAACTCATGCTGATTTTCGCTCCTAATGAAACGCACCAGTAAATATCAAAATAATTTAGAATACTTCTTCATAATAACAGACAGGCGTGTCAAAGGCCTGATAAATACAACAACAGCCAAGTGACTATTTTCATTCCATAAAGGTCGCTTTTGCGTGGACGCAAACAACAGTTCCAATTAGTTTCAGCACGACTGCTTGTGCCATGACGTTAAAGTGTAACAGAAAAAAATCAAACTATAATTGGAACAAATAAAACATTGCTTTAAATTAGTTATAAAGTTGTAAGTACTGGGAGTGTAACCACACCAGAATCTGTTTAGAACAAATATCGAACAAATTAAAGTCACTCTCAGATTTTGTGTTTAACAGTTAAAACACGTGTACGTGACACATACTAGAACAAAAATTTAACCAAACACAGATTATGCCTGTTTAAAGATTTAGAGCGCGTTTATGATTCGAACAGAAGCAATGCACTTTAACGTATCTACCAGACCAATTTCTATGGATTTGTAATTATCTCGGAATCGCAATGTGTAGTTAATGTGTATGTTGAAGCCAGTACTATGATGGAAGGTCAAGTGTTCAGTATAAATTAAATACAGCTTCACATTTCTATGAATACAATAGTTCCAGTTAGTTTTGTATTTATATATATTAACTTCCTTGTCGATGCGTACCTCATATCTACTTTTTACGAGGCATTTTACTGAACCTATCTAACCTATTTAAAGAATAACACTACTTTTTAAATGAAAAAAAGCAAAACAAAAAAACAACAACAAAACAACAGCAACAAAACACAACAAAGCAACAACAACAACAAAACAATTACAACAACAACGACAACAAAAACAAATTGGCATAACAGTGTTACAAAAATTAAAACACACAATAAAATACAAAGTGTGTCTTTAATTGCTCATTCACTCTGTGTTTATTCTTTTGTAATTAATTTGGTCTTAAACAATTCAAATAGAACATGTTTCTGGCAAACCCGATCCCTCTTCGGACTTTTCTGTTTATGAAATGAAAATAACTTTATCATCACTGTCATATTTTGCACGACATACCCTTACAAACATAAGATACTTTCTACGTTTGTAAGGTCATTCTGTCAAATTTAATTTTTATACAGTCTTCGTCGATGACAAATGTAGCAGCGTAAGGTACATTAGAGATGGTCCTAGTCACAGACAATTGTGAACATGAATTTGATTTAATGTCTTGCAGTGTCCCACCGATGTCCTTTTCGCACGGTTTAATTCCCAAAGGGCTGAATGATATAAAGGCATATATTTGGACTATGTAGCATATGGTGTCAACTGACGTTTAGAACACATGTCTGGAAACATCGTGGGACAAATTACATTTGATTGTCTTAATGCTGTTGTTTTGATCAATTGATATAACACAGAAAGGCGCTAATCGCTCAACACAGTAAGTAATTATTTACCAGTTTTTTTCTTTTGTTTTGTTTGCACGTACATTTCTTAAGCATTAATCGAAAATAATTATATACTGAAGAAGAATGACATTTTACATTATTGCACTAAGAGATGTTTGTGTTTTACTCTGTGGAAAATACTACTGCAGCGATTGCGGTTGATGATGATTGTTGCCAACGTATTTTCGGGTGATGTTGCAAACAATAAAAACAAAAACCTACATACGCTAGCAACGCAGTGTATGTACATAAATATTATCCCTCTTTGAGATGAAAAGCGCAAATTGAGATTGCCTATGTCCTAGAAGACACTTAGCGCCCATTAGATATTAATTCTATTCCTTTTTATCGTACTAACAAGATTACAAATGCAAAATGGTATCTAAGCGCTGCTTTAATTGCTTTCCCTCAGCGTTTCATTTTTCTTTCGCGCGATGATTTCGAGTGAGAAAATTACGGATTGTCAAATGGTTGTGTATAGAAATAAAATATGAGAGGTAAAATAATGGCACACGGTGATCTACTCTAAACAATATTTATCGATCTACAACCTATGCAGTATTGAATTATTTAAACGACATGTTATATCTTCGGAAATTTTAAATAAAATTTATTCTGGTAAACTGTATATGGTACATATTATTAGCTGACTAATTGGTATACTTGTTCGACTCATGTTCTCGTACAAATGACATTAAATAGCAAAACAATGTAAAAAGGAAATCGACTTATCGTTTTTCACATTCTTTCATTTTTTGCAACTTTCTGTTACTTCGGGTGTTACATTTCAATATGCCCGAAACGTCAGCACTGGATAATAAATTAAGACCAAATTTTGCATTGCTATGTAAAAGTTGCTGTTTTTATATTTAACTATATAATACAAAATAGAACAAGACCAAGTTACTCCGTAACAATAACACCCATTTATTCTTGTCTTTAAAATATAAAACATCGCCATGACAAAATTGGCAAGTATATCGATGCCAAGTTACTTTGGTGGAGTAGGGCATCCAGACAGTGTCTTGAAAGAAACAACTGCGCACAACAGGTCAGCTGGAAGATCTTCTCATATTGTGTTTACGTCCTGACCGTGATTGAAAGTAAAAGTTGTCCGCAGTTCTCAGGTCCTATTGTTTTTCGTCTGTAAATATATTTAAAATGTTTCATGCATATAATCCTTAGTGCGTAGATACTTTTGAATTCGTATAACCCTCGGTTTGGTCTTCATTAAAAAACAAGGACATACATCTTCCGATTGCATTTATAACATGTAAAGCGTTCGTGAAATATACTTTGTAGTATCATAAACACACAATACAAAACAGAAACTCCATAACTAATTAATTCGTTACTGTTTCATTTGTCTATCACTGGCATTTTGAAATCATGATAGCAGAATATAACCATTCTTCTCGTCCAGGATTATATTTGTAACAATGTAGGCAGTTATATATATATATAAATATATTTAAATATTTCTGTAATGGCAGTATGAGAATGATAGCGAATGTCATGGTTGTGATTTCTGCTGACAAAACGATGATGGGGATGATGATGGTGGTGGTGGTGGTGATGATGGTGATAACCACTATTTCATATGATATTAAACACACTGCTGCTGCTTGGATGAACCTGTTTAATTTGCTTATTCATATATCGAACAGTGTTCACATGTAAGACACAAGACAGACATGCGGTCATATCTCACTTTGAAAGTTATTGTTACCAGTGACAGAATTAGCAGAATTATTCTAAAACCTTTAAAACCGTAGCTTGCACGCGACATGCGAAAAATAACACTGCCAATGACAATGTCACATAAGCCATTTATCATGATGCATAACCGATATTGATTCATATATTCCTGGAATTAGAAAATAGTTTACAAACTGTTGTTACAATGCCTTCAGGGATTTCTGACCTGGTAATTACTTTAATGTTGTGAATAGGAAATTAGAACATATTCAAGGAGTCAGATGATGTGACTGTCAATGGTAATATTCTCGCACATTTTGATTATCACATAACGGGTTTGTGTTTTGTATGTTGATTTAAATAACTTGTACAATAACACGCATGCTTGTCAAACAATAAAGTAGCAATGGCTTACATGAATTGTTATTAACAAATACAATGTTTTTGTCCAAAACTAGACTGTAGCGTAAACAAGGACGAAGCCATTGTTTTAAACATTGCCACAATCAATAAGTGTCACAATGGTCAAATATACATTTTTCATTTATTGTCTCATAAATAGCCACACATTGATTAGCAATAACAGAATCATGAATTAAAGTAATACTCATGACAATATTAAAGTGCATTATTTGTGCACACTAATGATACTAAAATTTTCAGTCTGCTAGTAAGATATACCATTGAATAGGTAAATAAGAAAAGATCATATAAGCTTTACCAAAGATATTTAAATCAAACCTAACTCTAGACAAACGCGAATAGGTTAATTGTCGATGTTGGTTTATTTCAAGTAAAATGAACCAAAGTCTAAGAAAATGAAAGAAAATATTCGTAACAATCCTGCTAGGATGAATTTGATGACGCCATAGATTACATAAAACATAACAAAAATATATTATCAAGATTATTCAAAATCAGTATGTTGAGCTTTTTCAAAGAAAATCTTTAAGATACTTGCAAAGAATAGCTCTTATATCCGTATTTACTTTTTGACTAGAACATTTAGAAACAAAAAAAACAACCCCCACCCCCCAAAAAACAACAACAAAACCCCCCCCAAAAAAACAAAAAAACAACAACAACAAAGACAGTGATTTTAAAATTCACCATGACTATAAGCACAACTTTCATTACCTCAAAACAACAATAACAACAACGTCAACAACAACCAATTTGTAATAAATACATCTTCAGTTCATTCATTATTGAGCCTTATATCAGTATTTTTCTTCAAATAACTTTCGAATCGTTTTTGGACAACCTAAGTCAATTTTATCATGTTGTAAGTAGCCTAGAAAAGGAACACTCAAAGACGGATTTACAGTCATGTACCATTAAAATGTCCATGTATATTACTTCCGGCACGATGCAAAATCAAATTCAGGAAGAATCATGGATTGGTTTCTGTTTACAGAGGTATATTGCCAGACATTTTAAAGACAAAATATCAGCTGCTCAGCTGTTTCCATATTTCACCACTCAAGGAGCCGATGTAGGTACAAAATCAAGCAAAAGTCATTAAAGAGGTTGTGTCTTTAATGCATTTTACCATCAGCCTTGTCTCGTTTTACATTTTAATTTACCTATTTTTATCTTTTTGTCTAATGGCTTGACTCTATGAGGCAGAAACACCGCAACTAACACATCTAGATGTCTTTTGTCATTTATGTTATTGCTAGCAAAATTTCTGATATTCATTATGGTATTGCCAAAGTTTTCAATGAAAATGAACCTATCTAGTCAATGCTGAAATATTATTTATTTCAAAATTTTACCATATTCATTGAAATTAAGTGATATTAAGTCAGTTGACAAAGTGTATCAACAGTAGACTAGACTAGACTAGATACTAGGCACTAAAATTGATCTTTAGCGGATTCAGGTACTATAACAAGCAGTTTAAAATTCTAAAATATTTAACGTAATTTAACGCATTATTTACCCTTTAGCCTTCGACGTGCTCAATTAACGAAATAAACTTACTTGACTTAACATGTGGTTGTTACTTGCTATGTGACATTGTTTACGTGCATCAATAGTTTGCCACGTTTTCATCTAACTGTAAATAAAAAGAACATGTAGCAAATATTTACTCATTATAGTTTCGGTCCTTATTAAATAAAGATAAGAATCCGACAAAAATATTTATAGTTTTTGCCGTTTGTGTCTAAATCATACTAAATTGTTGTATCTGTAAGTAAAAGCTTGACTAGAACAATACCCTTAACGTTTCTTTATATGTTATACGGTAGTGGACAAGGATAATTGTTTCTGTGCATAAACGGGAGATAACTTTGATCAGATTGTTCATTTCTTAGGTATTTGCATTTGTTCTTATTTTCTTCTTAACAAACTCTTGTACTGAAAACTCCTTAATTCATCACTTATCAAAATCTCTTTACGGATATATCGTAAATTCTCAACACGAGCTGTGAAATGTCCAATGTTTGATCATATTTTTTCAATCTCTGCATTTAAAAGGAGTCCTTATTCTTGAATCAACGTATTACTTTGTTCCTGAAATAGACGTATGGTGTAGAACAATACTGGGCTTATAAACTTTAACCGGTTATCTTTATATCATAAGCATACCATATGTTTCTAGTGTTTAAAGAAAGTTTTTCCACACTAAAATGACAAATACATTCTTGTTAGAATCATTCCGATTTAATTATTTACCGTAGGAAATATTTTATTTATGTCTCAGAATAATTGGACATTGGCGCCTGCTTGAAATCACTGATTTACGCAACAGAGTAATGGCATCAATATTCAGGGAGGTTTTCGCCTTTTCCTCATTAAGTGCAATTTGTTTTGTTGTCTTTCTCCCACAAATAATGAAGCCTCTTTAACTCCTACTGTTTATTGGTTTATACCATTTTTGTTTGATCTTAATAACTGCTTTTCCTGCTCTGCAAGGCATGGATATCATAACATATCGGCGGAATATGTATCTTTTATTTTATATCTAAACTTATTTTTTTTCTTAGTTTAAAAAACAACATCTTATGCATTTTAATGTTCTTATACGACACATTTTTATGTATGAATACGCTTTCAAATGAACGTACATTTTTATTGGCTTTAGAACTATTTAATATCAAGCAAAGCATGTCAAGACTTAGAATAATGGGTAATGGTGTCTTTTATTTAATCCGGTGCATTACACAACACAATTGATTATTTTGAATTGATACTGGCATTGCTTGTATTTCTTTTGAAATTGCCCTCATTTTTAAGCCAACTATTTTCTTGCAGACATTATATAAAGGACACATAGCCATTAAGACAATTCGAACATCACTAATTATTTTAATAACTTGTCGAACTACTTTCTGTGCGATTCCATTCTCGCCTTCAGATGTAGAGATCGTTTAATGAATATAGTTTTGCGTCAAGTTTATTGTTGTGTTTAGCACATTAATACTAGAATACATATACTTCTTTTCTCTCTTATACAAAACAAGATGCTTAACCTCTCTAGTAACAGAAACTGGATTGTCCAAATTCATCGTGAGGTGGTCTTAAAATTCAGACTTAAACAAAGTACAAAACAACAAAAAAATGAGGAAGAAGGGAATATGTTGTGCAATTGTCTGCGACTATGCAAAATTATGAACACAGATTTGTGACTGAATGCCATTATATAAACAAATATTTAATATATATAATCTTTTGCAATTTATGTCTACTTTAGTCTAAAATGGTTCATTCTGTTACATAATTTATTATATATACTTTCTCTATGTTATTATCCATTCTGACAATAATGAAAGCAGAGTATTTTAGATACGATTATTTCCTTGTTTGACAATCGTTATGCATTGTATTTTCTTTTGTAAAAGTATATACAGTTTCTAATAAAATTCTATAATATAACAATAAAAATATGACCGGATTGAGGTGAATCGCATTTTTGTCCCAAAGATCAAGGTCAACTGTTCTATAAGGAAACAACATTTAAACTACTATCATGTTTTAACGAATATTTGAAACAATATTTACGTTAACGCTATTGTTTTTTTTATGCAATTACATGCTTTTATAAAGTTTGTCAACGCGAACTAAAGTTGACAATACTTTCCTCCAGTAGCTTAATTTCTGTAAGAATCGGCACATTCAGTATAATATATAATATCTAGTTATCATTAAAGTTAGGTATGCATTAAAAACAGGGTCCGTATTGTAATAAAATGCACTTTATGTAAAACCCATACAAATGCACCTTACCTGTAACATTATTTTTTTTTAAATATTGTTTAAAAAAAATTATCTTTTATGAATGAAACGATCAATGCAAAGAACATACTATAGACTTTTCGTCCAAGCATTTAACTTAGTTAAATTCATATTTAGAAGTTAAGTTTTCAGTTTAGGAGTAGTGAATTAATCCTCACCGATGATTTCAAAATGTTGGTATCAATGCTTTCAAACTACGCTTAAGAGGAAAAGGAACTGTTGCACACAATGGTAGCAGCAGACTTTAACACACTGAGTGTTTAACGGTTGCTGTTAAGTATTATATTGTTTGATTATATTAGTAAAAAGATGTTTTTCTACTTTACTGAGGTCAAAAGTCTACTATGTACACAAGACGTAGCTAGAGTTTAATGTTCAAAGATAGATGTTTATCTGATGATGAAGCATTATTGTCGATAACAAATGTCAGGTTACGCTCCACAGTGTCATAAAAGTGTGGCAATTGTACAGCTAGGTTAAAGGAATGACATGGACCAACTCAGAAGAATTAAATTTTGTCATTCTCGTGATGGGTCGGTTGCTTATATAAACTAAATGTGCGTCACAAGTCAGTGTAAGGACTGATCAAGGTATGCTATTTTGAAAGAGACATTTGTGTTTGCGACCAACACTGCTTTGCCTATTTCAAAGGTTCGAGAGGTTAGAAAGGTTTGTGGGGGCGTATGCTCCCCTACTAAGAGAGGTTTACTGGAAATTTTGTGAAAACTAGTTGACTGAAAATATAGCTGAAGTGCCGGGACCTCAACGCGAATAAGCTACCATACAGTGTTTTCTTGCAACCTTAAGTATCGACAATGCATTAAAACAAGATCTTTTCAGAATGTCTAAACGAAGCAGGCACTATCCCGTCATAAGACAAGTCCTAATACGAGATGACAAGTATAAAGAATTTTGCATTTTGGCATACATACTTGTATCTAAATTTATTAAAAACCTGCTGTATTTCATCAATGCCAAGTGCTCACACGAAATCCTTCACCTCTGTGTTGCCTTGGAAATATTCTGCTGAATAACTCAAGACATGTTTATGCCAAAAAGATGTAAGTATCATTAGATGCGGATGTCCCTAGAAGATTCGTAGCCACTGACCCAAGAAACACAATCTGCATCCCATTCTCATAAAAGTCTTAAACTAGGATTAAAATGCTTAATATTTAGGATGACGCAGAGGAAAACAACAAACAATCGAGCTTTCTGCTAGCCGTGTGTTTTACACACCGAAGGGAAAAAGATAAATGCACTGTTAAATATATTGAGGCCGTTTGATGTATTTGGATTGAAAGGGCAAAGCAATGTTATTCACATTAAATTGCTGACCAGTTACATCGAAGAAATAGTTGTTCCAATTTTACATAGCAAATGTATAGGCAGTGGCTTTCTTTTGCTATATCCTAAGCCTCCATGTACTAACAAGGTGTGGTACCATAACATTGTTTCTCAGAATCAGCAAGAAAGGAACGTTTTCTTAAGGATCTGTATAAAATAAAAATCCTTTGTTTCTTTTTAAAGTATTTATCTTAGTGGCAGATAACATAAACTGCAGTACGCTTGAAATAATGCGTTGGACCATGCAAGAATAATAATAAAGAAATTGGAAGCCTCGGTTATGGTTAACCGTCTATGTGTGTAATGTCTTTAGACTTTCCATATGTGACATACCAGAAATGATGTTATCATTCACGATTTTTTCAAAACACCTTTTATTTTAGTGACTGGACGATTTCTTTATGATAAATATATTGTGCCAAGAATAGTAAGACGTAATTATACAATATTTTTTCTTCTTTAATTATTAATTAGTTCCAAGTTGGTCTAATTTATCTCGTTCACATGCCACTCGTGATTAAGATATATAAGTTTATAATGTGATGTCATATCCTGCTTCTGAAGAGGATAGACAAAAATATCATTTTCATTGCACCCGGTAGGTTTCCAAGCCTTACGGAGTAAGGAAATAGATGAAAGGGTCATAATGAGATATTTACAATCTTCGATTTAAAGTGTTTATCTTCAGAGATAAATGGATGCCGTTGATGACAAGTATGCAAATAAATTCGGTATGGAATGATGAAGAAGGATGTGTATCTTCACTTATGGATTTCGTTGTTGTATGTTTGTTAAAGTAAAGAAAGATACAGGATGATTGCATATTTGAAATTAATAAGTTCGTTAGAAATCAGAATGTAGTATAAAATTGCATTTGTCGTTTTGTAGTATTCAACTTATTTTATGTTATTTCTAAGCTTATCAAATGAAATGAAAGTCCTCTTTTAACGATAAGACTAATGTATTTAAAATAGACCTCAATTGCCATTATGTAAATAAAGCTCAAATTCCTGAGGGAAAAGATCATGTCCCACAAAGCCAAAACATAATTACCAACACAGTTTGTCACAAAACATATTCTATGTCGTTAATGTGCAAAATATGCATCTTTATTTTCTAATAACATAAAATCCAATAAATACATATTAGTTTTATGCAAAGGATTCAGAAGGATACCATGGAATAAGGTTCAGTAAACCATCAATAATATATAAATATAAATAGGGGCAAGAGTACATAAACAAATTTAATAACTATAAAATGAACTGCAATATGTCAATTCTGAATTAAATGGTTATGAAAAGGTGCAATACAGTATTCCGCAAAATAAACATTTGCGCATAATTATAACCGTCAGCTGTTCAAAGATGTATTGAGAAACTGAAGTAAACAAAATTTATCAACAAATGTCCCTAAAAACACAAAACGTGGTCATACATAAAAAATATGCCTTGGACAGTTAGTTTCCATGGTCCGTTGGCTTGGTGCTTTTTAATAAACAATTATTAAAAGGCGTAACAGTATTAACAAATATTTTACATTAAAACGAAGTAAGATCTGTCTCAAAGGTATGTGCCTTAACCGGTAAAAGTAGGTTGTTGAACATGCAACTTTGTCAATGAAACTGTTAACCGTTTGAAGCCTAATAAAAACGCTTAGTTATTGTTCTGAATTGGACTTATCCACATTGAAATCTAAGGAAAGGAACAAACAGTTCATGAAACCATTATTCTCATGTAATATGTTACATCCAAAATGTAGACAGAACAAGACAAAATAGAACAGTGGAATAATTAACAAATACTTTAATGTTTAGTTCATTTCTGACTTTGATATATATCTTAAAAATTACATATTTTCTCATGTTTTGTCTCACCTTAATAAAATACATTTCCCTCTGACGCACATACCCACTCAATGATTCATAAAGAATTATTAAAATAATGTTATTCCCTGTAATGATTTATATTCAATTTTATCAGGATTGTAGTTTAATGTACACTGTGCAGACGCTTACATTATCAGGTAGGTTGAAAACCTTAATTAAGTTCCATCATAGTCATAGTAACTATAAAAAGTTCACATATATCTGATAGCTTGCACCATATGTAATTCAGAACACTAAATCTAGTACAGGAAATAATTTATATTATAGTTAACTTTAAATATTTTTTCGTTTACTTATTCTCTCGTCCTTTTACCATTGCGCATTTTGGGCGTAGGTTTTGTCCATTTTGTCTGACAGTTTAGGTTTGAATATTAAATGCTTTTATATAACTATTATTGTAACTATTCAACATGATTTTTATTATCATATTCATCAGTAAAATCCTTATTGCCTGTCCTAAGGCAGAATTTTTAATCAATATCAGAAGTATTAAGCGATTTAATTTATCTCCAAAAATTGTGAAAAAACCCACTAAACTCCATACGATAAGGGCAAAACTCTAAAACTTGTTTTTCCACCACATTTATTTTGTATCTCGAACACGTACTTTAAGGCAATCAGGTATTCGATGTGCGTACTAGCCTTGTTAATTTTCTCTTCTTTAAAATTTATACAAATGTAAATTTGTGATTTCTTATTTTCTGTTTCTTCAAAATACGTTTGCGTTTGCAAGACAATCACAAAAAATTCATTAATATGTCCTTTCTTAACGGCGCCATGCAGGATTGCTATATCTGAGAGACATTTAATGTGTAGACATTTTGTATTCAAATAGATAGTTTTTTCTTTTCATTGCTTGCATTTGAGAAACTCCTCAGAAAGTGCGAGGTTAGAGCGCTGTAAACCGGTTTAAGCACCCCAGTCGGTCCATATTGCCGACTGACCGTTCCAAGGCGGTAACTTTCGGGTTTGCTCTTTTTGTTAAATGAATCATCACAAATATGTTCTTGTTTTTCGCTTGGCTTGCATGTGAAATACCTTTGTTCTGTGCCTTTTCGGAGTTTGGTATATGTTGCAATGCTCATAGGACTTTGTCATATATTCTTATTCTTATTGTCACATTTTATTTTCGCACAGGAATTTTGTTGCGTTCATTACTTAATGCAAATTGGGAGTACTGAGTGCAGCCGTGTTTTGGCAATACGTGGACAAAGAAGATGTTTGCCTCTTTTATATTTCTTTGTATACTTAACCAAATGTCAAGGATGTATCCGACACTTTGAAACATAACCCTATGAAAGACAATTTGGAAATGTTTTAAAGCTTAAAACGCTAACTACAGAAAAGGAGAAATACATAACAACATTAACAAAACCTTTGTTACATAAAGTAAATGACTACCTTTTTTACTAACATATGTCGACATCATTTTATATGCCTATAACTGTGATCTTTATAGAATTCAGAAATCAATGCTTTATTATGTCAGTAATGGATTTTTCCCCTCCCTCTCCCTCCTAAATGGCGCCTTGTTGGATTTTTTTTGCCAGACTGCACGGAACATTTAATTTAATAAGTCTTCTAAGTATTCCTTATCATTTCCGGACTGGTCCTACATTAAATTTAAGAACGATGCCCTGCAGCAGAGCAATATTTACTTAAGGGTCAGCAGAAAAAAACTTGAGTTAACATATTGTCGCCTCGTAAGATTATTTTGTAAGACAAAACAATGCTCTAAAATATCAACTACACAATGGACAGATGCACCTTTTTAAACAAATACATTTTGAATAGATAGAAAGGCATTAATGTGATCCATAATTTAAATAACTATATTTCTTAAAAAATACACACTTATTTAAATTACCTGAGAAACTCATTTATCTGTTATCTGGCCTGCAATAAATATTTCGTTACTATATGAGCAATACATAGACATAATAGAATATACTTATACTTTTATATTTTTCATGCAGTTGTGTTATATATAATAACGGAAACAATAGTCATTTCGCTAAATGCATCGCGAAAGGTTCACTTGTCAAAAACTACTTCTCCAGCACCACTCCACTGACGACATTGATGGACAGTTAAGTTGGTATATGGCAAATTGTGCTGATTATCACTGAAAATAATTATAGACTGTGAGGCACTGTTTTAAGGGGTGTTACATCATGTCTATAAGCTAATGAGTCCATAATTGTAAAATACTTTCGCATTGTTAGTATAAAACATCCTGTACTTGTTATAAAAACTACTAGGTTTAACAATAACAAATATATTATAATTCTATTGAATAATAAAATATATACGTTTTCAGTAATTTTTACAATAACGTTGCCTTTAATTGTTGGCTGTTTGTATCCAATGTGCTGAATGGCCTTATGGTCTATAGTATACGACATATTTTATGAAATCGATGTTAACGAAGAAATATAAATTTCAACTCTTTTCCATTCAGGCAAAATGTAATAAGTGAAAAGCCACATGTCATCCCTCACTATGACACGCTAAAATAATTTTGGAGAATAGCAATGTCATGTTTCAACAAAGTAATACTATCGTGCCGCATTTAGATTTAATTTGTCGTGTAAATAATTCAATAAAACACACGCCTGTGTCCAATTACAGTCAGACATGATAAGCATATTAGAAATATCACAGTCACATAATGATTAGGTTTTCTCGTCTGATATTAACGCATTTCATTATTAAGGAATGGATCACTTTTCCACAAACAAAGGAGTCAGGAGTTTAGCTTTCCAGACGGATAAACAGCCAATGAATAGCAACATCTTAGTTTTATAAAAAATAGAGACAAAATAGGAGCACATAAATGTGAATAGAAAATGAGTTATCTTGCTTAAAGAACGTTGTCTGCAAGGAAGAAATAAGATTATATATTCCTAAATATATACAAAACAACAACAACAACACGCACAAAAACAACTACAACGAAGGTAACGACAAAAAAACACACTGTCTGATCGAAATATTTTTTTTGATAAACTATTCGTAGACGATTGGAATATATGATTTAAGGATTAAAAAACCCAACTGAAATGAATGAAGCCGTAAATTTTGTCCGCAATAATAGGAAGTCTATATTCTAAACGATCACCATACACAAAATGTACATTTTCTAAACTATAGTGAACAACATATTGCATCATTGCTGGAAAGAAGCTAAGCAGGCAGATCGCAAAGCAGGAAAATGAAAATTGCTTTTTACTGAGTAAACCTTTATGCATAATGAATATATTGATTTGCTTACCGATTCTAAATTACTCCTTGTTTATACACGAAATGTGTGAAAATATCACTAGATAACAGTTTTGTTAAACGATTTAAAAACACATTTCTTCTAAAAAATCAACAGGCCATAATGTAACAAATCATAATAAATATCGTAGGATAAATTAAGTCTGGATTTAGTTTAATTTCATTTGACCAGAGACATGGTCTAGAAGATATTTGCTGACATTTAACTAATGATGATTGTCGCTCCTTATGAAACGCACAAGTAAATGTCAAAAGAATTTAGAAATACGTCTTCAAAATAACGGACAGGCGTGTCAAAGGCATGATAATTACAACAACAGCCAAGTGACAATTTTCATTCTATAAATGTCGCTTTTGCGTGGACGCCAACAACAATTCCAATTAGTTTCTCCACGACTGCTTGTGCCATGACTTTGTTTTCTTTGTTTGTTTACACTTTACGTAACAATATTCAAATTAACTGTTCGAAGGTAAAACTCCTGTTGCTTTTTGTCTGAAAATTTGCTAGTCTATCAAACATAATTGCAAAATGAGTCGCAACAAAACGTTGATAATTACATGTACTAGAAGCAGAAAAAATGTAACAAAAAATAATTTAAGCTATAATGGGAACAAATAAAACATTGCTTTAATTAAGTTATAAAGTTGTAAGTCATGGGAGTGTAACCACACCAGAATCTGTTTAGAATAAATGTCGATTAAATATATAACAATCACTCTCAGATTTTCTGTACGTGACACATACTAGTACAACAATTTAATCAATTAATTTCAACCACAGATTATGCCCTTTTAAAGATTCAGAGCGCGTTTATGATTCGAACAGAAGCAATGAACTTTAACGTATCTTCCAGACTAATTTCTATGGATTTGTAATTATCTCGGAATCGCAATGTGTAGTTAATGTGAATAATGAGGCCAGTACTATGATGGAATGGTCATGTGTTCAGTATAAATTAAATACAGCTTCACATTTCTATGAATACACTAGTTCCAGTTATTTTTGTATTTATATATATTAACGTCTTTTTCGATGCGTAGTTTCTGTCTGAAATTGAACTTCTTATTTTAATTTAATTTCTGCATCTTCTTTGATTTTTCATTCTCTTACATCATATGCTACTTTTTTACACGGCATTTTACTGAACCTATAAAGAGTTACACTATGTTTTAAATGCAAAAAGGCAAAACAAAAAACAAAAAGAGAAAATAAACAAACAAAAACAACAACAAAACAACAGCAACAAAAACAACAACAACAAAACAACAACAATAACAACAACAATAAAAACAACTTGGCATAACAGTGTTACAAAAATTAAAGAACACAATAAAGTTTATAGTGTGTCTTTTATTGCTCATTTAGTGTGTTCATTCTTTTGTAATTAATTAAGTCTTAAACAATTCAAATAGAACATGTTTCTGGCAAAACCGATCCCACGTTGGGCTTTTCTGTCTATGAAATAAAAATTACTTTATCATCAATGTAATATTTTGCAAGACGTAACCTTACAAACATAAGATATGTTCTACGTTTTTGTGGGCATTCTGTCATTTTTTTATACAGTCTTTGTCGATGACAAATGTAGCATCGTAAGGTACATTAGAGATGGTCCTAGTCACAGACAATTGTGAACATGAATTAGATTTAATGCCTTGCAGTGTCCCACAAATGTCATTTTCGCAAGGTTTAACTCCCAAAGGGCTGAATGATATAACGGCATTATTTGGACTATGTAGCATATGATGTCAAGTGATTTTAGAACACATATCTGGAAACATCGTTGGACAAATTACATTTGACTGTCTTAATGCTGTTGTATTGATCAATTGATATAACATTGAAAGGCGATACCCAACACATAAAGTAATTTTTTTACCAGTTTTTCCTGTTGTTTTGTTTGCACGTAAATTTCTTAAGCATTATTCGAAAATAATTATATACTGAAGAAAAATGACATTTCATATTATTGCATTAAGAGATGTTTGTGTTTTAATCTGTGGAAATACTACTGCTGCAATTGCGAATGCTGAGATTGTTGCCAACGCATTTTCGGGTGATATTACAAACAATAAAAACAAAAATCTACATAAGCTAGCAACGCAGTTTATGTACATAAATATTATTCCTCTCTGAGATTAAAAGCGCTTATTGAAATTGCCGATGTCCTAGAAGACACTTAGCGTCCATTATATATTATTCTATTCCTTTTTATCGTACTAACAAGATAACAAATGCAAAATGGTATCTAAGCGCTGCATTTGATGCTTTACGTTAGCGTTCTATTTTTACTTTCAAGCGATGATTTCGAGTAGGAAAATTAGGCATTGTCAAATGGTTGTGTATAGAAAAAAATATGAGACGTAAAATGATGGCACATGATAATCTACTCTAAACAATATTTATTGATCTAAAACCGATGCAGTAAGAAAGGGATCAGCATTAAATTGAAATAAAAGACCCCTATCGTGGCATTTACATTATTGTAATCTTGTTACTATTGTCAAATGTTTGTTTTTTACTATTTTTATACCTCAGGAAGAACATTATTATGTCAAAAATGACAGTAGAAATCGTACAAGTTGCGTCCAAATCAGCACGTTAATACAAGATAGTCCATATAAGAACTTTGAAACTTGAAGCTGCGAGTAGGGCTCCATGTAAGGCTATTTTGTGTCGTCTTTCTTATTTTTATCTTTGCCAATTTTGTATTAATCATGTCAGATTTAAAAATAAATCAATTGATTAAGTAGAGTTTTTTTTTTATTTCTGCCAAATAAAATGATGCTTTTATAACAAATCTTGTTTATTTATTGTTAAGTAAACTGCCTAATGGTTCAAAGCTTTAGAATGGTAAAAGCCTAGCCGACTTTTTTTATATAAATACAAATACACAATATGAAACAAAATCAGTAACAAAGCTTATTTTTATTAGTTTAACGACAAGTTAAATTTTCGGAAATTTAAAATCAAACTTATTCTGGTAAACTGTACGTGGTACATATTATTAGCTGACTGATTGGTGTACATTTAATAGCAAAACAACGTAAAAGGGAAATCGACCTATTGATTTTTACATTCTTTGATTATTTTGCTACTTAATGTTATTTTGGGTGTTACATTTCAATATGACCGAAACGCCAGCGCTGAATGATAAATTTGGTCCAAAATGTGCATTGCTGTGTAAAAGTTGCTATTTTTATATTTAACTACAAAGAATTAACTGTCTCTTCGATTTTATATACGGATATTTACAGTAACTATTAAAATGTTACAATGCTACACTTAATATAAATGATATACAGACATATAAGAAAAACACTCTCAAATTTAAGTACTTTGTAAATAATACAGCTGAAAGCGTCAACTTAAAAATAATATTAAAAATAATCCCATCGAATCGAACGTTTTAATTAAGACAATTGAAACTGTCAGCTTTTTTTTTGAAATACGAGATGTGATATAGTTCAAAAGGCAGCATTGACGACTGATATAACACCAGCGAGCTGATACGTATGTATCTGAAATATGTTTTAAGTTACCGGTGGCTAAGTAAAATCTAGTTTAAATATATTTATAGTTTCCTCTTAATCCGACACGTCTAATTTTTTTTAAATAACCCTCGACCATCGTATTTTTAACTATTTCGTCTGGCTTGATAAATTACTGCAGAAGAGAGCTTGAAGTTAAAGACTCTAAAATCTTACTGGGGAATTAAATTAATAAAGAAACTGTTATTTTTGACAGAAGTATACGTCAGGACAAATTTCATAGTATTTTGGTCATTGTTGTTTATGTTTGTCGACGGTACAAAACCAATTTATTTTATAATAATAGGACAGGAAATACATGAAGGTTTGAATATGTGAGACAATAAACCACGAATAATGGTCAGTTGTGCCAAGTTATCTATGTTTGCGAAACGAAATTCTGCATTATACCGCAATGGACGGACAAACATGAAGGATAACTTAGGTTTTGGTATATTTATTACACTACAATGCTACATTAATATGAATGAAATACAGACAAATTTAAGTACTTTAAAAATAATACAAAATAGAAATGACCAAATTAATCCGTATTAATAACACCCATATATTCTTGTCTTTAAAATACAATACATCGCTATGACAAACTTGGCAAGTATATCGATGCCCAGTTACTTTGCTGGAGTAAGACATCCAGACAGTGTCTTGGAAAAACAACTGCGCACAACAGGTCAGATGGAAGATATTCCCATATTGTGTTTTTGTCCCGACCATGCTTGAAACCACGCGGTGGCAGGTCGAACAGTATAAGTTGTCCGCAGTTCTCAGGTCTTATTGTTTTTTCGTTTGTAAAAATATTTAAAATGTTTCATGCATATAACCCTTAGTGCGTAAATATTTTGAAACTTGTATAACTCTCGGTTTGGTCTTTATTAAAACAACAAGGGACATAAATCTCCCAAGTAATATCTTCAGATTGCATTTATAACATGTAGAGAGTTCATAAAAATACTTTGTAGTATCCTAAAACACACAATACAAAACAGAAACTCCATAACTAATTCATTCGTTACTGTTTCATTTGTCAATTACTGGCATTTTTAGATTATGATAGCAGAATATAACCATTTTCCACATCCATGTTCCAAAACATTCTATGAGACATAATTTCTCTAGGCAATATTAAAATGTCTTTCTCTCTTAACGTTCCCAGTTCAGTGAAATTAAGTTAAAAACAATTAATTGAGAAAAATTGTCTAAATTTTAATTGCGTCATTAAAGTTGATGTATGATAGACAATATATGCAAAGTTAACAAAATAAGGGCACACATCTCTAAAACATATTTTGTTATTGCGTCTTCTGTTATCAAGGAAGTGAATCAACATATCAACCAATAACTCAAAATGTTAATGTGCTATGTGACGGTATCTCTCTCTTACTTTTAATAGTTTGCCAAGTTTTCCTCGAATGCAAGTAGAAATAAAATAACACAGTTTTCGTGAAACCTATATGAACATTTAATCTTCTCCAAACTAAGAAAGTCATAGTTGTCAAGTGGATTGACAAATTAAAACTAATGCTTAAATTTCTCTGGTTTCATTTATAAGATTTAAAGGTGGTGACAGTTTGGTCCAAAATATGTTTTCTCAAATAACCAAATTTATAGTCATTTATAGTCATTGCTACCTAAAAAGATACTGCAAAAAGCTGCTCATTAGTGCCCTAGATCAGTGTTAACAGTGACACATAAATACCCATTCCTTATTGCAAACGGTTATTTCCTATCTGAGCCACGCTGCAGAAGTAGGTATTTTTACCTGGGGAAACCACGTGACAGATTTTGAGATTTAAGTTATATCGTCATCCCGGTAATGCTATTATTAATATTTTTAGCAAGAGATTACTATCGTGCTTATTTATATATTTAGAATGTTTAAATTTCAGAGTGGTTTCACTGCGATTTGTACAGTCTTACAATGTAGGCGTCTTTACTTATGCTAAAGTGTGAGGTTTTGTAGAAATTATGCCCTTCTCCAAAACAGTGGTAAGTTATTGTTACATGAATTTTATATAGGCAAACTGTTGAATACCACCTTTAAAAGAATTTCCGTCGTATTATGTCCTCGTTTATATTTTATCGACTATTATTATATCACAAAACACACACACACACACACACACACACACACACACACACACACACACACACACACACACACACACACACACACACACACACACACACACACACACACACACACACACACACACACACACACACACACACACACACACACACACACACACACACACACACACACACACACACACACACACACACACACACACACACACACACACACACACACACACACACACACACACACACACACACACACACATGGATGAACCTGTTAAATTTGCTTATTCATATACCAAACAGTGTTCACATGTAAGGCACAAGAAAGACATGCGGTCATATCTCACTTTGAAAGTTATTGTTACTAGAAATATTCTAAAACCGTAGCTTGCACGCGACATGCGAAAAATAACACTGCCAATGACAATGTCACATAAGCCATTTATCATGACCATAACCGATATTGATTCGTATATTCCTGGAGTTAGAAAATAGTTTTACAAACTGTTGTTACAATTCCTTCAGGGATTTCTGACCTGGTAATTTCTTTAATGTTGTGAATAGGAAATGAGAACATATTCAAGAAGTCAGATGATGTGACTGTCAGTGGTAATATTCTCGCACATTTTGATTATCACAATACGGGTTTGTGTTTAGTTTGCTGATTTAAATAACTTGTACAATAACACGCATGCTTGTCAAACAATAAAGTAGCAATGGCTTACATGAATTGTTATTAACAAATACAATGTTTTTGTCCAAAACTAGACTGTAGCGTAAACAAGGACGAAGCCATTGTTTATATAAACTTTTCAAACATTGCCTAGAACTAACATATAACTCCCTCAGGGGAAACTGGCTCTAAGAGACTCCCTCAAATCTTCTCCTCGCACTGTTTCCTTTTCTCATTCATTTAGTAAACAAATATGATATATAATCAGTGTGAACAATAGGTAAATGGACGGATAGAAAGATGAGTTGATAGTTACAGAAGTATTAAGTCTTCTTGACCTCGGTTCGCCAGACTGTTAAGACAGACGCCTGACATAATGTTAAAGTGGCTAGATATCTCCCATACTTAGGTCATAATAGAGGGCCAACGTCACTTGTATTGAACTAAGTTATTTATCTAGTGAAAACATTGAACAGGGATTGGATAGTTAAGTGTTCCCGATATATGTTGTTTTTGTATACAAGTTACCTATCTAAAATAAATATGCATAGCAGCGTTAATGATAATATTTTCAAGAAAATATTCTACATGTATATAACATTTTTACTATTACTAAACATCATGATATTACAATGCAGGAAGGACACACTGAAACATTGTTTGACACATGTATGTTCGTTAAAAATGGACGTTACGTTTTTTAAATAAAGGAATTGACCATGGTCGTCTGCTTGGTAACAGCAAAATTGACAGTGGCAGTGACCCTGGTGTAATATGATACCAACTTCCTGTTTTAAACATTTTCGTCTTTGGTAATGTATGCATTAACGCAATACTCGCTCCTTGTAAATATATATACAATTTACTTAATGACACTAGTTATTTATGTTCAACATAATTGTCAGTTAAGTGTCACAATGGTCAAATATACATTATTTCAATTTATTGTCTCATAAATTGATAGGCAATAACAGAATAATGAATTAAAGTAATACTCATGACAATATTAAGGTGCATTATTTGTGCACACTAATGATACTAAAACTTTCATGGTAAGTCATTATTATGATCCAAAGTCCGCTGTCTTGCCATTGCCAATATATGGCAACAAGTCTGCTAGCAAAATATACCATTGGATAGGAAAATAAGAAAAAATCATATAAATCAAATCAAATTCAGGAAGAATCATGGATTGGTTTCAGTTTACAGAGGTATATTTTAAAGACAAAATATCAGCTGTTTAGCTGTTTCCATAATTCACCTCTCAAAGAGGCGATGTAGGTACCAAAATTAAGCAAAAGTCATTTAGTGTCTTTAATGAATTTTACCATCAGTCTTGTCTCGTTTTACATTTTAATTTAGCTATTTCTATCTCTTGCCTAATGGCTTGACTCTATGAGCCAGAAACACCGCAACTTACACATCTAGATGCCTTTTGTCATTTATGTATTGCTAGCAAAATTTCTGATATTCATTATGGAATTGCATTTACCTAGCCACAACCCACTTGCAAGTTTCCAAAGTTTTCAATGAAAATGAGCCTATCTAGTCAATGTTGAAATAGTATTTATTTCAAAATTTCACCACATTTCGGGAAGTTAAGTGATATTAAGTCAGTTGACAAATTGTATCAACATTAGACTAGACTAGACTAGATATTAGACACTAGACACAAAATTGATCTTTAGCAGATTCAGGTACTATAACAGGCAGTTTAAAATTCTAAAATACTTAACGCAATTTAACGCATTATTTACCCTTTAGCCTTCGACGTGCTAAATAAACAAAATAAACTTACTTGACTTGACATGTGGTTGTTACTTTGTTATGTGACATTGTTTACGTACATCAATAGTTTGCCACGTTTTTATCTAACTGTAAATAAAAAGGACATGTAGCAAATATTTACGAATACGAAATAATTTGTTGACATTTACGCGGCTTCTTCTTCAAGTTGATTAACAATAGAACGGCAAACAATTTTTT
This sequence comes from Sinonovacula constricta, assembly GCA_007844125.1. Taxonomy (NCBI): domain Eukaryota; kingdom Metazoa; phylum Mollusca; class Bivalvia; order Cardiida; family Solecurtidae; genus Sinonovacula; species Sinonovacula constricta. The sequence goes on along the minus strand of CM017556.1, from coordinate 82,295,830 downwards.
CTAGTTTCTGGTTTCACTTTTTAAGGTTAAAACAAATACCATCGAAACATGCCCGTCGTCGTTTATATATACATTTAATTTGTCCTTTTTAGTATTTACATTTAATTCTTTTTATATCATTATCCCTTTGGCGCCGTATGACCTATCACGTGTCGGTGTGCCTTAAAACCCAAATATTATCCCGCTTTTTGGATTATTGCTTAACTAACAGCATAACAAATTTATTCATAACCTAAAAATCACATAAAGTGAAAGACACTTGTTCTTAAATGGTGGTATGGCAATGCTAATTGGGATTAAAACGTTGTGGATGTGATAACTGCTTACACAATTAGGATTGCATGGTGGTTTTTTATTATTTTTATTATAAATAAATTGACACACTTTGCAAAACTTTTTAGGTTACTTTACTTTTTTGCTGATGCCACATTGTACCACTCAGATAAAATAGACTGTATGCAAGAAAAATCAAATATCCTATGATTATTACAAAAACAACGACAGTTTTCGTATATATCAAAAAAGCTACAAAATGCTTGCTTAAATCGATATTTAATATGATCAACGAAGCACAATCAATCGAGGGTTTCAAGCAACATGAAAATGGCTGATACACATGTAAATTTATGCTAATACAAAACATATACCTGCTTGTAACTAAGCTGTAAAATTATCCTTGTCCTCTACCCTATACCATATGAAGAAACGTTAAGTATATTGTTCTAGTCAAGCTTGTATTTAAAGATACAACACTTCAGTATAATGAAGACACAAAAAGCAAAAATTATGATAATTTTTGTCGGATTCTCATCTTTCTTTTATGAGGACGAAAACTATAATGTGTAGGTAAAAGAGGAAAAAATAACTTTGATCGGATTGTTTATTCCGTAGGTATTTGCTTTTGTTGCATTTTTTTCTTAACAAACTCTTGTATTGATAACTCCTTATTTCATCACTTATTAAAATATCTTTACGGATATATCGTAACAATTCAACACTAGCTCTTGGAGTTTTTGAATGTCAAATGTCCAATGTTTTTTCATATTTTTTTTAAATCGCTGCATTTATAGGTACCCTTATTCTTGAATTAACTTATTACCATGTTCCTGAAATAGACGTATGGTGTACAACAATAATGGAGTTATGAACTTTAACCGGTCATCTTAATATTCCATACATACCATATGTTTCTAGTGTTTGAAGAAAGTTTTTCCACACAAAATGACAAATACATTCTTATTAGAAGCATTCCGATTTAATTATTTACCGTAAGAAATATTTTATTTATGTCTCAGAATAATTGGACATTGGCGCCTGTTTGAAATCATTGTTTACGCCACAGAGTTATTGCTTCAGGATAATGGTATCAATATTCAGGGATGTTTACCCCTTCTCAAAACATGTTCACATTGAGTGCAACTTGTTTTGTTGTCTTCCTCCTACAAATAATGAAGCCTTTTGAACTCCCACTGTTTGGTGGTTTATACCATTTTTGCTTGACCTAAATTACTGCTTTTCCTGCTCTGCAAGGCATGGATATCATAGCACATCTGCGAAATATATATCTTTCATTTTATATCTAAACTTTATTTTATTTCTTACCTAGTTTAAAAATACAACATCTTATGCATATTTGACACATTATATGTATGTATACGCTTTTAAATGAAAGTACATTTGTTTATTGGCTTTAGAGCCGTATTATATCATGTCAAGAATAATGGGCTTTGGTGTCTTTTATTTAATCCAGTGAATTACACACTACATTTGATTATTTTGAATTGATACTGACATTGCTAGCACCTGGTTTGAAATTGTTAAGCTAACTTTTTTCTTGTAGAAATTATATATAGGACACATAGCTGTTAAGACAATTGGAAAATTAATTATTATTTTAATAAATTTTGTCGAAACTACTTTCTGTGCCATTCCATTCTCGCCTTCAAATGTAGGGATCATTTAATGAACATAGTTTTGCGCAAAGTTAATTAATTACACATCTCCTGAGTGCAATAATGCCATCTTTAGTGATCATTCTAAGTGTGTGTGTAAAATCCGCAAAAAAATTCCTATTAAAATTTTTATTTACTTATGTCAACAATGTTATAATTTGTATACGGATTTAGTCATTTATTTACTCCTATTGTATGACAATAAACTTTTTGTTCTGCTATTAAATGTTAAATTTTCATATAACTTGATTTTCTGCAATAAAGACACACAAAGTTTCTATATACAAGCAAAAGACCTAATTAAAATTAAAATTGCAATGATAATTGTTGTGTTGAAGACATTTATACTAGAATACACATCAATTTACAATTTTCTCTTATACAAAACAAGATGCTTAACCTCTCTAGTAACAGAAACTGGATTGTCCAAATTCAACGTGAGGTGGTCTTTAAATTCAGACTTAAACAAAGTACAAAAGAATTGAGGAAGAAGGAAATATGTTATGTAATTGTCTGCGACTATGCAAAATTATGAACACAGATTTGTGACGGAATGCCATCATATGAACAAATATTTAATATATATAATACTTTGCAATTTATATCTACTCTAGTCTAAAATGGTCCATTCTGTTCTTTAATTTATAATAATTATTATATACTTTCTTTGTGTAAATATCCATTCTGACAATAATGAAAGCAGAATATTTTAGATATTATTGTTTCCTAGTCCTAGCCTGATCGTTAAACATTGTATTTTCTTACGCTTCCGAGGAAAGGAACTGTTGCACACAATGGTAGCGGAAGACTTTAACATACTGAGTGTTATATTGTTTGATTAGATTGTTAAAAAGATAACTTTCTACTTTATTGGGGTTAAATGTCTGCTTTGTACACAAGACGTAGTTAGAGTTTAATGTTCAAATATAGATGTTTATCTGATGATGAAGCAATTTTGTCGGTAACAAATGTCATTTAACGTGCCACAGTGTCATAAAAGAGACGCAATTGTACAGCTAGGTTAAATAAATGACATTCTCTGTCGTTAATGTGCATAATATGCATCTTTATTTTCTAGCTATGTAATGATGTATTCACGGGTTTTTTCTTATAACACAAAATTCAATAAATACATATTAGTTTTATGTAAAGGATTCAGAAGGATATCTTGGAATCAGGTTTAGTAAACCATTAATAATATATAAATATAAATATAAATAAGGGCAAATTACCCGGCTACAAGTACATAAACCAATTTAATAACTATCAAATGAACTGCAACATGTCAATTTTGAATCAAATGGTTATGAGTAAGAGTTATTCCACAAAAAAACATTTGCGTATAATTTTAACCGTCAGATGTTCAAAGATGTATTTTGAAACTGAAATAAACAACAATTATCAACAAATGTCCCTAAAAACACAAAACATGGTCATACATGAAAATATATGCCTTAAACAGTTAGCTCTCATGGTCCGTTGGCTAGTGCTTTTTAATAAACAATGATTAATAGGCGTAGCAGTATAAACAAATATTTTACATTAAAATGAAGAAAGATCTGTTTCAAAGATATGTGCCTTAAGCGGTAAAAGTAGGTTGTTGAACATGCAACTTTGACATTGGAAATGTTAACCGTTTGAAGCCTAATAAAAAATCTTAGTTATTGTTCTAAATTGGACTTAACCACATTGAAATCTAAGGAAGGGAACAAACAGTTCATGAAACCATTTTACTCATATAATATGTTACATCCAAAATGTTGACAATACAAGACAAAACAGAACAGCGGAATAAATAACAAATACTTTAATGTTTAGTTCATTTCTGACTTTGATATATATCTTAAAATTTACATACTTTCTCATGTTTTGTCCCACCTTAATAAAATACATTTCCCTCTGACGCACAAACCCACTCAATGATTAATAAAGAATTATTAAAATAATGTTATTCCCTGTAATGATTTAAATTTACTTTTATCAGGATTGTAGTTTAATGTACACTGTGCAGACGCTAACTTTATCAGGTAGGTTAATTTGATTCCATTATAGTTAACTATAAAATGTTCACATATATCTAATAACTTGCACCCCAGTCATTCAAATTATATTTCTATGTGTAATTCAGAACGCTTAATCTAGTACAGGAAAGAATTTATATTATAGTTTAACTTTAAATATTTCTTTGTTTACTTATTCTCTCGCCCTTTTACCATTGCGCATTTTGGGCGTAGGTTTTGTCCGTTTTGTCTGACAGTTTTAGCTTGAATATTAAATGCTTTTATATAACTATTATTGTAACTATTCAGCATGATTTTTATTTTCATATTCATCAGTAAAATCCTTATTGCCTGTCCTAAGGCAGAATTATTAATCGATATCAGAAGTATTAAGAGGCTTCCTAATGTCAAAAAAATGTGAAAAAACACACTTAACTCCATACGATAAGGGCAAAACTCTAAAACTTGTTTTTTTCCACCACATTTATTTTGTATCTCGAACACGTACTTTAAGGCAATCAGGCATTCGATGTGCATACTAGCATTGTTAATTTTCTCTTCTTTAAAAATCAAATTTATACAAATGTTAATTTGAGATTTCTAATTTTTTTGTTTTTCAAAATACGTTTGCGTTTTCAAGACAATCACAAACATTTCACTAATATGTCATTTCTTAACGGCGCCATGCAGGATTGCTATATCTGAGAGACATTTAATGTGGTCAGTCTTTTTAATGTCACATTGTCAGGAATGTTGTTGCGTTCATTACTTAGTGCAAATTGGGAGTACTGAGTGCAACCGTGTTTTGGCAATACGTCGACGAAGTAGACGTTTGTCTCTTTTCTGTTTCTTTGTAGACTTAACCAAATGTCAAGGATGTATTCGACACTGTGAAACATAACCCTATGAAAGACTCTTTGGAAATGTTTTAAAGCTTAAAATGCTAACTACAGAAAAGGAGAAATACACAACAACATTAACAAAACCTTCGTAACATAAACTAAATGGCTACTATTTTGACTAACATATGTCGACATCATTTTATATGCAAATAACTGTGATCTTTACAGAATTCAGAAATCAATGCTTTCTTTCGTTAGTAATGTATTTTTCAAGAACGTCTCCCTCCCAAATGGCGCCTTGTTGGATTATTTTGCCAGACTGCACGGAACATTTAATTTAATAAGTCTTCTAAGTATTCCTTATCACTTCCGGCCTGGTCCTACACTAAATTTAAGAACGATGCCCTGCAAAATAGCAATATTTACTTAAGAGTCAGCAGAATAGACTTAAGTAAACATATTGTCGCCTCGTAAGATTATTTTGTAAGACAAATAAATGCTCTGAAATAACAACAACACAATGGACAGATCAACGCACCTTTTTAAACAAATACATTTTGAATAGATAGAAAGGCATTAATGTGATCCATAATTTAAATTACTATATTTCTTAAAAATACACATATTTAAAGTACCCGAGAAACTCATTTATTTGTTATCTGGCATGCACTAAATAATTTGTTACTATCTGAGCAATACATAGACATAATAGAATATACTTATACTTTTATATTTTTCATGCAGTTGTGTTATGTATAATAACGGTAACAATATTCATTTCGATAAATGCATCACGAAAGGTTCACTTGTCAAAAAAACTACTTCTCCAGCACCACTACAATGACGACATTGAGGGACAGTTAAGTTAAGTAAATGATAAATTGTGCTGATTATCACTGAAAATCATTATTCACAGTGATTCACTGTTTTAAGGGGTGTTACATCATGTTTACAAGCTAATTAGTCCATAATTGTAAAATACTTCCTCATTGTTAGTATAAAAACATCGGTTACTTGTTATAAAACTATATTACCGATTTCCAATTATCTTCAAATAAATAGGTTTAACAATAACAAATATATTATAATTCTTTTGAATAATTTAATATATAGTTTTCAGTAATTTTTACAATAACGTTGCCTTTAATCATTGGCTGTTTGTATTCAATGTGCTGAATGGCCTTATGATCTATAGTATTGGACATATTTAATGAACATCGATGACAACAAATAAAAAATAAAGTGTCAATTTCTTTTCCATTCAGGTAAAATGAAATAAGTGAAAAGCCACATGTCATCCCTCAATATGATACACTAAAAATCATTTCGGAGAATAGCAACGTCATGTTTCAACAAAGAAATACTATCGTGCTGTATTTAGATTTAATTTGTCGTGTAAATAATTCAATAAAACAGACGCCTGTGTTCAATTACTGTCAGACATGTTGAGCATATTAGAAATATCACAGTCACATAATGATAAGGTTTTCTTGTCTGATATAAACGCATTTTATTATTAAGGAATGGATCACTTTTCCACAAACAAAGGAGTCAGAAGTTTAGCTTTCCATACGGATAAACAACTAATGTATTGCAACATCTTAGTTCTATAAAAATGACAAAATAGGAACACATCAATGTTAATAGAAAGTGAGTTATCTTGCTTAAAGAACGTTGTCTGCAAGGAATAACTAAGCTTATATATTCCTAAATATATACAAAACCACAACAACAACACGCACAAAAACAACTACAACAAAAGAAACGACAAAAAGCAAACTGTCAGATCGAAATTTTTATATTTTTGATAACTTATTCGTAGACGATAGGAATATATGATTTAAGGAATAATAGGAAGTCTGTATTCTAAACGATCATCATGCACAAAAAGTGCGCATTTTATAAACTATAGTGAACAATATATCGCACCAAAGCTGGAAAGAAGCTAAGCAGGCAGATCTATTATCAGGAAAATGTATATTCCTTTTATTAAGTAAACCTTTATGCACAATGGATATATTGATTGACATGCAGATACTAAATCACGGTTTGTTAATTCATGAAATGTGCAGACCTATCACTCGAGAACACCTTTGTTAAAACGGTTTGAAACAATTTTGCTTCAAAGATAAAAAGCAGGATCGCTCCTAATAAAGTGTACTGGTATATGACAAATTAATTAAGACATACATGTACGTCTGTATGAAGACAGGTAGGTAAATACCAATTTACATTTGACAGCTGGTAAACTAGACGACCGTAGAAGGCCTTCTAGCTTATGTTACTCACTTTCGTCACACAAGTTTGGCCCCACCCATTTGGTTTGCTTCTGCTCCATTTGCATGTTTCATATAATATACTTTTGAGCAAATAACCCCTTCTGCAGTTTTTTAAAAGTATTGTTTTTTCTTCAAATTTATAATAGATAAATATGCAAACATTATAACTGATTTAATTTTTAATTAATGGCTGTGACGAAAAGGCAAAAAGACTACACAACAATAACGTGTGGGCTTTCAATGCAGTTCTGATCAATTTTTATATAGTATTTTTTGTTATAAACTAAACTTGATGATTAGATTTCTTGAAGTTAAAATGCATAACCCAACCACAGAAAACAAGCAACAACAAAAACAGCAACACATTACTAAAACAAAAGGTCTGCTTTGTATGTTTATATACTTCATCAACTTAAATATGGATTAGATATGATTTCTAATAAATATGATTATTAAGATATCACTTATCCTTAGTCACTGAAACACTATTATGCAATCGTAATGGCAAAGAATGGTTGACCTTTCTACTGTTATAACAATTATTATAACTTCTTAAAAGTATTCGCTTAGTATGCAACGAAATACTCGTTTCAGAAACAGAATGCAAAACAGAAGAGGGCATTTATATCCTTTCATGGCATTTACATTACTACAAATCTTAATCTTTAAATCGATTATCCATCTAAAGAGGAAGACAGTGTTGTGTAGATTTATTATGAACATCCTGAATTTTAAAAGATCATTGAAATATGCCTTTATTTGATGTGATCAAATTAAAAAGACACAAGCTTTAATAATATGACAGAACTACAGAGGGATTTGTCCAGGTACATGTCCTACAACATCAAACATCGTTTGATATAGTGTCACTAACTCCAACCAAATACCAAAATGGTTCACTCAAGTTTTATTTAAATCCAATTACTAATGAAAACAGTATATTATTTTACAAATCAGACGAAAACAATTTACCTGTTAGAGCAAGAGTTTGAGAAGAAGTGATAGGAATCAAATTTTAAAATTAGAAAATTGTGGATTTCATTGTAGGTGCCTAATATCCGGGCATACTACACAGTTACATTTACGTGAAGCTGAGAAAAATAATGCAATGATAAGAATGAACGCTGATTCGCTGTTCGGAATATAATGGAGACTAAACATTAACTTGTTGTAATTAGCGAAAGATAACATTAATTTCGAGAAAATAAAATAAACAACATATAGATGCTGTTGCAGTATGAATGATATAGCATAAATATTAACTGCTGAAGTTATTATTGCTTTGGCGGAACCAAATATCATTTAAAGCAATTTGGAGATAAAAGTCTTCCCAGACATTTCGCATAATTACCAATCAACAAGACGTTTTGAATCATATTATTTCAAAACAGATGTTAAGTAACGATATGGTGTTTTATCTTTAAAACAACAGCATTTACATTAACGAATCATGATTAATTCAAATGAAAATGAAAAAAAATGAGCTATGAAAAATAAAATAAAAGAGTGTTTGAGCAGGTTGTTATTAAAATAAAAAAAATAATTAAATGTAGCTGTCTAACAAATGGATCAACGCTTATAAAAATGTTTAACATTTTTACATCGGTCTTCTTTATTACCCATCGTCAGATGCAGACATTTTATAGAATGTCAAATATTGAAAAATACGATGAGAAAAAATGATGAATATTCCAATATTTGATAGTAAATATAACGCTGACTACAATTACTATTGATACAGATTTTACTGATGTTGATTATTGCGACAGTAAAATAATTTTAGTTTTATTTTAGTTTTCAATAGCGCTGAATAAGATACGGCAAATTCGATATAACTTTGATGGTAAACATAAATAGCAGCTCTTGGTTTAAAGACAACATCAGAAATATATATTGCAAATATAAAAATAAAACCGTGAAAACTAACCTAAACTTTAATCAAATACAATATGGTAGCTACGCAAACAATATCCAGTATGTACAGTTTCTGAACCTAAACTCAATGTTGACCGTCTCAGATTATTAGGCATTATTGAGCAGTATGTACATATCTCAACATATGTTGATAATTCTACATGTACACAATCAAAGTTAACAGGCATCAGCTGATTCTATTTTAATCATTTTACAAAAGTCATGTTGATGTTTACCACAAGAATGAGCATTAAAACATAAATCATATATTCATGACGAATTAAGCTAGCAAATGCTATAATGCGTAAATAAGAACTGACTTAATATTTCACTGATCTTGAAGCAATACGCTCCTTTTATAAAACACATCGCCTTTATTGCTTCAGAAGTTCTATTTAAAAATAAGGAGATATCCAATACAACACTAGACCGGTCGTAAAAATTGTTTTGCACATTAAGTAAACATTAATGTTTCCATGTGGTATTTCCTGGGACGAGACAAATTTAACTAGCCTCTTAAAGATGTTTGCAATAATTCTGAGTTGAAACAATAAAATAATAAAGATTTAACTCTATTTTTTTAAACAAATAGAACTTAAAAAGCGGGAGAATAAGGGGAATGCCTTTTAACCTTTGTATTCTTTTTCAAATCAAATTACCAAATGTACATGTACATTACGTAATGCTCGTCATTTTAATCCCATACAACTAAATAAGTATTTGCCGATTACAAGTCATTAGGCACCGTCATTTAAAACCTTCAAAGCTGAATTTTATGAGCTTTGGTTTGAAGTCACATCATTCTGTATAACCTAAATATTGCAATTTAAAATAAATCAAATGAGAGTGTATTTATTTGCAAAGCAATTTTCATATTCTATTTCTATCTCAAACTGTTGCTGTATTTCTTCCAAATATGCCCATAACGTCCACTACAACACTTCCACCACTACCAATACTTACAATTATTATTTATCAGAAAATAACATCAAAACACACAAAAACAATACAGTGATTTCAGTTTATTCATCATCCGTCCATTTCCTCGCATGTGATTTCTGCATCATGTTACCATATAACAAGAAACCTACACGAAAGAAAAAATAGAGAAATGGATTTCCGGTTATTTACGACGGGAAATAATATGCACGCATGTTACATCTTTGTTAATAGAAACAAACGTAAATATTATAGAATGCATAAATAGGCGGAAGAGATATGCTTTCATATAACCAGATGCAAAAGATGAGCAAAACATCAAGAGGTGATGTTTTTATGGGCAGTTTCATTAACAACTGTATTGTATCTTTTTTATTTAGATTTAATCGGTGCCTCTTTCCTTTTTGCCTCTGATGTTCTTAGTGATTCTATGTTTTACAGACAAGTTATGCCCATTTTAAGGCAAAGAATACATCAATGTTCTACAGTTTGCTATGGATTTATGGAATTATTTACGATATAATTTTCTATCATTGTTATCTTTCAATTTTGTCTCAAAATATATTCAACATGCAATGATGTTTGACAAAGCACTAGACAGTTGTTGAAACTAGTTCCAGAACATTTAAGAGTAACTTAACGTTTAGAAACTACCCCACACCTCAAATTGTTCCTTTATTGACGCTATATGGTATGACTATATCCTGGAGCGAAAACAACAACAAAAAGCACCGTATCATTTCTTATAGAAACGTATAATTTCATTAAATACCCAAATAGGAACTACCATGCATTTTGACATTAACACTGTGGCTGGTATTAATAGATAACTTGTATGATCTATTGCTTTGCACTTGGTACTAATGTTTATAAGCACTTGTTGCAAAATACAACAATTTAAAAATGTTCTTTTGCGAGTGAAAATATAGTTAATCTCATTTTGAGTTGTTTTTGGACTGGATATGCCTTACACATTTTTTTTGGTTAAACTTTCGTAAAATTAGAAAAAATACCATTAAGGCCCTTTATATATATGTTGTTAAGCGATGAAGGCATTGATAAACTGTGTATGATTGGAAATGTAGTGGTGATGACGAAGTGTTTATATTTTAATTTATACGGATTTTGAAAATGATGATGGCAACATGGGGACGTTGAAGACTTCGATAACTAGGAAAAGGATTATGATGACGATAATATCAGGAAATCATATTTCGGACTTTAACAAGTATTTTGAGCATTTCTTCCAAAAGTTAACCCTTAAAATATATAATTAAGTATGTGCCTTTTATGCAAAAAATGCAACCATGAATGCAGAGAGGATTATATGGTCATTTTACAATAATGGAAACATGGTTTTCATTGATTAATATGATAGTTGTTGTCTTAGACTAAGTCCAGGTTTCTGCTTATATTTGCCATGGTCACAACTTTCTTCTTCATTCCCTTTTTTCAATGCATCAGGTTTTTGTTTGTACTTTGTTTTTATAACATATATCCATTCAGAATGTACACATCGAATAACATTTTACATTTGTATGTACTCAATCCACAGCAACAATTATCCAGTGCTTTCATTTTGTATCTCTTTATAGTTGATGCTGATAGTGGCATCTATAGATTGTAAGGCTGACCTTAGTCATTGCTATTGCCCGGTGATATTTCTATCGTAAATAACTTTAAAAGCACGCATGCTACAGGCGAAAAATAACACTGTAAATAGCAATAAAACTGCACGCGCATCATCAACAACATCAGTAATCGAGGAAATGTTTAAGTCAGTTTGTGCTATCGTATTCGATAAACCAGTATTCTTGAAGAAATTTACTTGCAGGTCGTCTGAATTTCGAAAAGTAACCTATATCAAAACATAACACAGACACCCAGATAGTTTGGCCTAATTTGGAAAAAAAGTGTAAAGAATCACTTACTTAATCGGATTCATGAAACAAGTTAAACATAATTTTAGAAGTCACTATATGGTTAAAATTACGGATATAATCTTAAACTTTACGAATACAATCTTAAACTAAATGCGATGCTGCATAATGATGCATCTGAAGACAAAAGTTTGTCTGATAACACAGACTTGGCTTGGTAATATTAAATCATGGCAAGATACTCAGAGATTCAGTCTAGTCTAAGAATACGATTATAAGAACTTCCAATTCTACAACAGACAATAACGTGGTAAATAAATGCGACATTTTCATAAAAGGCTAGATTTATAAATGAACTTTTGCTTATTTAAATCTACAAAGTAAATGGAAACTCCTGACCAACATAAATATTACATAAGCGATTGTAATGATAGTTAATGTTTGATTTTTCTATATATCACTGACTTTAAAGCAATGCAGCCTCTGCCCTTATTGTAAATGGTGCAGTTGACGTTGGTGGTGATAATGTTTACCGCGTTGGAAAATCTCTAAAAAAACACATTTAAATTATGACTAGTGACACTCCTACAGAAAGTGTATTATAACCTTTATGTGCTTGCGTGGTATTTGCATGAAGAGTCACGGTAGATGAGGATCTTACAATGGCCAATTGTCAAACTACTCACGGAAACGTAACAAGACATGCTATTTCCTTAGGAATAAAAACTGACTTGATATTTAAGTAATCTGGTAGCTATACTGTCCTTGGGGATCTCCTATTTCAATAGTATGATTTGGAAACGATAATATCTCCTGTACAATTTATAATAGCGTACTAATTGTTTTCGCCTTTTGAGCTATCAAAAATATCGTGCAAATTTAACACAGATTGATGACGTTAAAGGTGGTATCCGTCAAATTACCTGTACCAAATAAATCGTTCTTGCATGCAATTGTAGCAAAACATTGTCGTTGAGGAACTGGGAATTGACGTTACCATATTGACTGTGTTGCTATTAATAAAAATGGTGTTTATCGCAACTTCAGTTTTAAAGAAGATGAAGTCATAACATACTTGTTTGCTAATCCATTTTGACTCAAAGGGAACTTTTGCTTTATAAACTCATAAAAATCTGTCAAAATTTATATTATTCAACGCAATAATAATGCGACTGAATGTTTGAACACATTTAAATGATAGTAATAAATTTGCGGATGCAGAGGTAGAGAGGTAGAATATATGCTGCTGAAACTACTTTCGTGGTCTTACTATGTAGCTCTCGCACAAATAAAATCTTTTAAGTAAACTTTCCGTTGTTTGGTATTTATATCTTAAAGCACCGGATGCCACGTTAAGTTGTATCAAGAAAGTTTTAAATAGGTATTGTTTTTTTTTAAACAGACTTAACTAATTTTTCGTCGCACATTGTTCTGAGAGGCAATACACAATCAGCAATGTGAGATATAATGTATTTTCTTGTTCAACCGCATTTATCACAATGTCATACATTCGAGTTCTATTGGTTCAATCGCTTTAATAATAAGCGTTATCTTGCAAGCTAACCAATTAAAAAGCCGAAATCGCAAAAGAAAACATAACCGTTATTATTCATGCTATATTATTAAATGCACATTTCTAATTGCACATAAATTTAATATAATTGAAAGCAGTTTTATAAGAGTCAAAATTCTAAGCGAACCATTTATAGCTTTCAAAGCTTCAATTTGGCTTAAAGTAGTCAGCCAGCTGTTTGTGCATATCTTATTTAGAGTTGTCCCCATTTATAATATAAAATAATTTGTTGAATCTCATTTAGCACTGCAGTAAAAATAGATGCCGCGTCCGTTAATTAGTTTCTGGCAACCAATTTGTTCAAACATGAATACAATTCATTTAGCTATTTACATTACCCTGAGGATTCCAATATTTGTCTAAAACAACACATAAGCTGTTAATAATAAGCTTTTAATAAAATAGTTTTAATTGAATTTAAAAAAAATCATAATTTGCATATTTGTAGAGCAAACAGAACAGTTTAGACCCCAAGTAAGAACAAAACAAGCTAATCGAAATAAAAGCATACTGTAAAAATGGGCGAAATTATAATAAATTTATGGGATTTATTTTGATTTACATTGAATCAAATTCGTATGCAGTTGTTTGATGGATCAGCATAATATTTTGATTGTTAAAACACAAGTGTATTCAGTCCGGAGTTTAAGGAACACGACGTTTTTCCCCTGGTGATTAGATGGAACAATATATAATGCAATATTAACTGACTGTAAGGTTTGCGTAGAGTAATATTACGCTGAGAAGCCTATATGATACTAATCTTTTATGATTTATTTAAAATGACTTCAATTCTAAATAACAACAACATCATGCATAGCAACCACTACTGCCCACCACAAAATAGAAATGAACTAATCAGTGAATTATGTCAAAACTTTCTATGCCCCTAAAAGAAAGATGAAAAAAGAGGCACATACATAGTATAAAAATTCCGTGTTATACATGTACAAATTCTTAGAATCAGATGAAATGTAAGATACATGTATAGCACGCAGAGAAATGGCTTCGTGATATAAAAGAAAACAGTTGAGCACGGATACATCTATTCTTATCATTGAAATGAACGTTCAGAAATGTAAATTTCCAGACAGCTGTTTGATGAGATATGCTACAGAATCTATTTATTGTAAACAAAAGGTATATTCTATTCGACAAATCGGGCACAAATTACTTTTAAAGGGGAAAATGTCGTCAAATACCAACTACCAATACCAAGATGATAAGAAGTGTCCCCTCGTTTGTTCGTAAAAGGTGGTATGAACCAGGTACATACAATTGCTTACCATTCGGCATTTTATCAATATTAATATTTCATTGTCTATCATTTTCTTCTAGTCATGGTGCTCTTTTATCATGACAATATATTTGCTTTCTGGCTGAATCAGATGATCCCGATGTAATAAGATGATGTAATTTTATCAGTTGTTTAGTAATATTTCCTTTATGTTTTAGGTGCTTAATTAAATGCATGCCTTTACTAAAAAAAGACAACAATTGAGACAACAATGTTTACTTTTTTGTAACATGGTATTATATGTGTAAAAAACTTAAGGAACCTTATTGTGACAGCTGGAAGGACGACCGATGCCTTTCAGCGATTACATTTTATCGTCATAAAAATATTTTTATAACATAATACGATGGTTGACATAAAATCACTTTCTTTAATTTAATATAATATGCCATTTTTCAAACAACAACAAAACACACAAAAAAGCAAGTAAACAACACATGTAATTCATATCAATTGTAAGAGCAAAAGCAATGAGCAACTCTGTATGCCTATCCATTCTAATTATTCTTTATTTTTATTCAAACCTTTTTTGTAAATGGTTCAATATAGAAATTACACCAAAAACAAATAACCCCGTTCAAATAACATCCACTTATTCTTGTCTTTTTTTTAAAAAAAAAAAGTCTCAATAACACAATTATGGTAAGCATACGTACTGCTGTTTTGGTGGAAGAAGACCTCCGGGCAAATGTCTGAGAAGAAACACCAGTCCAACGCAAAACAGCTTGTAAATCTTCCCATTTGAAAACCTTAATGCATAAATAATTTGAAACTTTTTAGAATCTCAGTTTGTTTTTAATTAAAACTAAATGAGAATACAAAAGAGAAACGCCGAATCTAATTCCTTCCATATATAGTTTCATTTATACATAGCTTTTTATAAAGGCTAATGTCAGAATAACATTGAAACCATTCTCCACTGCAATCTCATAGGACTTTGTCATATTTCTTTATTAAGTAAAAGAGGATAATAATCAATAATGGTATGCATGTATTGTCCAATAACATTGACATTAGTAGTTGTTCTTGCAGTTGTTTCGATTTGGTTGATTGGTGTTGTCAAAAGCCAGATGATGGCTTAATGTTGAAAAAGATATTAATTTTACTTCAACAATAGTATCAATCATTTTTATATTTAAAGAAATAAAAATGAAGCCTCTAGTCATCTCTCGTTCCTAATAAGTTGCCACACACTAGGGACACTTGCAACATCATATTACAAAAAAGAACAACAAACAAACAACACTCCAGAAGCGGGAAATATTATCTTCATTTGGGTAATGTATTGGGTTGAAACAGGCGTCGATGTCCAATTATTTTGAAACAAACGAAATATCTCCTGCGCCAAAAATTAGATGTTTCCAGTTAATGGTAACAAGGTAATTGGATGGTGTATGCATGATTGAATACATCAGTAATTTAAATTGGCACAAACATGCACGTTTAATGTGTTAGGGACACAGTAATGTAGACGAGCCATTGGACATAATTAAAGAAATTTATTAATTGAACTGCAAAACGAGACTAGTCAAAATGCATAAAAATGCATAAAAGACATTTTCTCTTAAATAACTTTCATGTGATTTCAGGACCTACATCGCCTCTTTGAGTTATAAAATATAGCAACAGATGAGCACCTCATACTTTGTCTTTGATGTATCTGGCAGCATACGTTCATCACCTGCCACCCGTTCATGTTAACAGCAAAAAACCGTAATTCGATTTTTGAGTGTTCTTTTTCCAAGTTTTTTTTAACAGGGTAATGTTGACTTATGTGTTTCCTGTTAAGATTCAAAAGTTATCAGCACAGAAATTATACCCAATAGAAATAAAATGAAGACGCATTTTCATAATAAGATATTTTTGTTTTGATTTATCTTTTTCCTGAAAGATCTAGTCAGAATTAAAACGAATATAAAATACAAATAATTTTATGATCTGCTAGTTTAACAGGCTGATAGTTAATAATATTGTTATATCTAGTAGTGGTTATGCTTTCAGCGGTATCTTTGCTAGTAGACAGGTTATTATATATTGGCAATGGCAAGACGGCGGAATTTGTATCATAATACAGAATTAACATGGGAATAATGAGTTTTCGCAAACACAACAAGTCTTTATATTTGAAAACGGAAAAACAAACTGATAGCCCATTTTGAGTGGTTTTCCAAGTTTTTATATCACGGATTTATACGATTATTTGGTCCCGATATGAAAGTTATTGGCACGGAAATGAGACACAATGGTACATTTGTAGAAACATTTATTAAAATGAGTAATGACATTTTAAAATAAAAGATACATTTTTAAACAATAAAAGGATAGTTAAAAGGAATTCAGTTACAGGCCACAAAGATTTATTGTGATAATATAACTCAGGTCAGTTACAATTTCACTTTAAATTCTTAAAAAGAAACCTTCGAACATTAGAACATCAGTTACATTTTTACTTTAATTTCTCAAAAAGAAACCTTCGAACATTCGAACATCAGATTATTCGTTTATAATATTGTTATCATAGAACATTCTTAAATTCATTATTCATTTGTTACATCCCAAAGGTTTGATTCTTCAATGAAAATGTACATTTGACCATTGTGACAGTTTATTGTCAATAGCGTTGATAATGAATAACAAGTGTTATTTAATAAAGGTCATGCTTAATGTCAAGCGAATAGTGCCAGCTGTTAATGCAGAGACTAATAAAGATAAAGATGTTTGAAAAACATGTTTTTGGTATAAAAATCATGTAACAACATCGCCATATTGGAATGTCACTGTCAACCTTGCAGTTACCACGCAGACGGCCATGAGGCAAAGTTATTTCCTTAAAAAGCAACAGAAAGCCATGCGCTTTTCACCAATTAGCAATATACGTCTTTGAATATATGAAAATATTATCATTATTGCGGCTTTTCATAGTTATGAAAGAATTCATCATTCAGCTGATAGAATTTCTGACTAATAACTACACACATCTGGAACACATAACTTTCCAACCCCGTTCAATGTTTTCAAATACTACGTACATTTACTCAAAACATGTGACGTAGACCCTGTAATGTGACAATATTATCGAGGCTTAGCCACTATTACAAACTTACGTCTAGCGTCTGCCATAGTAGTCTGGTCATCTGTGGTCGAGGAGTATATGATTTTGTAATTAACTCATATATGTATCTGTCCTCTCACCTAGATTCCACACTGGCTATATGGTATTTATTTAATGAAGCGAGGAGACGGGCTGGCAGAGTCTCGGAGAGCCATATTGTCTGCAGAGATAGTGTTAATAAAAGGTCATATAACGGATATCCGGATATCCGTTGACATCCCTAGTTTTTACCCCATCTTTTACAAAAAATGCAAGTCTTTCGACTTCAATGTAGGGGCTAAATATAACTATTTTTGGCTTTAGATAAATTATTAAGCACTACTCCTGAGTGCAAACATGTCATTTTTCTTGACCATTTGTGTGTGTTATAAGTAGTTTGAATGGCAACCAACCATAAATGATTTGTTCATGTCTAACGAGTATATTTTAAAGGAGTAAAATAGTGTTTATGTTCAAAATGACAACACATTTTCTTTAACGTAGTCAAAATTGAGAAGTAAGACAAAACTGTTAGACAACATTAACGTCTATTTCATTCTGTGATGGACAAAACAAGATTCTACAATCTAAAACGACACGAATTGTCTAACTACTTGTAGAAATGACCTTACAATTTATGCTTAGAACAAAAAGACATAACACGAGGAAGAAGGAAATAAGTTGTGTAACTATGAGGAATTATGAACAAAGATTTGGGATTGAATGTCATTTATACTGTATATGCCATTTAATTTTTTTAGTCCAAAATGGTCCATTCTTCTTCATAATTTATGAAAGACAATTTTGGAAAGGCAATATTCTTTCCAACAATAATGAAAGCAGAGTACTTTAGATAATGTTTCCTTTTCTGACAATCGTTTTAATTGTTTAGAGCATATACAGTTTCTATTAAAAGTCTATAATATAACAACAAAAGTATGACCGTATGAAGTTCATTGCAAGGTTCCGCTAAAAGTCAAAGCTTCCTTTCTGTTTCACTTTTGCTGCAATGTGATTCGTTCAGGAAATTCGCTAGACCAATCTACTTGAACTTGAGTTTCGAGTTATGTTGTAATTACGATAAAATGGACATTTCTTTACGTTATTAATTCATTTCTGACAATATCGACATATTTGATAAAATATCAAATATACAATAATACGGCAAATTAAAATTATTTTCATCTTATAAATTGTATTGTCATATTTAGAGATTTGAATTATAATCACTCAGAGTGACTTTATCTCTTTTAAACTGTTAGTCGAAAGAATTTAACAAAAATAAGAAATGGACAGTAATTTGTATAAAAAATCGTTTTAAATTGTAGCGAAATTGCACTTTGCACTTATTTCTGGGCAGTACATGGTGGAATGTAGATCAGCATATAGCAACCATTTTACATAGCGAGTTGGTATGTGAAAGGTTTGATATTATATACTTAGCTTCCATGTACTGGGAATATGTTGCACATCATCATTGTTCCTCGGAATCAGCAAGAAATATTACTGGAAGCCGTTCACAGAAGAACTAACTCTCTTTGTATCGGTGTCATGAGGTTGCGGGTCCAAGTGCAATAATCCAAGGTGCAAATGTCTGAAAACTGGACAACCTTGTTACCTGAGCTTAACGACGAGGTCACAGACAGTACAACTCTATTGACTAATAACGACACCTAAGGGCCACCGACTGTCTAAATGCATTGGCCTATGCCGCGGCGGCGAGGACAACGGTTGTCCATAATCCATTGACCAGCAACGACACCCAAGAGGCCAACGGCAGAACAAACCTATTGACTGGCAACGACAACTACGAGCCCGACGACTGTCTAAATCAATTGCTGCTGCGTCGGCACTGAAGTAGTCCAAACAATTCCTAGATAATATTGGTCATACAATGAAAATAATTTTAAAAAATTAGATAATAAAATATTTTGTTTCTGTTTGAAGTATCTCAGTGAAAGAGAACATAAACTGCACTACGTTTGAATAAATCCTTTATAAGTAGGAGGAAATCTATCATATTGAATAATATTCTATTTTATGTACCGTTGTTTTAAAATATCAAAATATTCAAATATTTGTTTCATTTGAAATATATTTTGATGCTTTTATCTGAATATATGCTTGGAGACGTCTGACGGAAGCGCGAAGAAAATGACACATAATTCTGATAATGAAATACGAGTACTTACCATAGCAAAATCTGTAATAAGATATTGGGTTCTCCTAATACTCGATTGCATCAGAGAATGAGAAATGATCAAGTCACATGATCATTTACAGTTCCTGAATAAGCACGTATCTCCTGCACCTATTATTATGTTGACAGTTTTTATTTATGTCAACTTCGACTGTTAACACATAGTAACCTAATAATAGCGGCGTTTATATGGCATTTATCTCATTCACATATACACGATATAAATACCTATCCCTATGCTTTAGGATATTATGGAATCCGCTTAACTATTATTACTCATAATAAACTCAAAAATAAATGAATAAATAATAAATAATTATCACATGAGCATGAATATGTCAAATTTTAAGCAATCGATTTATAAATGAGCCATGAATAACATGTAGTCCAAAAAATAAATACTCTCTTTTCCTACTCTTACATATTCATAAAAATATTGCAGAGTTAACTGAAAGAAATAGCATAAATAAAAATGTCCATAAAATTCATAAAACAAGGTCAGCATATTTTAGGAAGCTCACTTACTCTTGTTAAAGAAAGCACGCCTCTTGTTTACATTTAAACCTCTGTTAGAAAAATTGTTCCTACGTTGAAATATCTTACAATAAAAATGCTACATGTAAAACGAATTATGATCCGCTTTAAAAGCACGTGCCTAAACCAGTAAACATAGGTTACTGAACATGCAGCATTTGTCAATAAAACAGTTACTTATCGGTAGAAGCTTAATTAAATTAGGAAAAAGGACAAATATAAAAAAAACACTTCTATTTTAAAATTAATAAAAACACGAACACAAAAACATGATCACAACTATGTTTAAACTAAAATGTTGAAGCATGACTGATAAGAAAAACTGAAGCTAAGCTTATGTAATGTTTCAGTTATCAATTTAAATGCTAAGACACTTTTTAAAATGACAAATACAGCTCTGGATGACGAATTTCATAGCGTTGATCTAGCTGTTTATAATATCAGTACACATTTTGCCGATTGACGTCAAACCGACTCTTCGGAGGAAAATTGTGCCATTTTTAACAAAATATAAATTAAAAAAACAGTTATAGCATAGAAATGCAAAACCCGTCTGAAATATTTATCACATTGAATTAATAACTGAAAATATGGTCTTTGGTAAATGTGTGTTTTTTATCTTCTCTGACACGCATCATGTTCCCGAACGACTAGCTTTAGCGTTACTGAATTTCTTAGCGTACTCTGGAACGATAGATTGTCTTAAAAGTAAGTTATATGTACGTTTTCCGCAGGACTTTAGTTAATAGTAAACAGTGACACATACATTTGTATAACAGTGACATTTTGTAATTAAAGATAATTAACATTTTTAAAGCTAAAAAGACCTTTATCAATCAGCCATAAAGTCAATGAAGGTTTGGATCAATTATTTTAGTTGTTTTCAAAACAATACCTTCCACAACAAATGTATATATGACTAGATTTTCCAAAGATGGCAAAAAAAATTAACGTAATAGGCACAATCTTGTTTGTTAGGGATTCACTAGAAAAAACAAACAAGGAAATTTCTGAAAGATATACGACAAATTTTGTTAAAAAGGTGTTTTCTGTTGTGCTTGTTGTATTGAATTGAAAGTTTTAGGTACAAATCTATTCTACTAAAATATAATTTTCTATTTTAAAGGATTAGCTATTTCGTACCGTTCACATTAAACGGCTACTCTTTCACGTGTGAAATCATTTAATGACATAATTACAATATGATAAGTACTTTTATATTATAAGTATTTTGATAAATATTTCGCAATTGCACAATAATGCGGGAACTTATTGTTTTGCTACTATGTAACGTAAGGAAAGAATAGTCACTGAACTAATTAAAACAACCACTTTCACTTCCTTTTGTAAAGAAAATAATTGCCTAGTTAGAATTGTCGTTCGTTGATCCACTAATATGATATGCGGATCGTCTGGTTTTTCAGTGTCGTGCAATAAGGCCATGTCTTTGTTTATTTAAGTACATTAAGAGAGTATAAAGAAAGAAAAATACACAAAAACAACGTTTTAGGCAACATGGCCTGGACTACCACATGTATGCTGACGATACACAATTTTACGTCTTCTTTTAGCGAATCGCGAACAAGCTATCCAGCGTTTAGAAGCCTGTCTGGAGGACATTGGCATATGGATGGATACCAAATTTCTTAAGCTCAATAGCAATAAAAACGAAGCGTTGCTTTTTGCGTCCTAGAGGTCATCACCGGACATATTTCATATTTCTATCACCGTCAATGGCATTTCTGTCAAATCCAGTTAATCTGTAAGAAATCTTGGTGTTGTGTTTGACTGCACAATGTCCATGGAAAATCGCCAAGTTTGCACGGCCCTGCTTCATGCATTTAAGAAAAATAGGTCGTCTTAGACGCTGCTTGTCTGAAAGCGCACTAAAATCACTTGTTTATGGACTCGTTACTTACACGCATAGATTATTGTAATGCAATGTTACCTGGCCTTCCAATTAACTTCATCCACCGTTTACAAATAGTTCCAAATTCAGCAGATCGTCTTATGATCGGCGCAAAGCGGTCTAACCACATTTCTCCAATTCTTGTGGATTAACACTAGTTACCTGACTTTAGTTAGCTGACAGCGATACATGGCACTGCACCAGCCCGCATAATAGATACCATCAATATCTATCAACCAAGCAGACCTCTTCGCCCCGGTGATCAACGACTCCTGGTCACACCTAGGACCAAGTCACGTCTAGGGGAACGATCCTCTTATTCTGATGCCTCGAGGCTGTGGAACAGCCTTCCTGTTAACCTCAGGATCCATTCAACACTGACAAGCTTTAAGAGGGCTCTGAAAACACACCTTTTTATTAATGCTCATTTGCACTAATTTCTTTTATATTCTAAATCTTTTATCATTGCCAATTGGTACACATGTTTTATTTCTTGTCACTGTTTTATTTACATTCTTATATTTTGTTAGGTGCCTTTGAGCACTCTTGTAATAAAGGCACCTTAATATATGATACTACTACTACTACTACTACTACTACTACTACTACTACTACTACTATTACTACTACTACTTCTACTACTACTACTACTACTACTACTACTACTACTACTACTACTACTACTACTACTAATTTAGCATCGAAATAAAATTGAAATGTTTCATTATTCTTCAAACATTGCTTAGCAATAATTTGATTAATGGTCAATGTATATCCAAATAATAAATTTGCTATGCATCATTACTCGTCATTTTAACTTAACAAATGCACAAGATACAACAAAAGTAACATCTGACAAAAAAGAAAAAACAACAACAAAAAAACAACAACTTCCAATTCTCGTACCTAACACACACACCATCTTGGTATTAATTATCGTATATTATAATTACCATGTTCATATGGTCACTGAATCAACAAGATGTCATTATTTAGACATATGTCTAAATTAATTTGACATACCCAAGAGCATTTTATTAGGCGCATCAGCCTCATTAGTTAAATGTTAGATCACCAGTAACGCTGTTCATCTCTCTCGGAAATTCAGATAAAACCAGACCAGACAACTACTAATCCAATTAAATTTCTGCTAATGCATAATTACTGTCTGTTCCGTATTAACAAAACATGAGTTTTTGTGGGCAAACCCATTAGAAGAGTAAAAGTGGTAATGACACCATGCATGTTAATGAATCTATGTCTTGTTTACACAAAGTAACTTACAATTACTTGTTAAGAAAACTACCTACTAGTCTAAATTACGGCAAAAGGAACAGTTACCACAAACTCTTTTAAAATTGTTTGTACAATGTTAACATTCTTTTAATATAACCTAGCTTTGCGACAGTCTTTAAAGTCCTAAAATTGTGGATTATTGCGTGCTAAATTCTAAATTAAGATTTAATGTTATTTTCCTTGTTTTGCTGATATAGGAAGTCAATAATAATGGTAATATCAATCAAATGAAAAACTATCTTGAAAGGTTATTAAATAATATAACAAATTATACATGATATAGCGCCGACGAAGTTTTCTCTCTCAATATTTTGGCTATTTTACTTTCATTGATAAACTGTATCATACTTCGGGGAGGGTTTCCATAGCTTTTCTTTTTAATAGGAAAACGTGAAATTAAATTTGACAATTTTATTATGACAATTATGACAATTTAATAAATCCTATCTATTTGACGGTATCCATATCACGGGAATCGAAAGCTATAGAAACATTTAGCTATTAATGAATATATATCGTGCCATTGAATAGAACGAGCATGTCAAATTAAGTTTTTTCCCTATTTCAGTTCATTCGATAACCATGAACTAGGTCGTATTATTTCTAAACACAACCACGTTTATTAGAATGACGTTTATTTATCTTATCAGACACGACTGCTTTGCTTTTGAACATACTTTCGGTAAATCCCAGGCACTTTAAATGCAGCTAGGGAATCAAAGCATATATTTACATTTGCTGCTGGTATTTCTCAGCTTAATTGGGTTGCCCTGATCTCTTTTTATTATACATGTTTATTATTGGTAACATGCAAAATTATGCCCAGTTACGTTAATTTCGAATGTGTCTAACTCAATTTTTGTAATTATAAAACAAACAGATGAGCGAAGAAGCATGATAAACACTTGAAAGGTTAAATTCAGCTCTAAACAAAAAGCCGATGGTGTCATGATAAAAAGAATTTGCAAACAGCAAACCATAGTTTCTTACTCAAAAAATTATAAAAAAAATTAAAACCCACATGGAGCAATACATATTTGGCTTAGACGTTTGCCTTGTGCCTTTTAATATTTTAAGAAACGTTGCAGTACACATAGGACTCCGTCATATTTTCTCATGGATGATCACAACAATGTTACTTGTGCAGTGAGGCTGTCGTAAAAATCATCCGCGTATACATTCTATCTTTCAATTTGATTAATCATTTCATGATTGTTACATGTATTTTTTTCCTTTGACATTACTTGGACATTGGTCCTTTAATTTTCTATCTAGACACGAACAGAACGCCAAAACCAACTACACTTCTTCTCCGGTTATCTTGTCTTTCATTCAAATATTCGTTCATAACGATCAATAATCTTTTGTTTTTTCTGTTTAAAATAGTGCTCATCACCACACCCAAATACAACGTGGACATTTTTGTGTACGCTACAATTGTCTTTTAAATGAAGTCATAACTTAGTTCTAAGAATACATCATCACCTGGAAGGTTTTGCTGACAAATGATCTGTTTTATTGTCACTGCTTGTATCTGAGAAACACCCCCGGATATGATAGGTTAAATCTTTGTTAAACCGGTTTGTAAAATCGGATCCTTTGCCGACTGACAGTTCCAAGGTTGTAAATGTTGTTTTTTCTCTATTTTGTATTATGTCTCGGTACAATTTCCTGTAACTTTTACAATTGACTGACGTGTCCTTTTCCCTGTACCTTTTTTAAATTTAAATAAAAGATAAGGTATTCATGCGACATTGTCATATTTTCTTCTTGTTATCTCGTATGATCTTATGGACTTTATAATGTACGTGTTATGATAAGCATTTATTTGATGATAGCGATGTGTTGAAGACTGTGTTCATCCCTAAACTGTGGTAGCAACAGAAGTTAAAATAATTTGTGTGTGTCAAGACCAAATACACATGTATTTTTTAAATGTTTAGAAGTCTACGCAAGTCAGAAAATGATTAGGGCAGAATACATTGCATTCTCAAGTAGAAATATTACTTAATGTAATAAATCACATATCACATACTTTCAAGTTTTTAATCGTTGCCCGTATTTTTATGTTCTTTACATAGGACATAACAGACTTCTCGATGTTCGAGAATAAATTGTGAATAAAACACTAAACTGCCATAAGATACGGGTAAATCTATCAAACTTGTTTCCCCATTACATTTCTGTTGTTGATCAAACACGTAATAGGAGGCATTCAGGGATTCGATGTTAGTACGAACAAAGTCAAAGCCATAATTCATGTTTCTTTTCTTTAAAAATCAAATGAGTACGTTTGTTTTCGCAAGTTAATTATACACATTATAAAGACATGTCCTTCCCTAACGGCGCCATGCATCATTACCAATTCTGAGAGACATTTGACGTTACCAGTCTTCTTATTGTCACATTTCATTTCCGTACAGGAATGTTGTTGCGTTTATTGCTTAGCGCAAATTGGGTGTGCTGACGTGAACGCAATACGTGGACAAAGTAGATTTATGTCACTTTTCCATTTAAATAAAATAAGAAGGGAATTCTTAAAAAATAACCCCATGAAAGGCTCTTCGGAAATTCTTCAAAGCTAAAAAAACTAAAACATAGAGGTATGGCGAGACCGAAACCAAATCTATGGAACCATATTTGTAACGTAACAATTTTAATGAGAAATTTTTTATAGAAGCGATGCACTGTAATTACGCTTGAAATAGGAGCGAGACATTCTTAACATAAGCTAAGTGGTTAATCTTTTGACTAACATATATCGACATCAGTTTATATTCTTATAACTGTGATCTTTATGGAATTCAGAAAGCATTGCTTCCTTAGGTTAGTAATGGATTTTTCAAATACATCTCCCTCCCAAGTGGCGCCTTGTTGGATTATCTTGCCTGAATGGATGGAGTATTTAACTTAATAAGTCTTCTAAGTGTCCCTTATCATTTCCGGACTGGCCCTGAATTCGAATAGTTACTTGGAGCAAATTCAAGAACCATGCCGTGCAGCCTTGTAATAATTGCTTTAAAGTCGACAGAACAGATTTGGGTAAACATATCACGTCGTAGGATTATTGAAGATAATAAGACAAATAAAGGCTGTAAAATATCAACAACACACTGTACAGATCAACTCAGCAGCACCTTCTTAAACAAAAGTAATAAATTGATAAAATAATAACTTGCTAAGCAATACATTGGCCTTAAACCGTTCACTAATAATTTAAATATCTTTTCATTCCATTGTTTTATGTATAATGATAAAAATGATATGCCTTCAGCAAAATGCGTCACGAAAAGTTCACTTGTCAAACATATGTCTCCAGCACCACTCCACCATAACATAGATGGATTGTTCAGCTGGTATAAATGATACTGATAGTCACTCAAATGTCATAATTAAATGATTATTTTGATGAGTGTCACATGTTTACAAGCTAATATGTCCATAGTTGTATAATATTTTCGCCTTACTAATATAAAAGTAGTACTTATATAAACTATTATACCTATCGGTCTCAAGGATAAGCGTTGAATTCTAAATAAGAGGACACCGGTTTCGAAACCAAATCTTACCAATTGGACCAAGAAATGAGGTCAAATTAATTCCCTAATTATCTATAAACAAACAGGTTTGACACATGTATTATAATTTTATTGAATAATTAAAAAGTATAGTGTTTCCCTATCTTTTTCAATAATATTGCCTTAACCGATGGCTGTTTATATTTAATGTGCTCACTCGCCTTGATCCTTATTATTAAATATATAATTTCTGAATTCGATGTTAATAATCAAAGAAATATAAAGTTCCGATTTCTATTTAATTGACACTAAATATGATATAATGAGTAAAAGACACATGGTATGTTTCACTACGACACAATAATAATAATTTGGGAGAACAGCAATGCAATGTTTCGTCAAATAAAACTGCTACCGTGCCACGTTTAAATTTATTCTGTCGTGTAATTAATTTGGTAGAAACAGGCGCCAGTGTCCAATTACTGTCAGACATGCTGAGCATATTAGAAATATAACAGTCACAAAATAATTAGATTTGGTTTCATCTGATAATAATGCATCTTATTATAAAGGAATTGATCACTTTACCACAAACAATTGAGACCGAATTTTAGCTTTCCTGACTGCATAACAACTAATAAATAGCATCACCTTAGTAAAGTTACACAGTAGGAACATAGAAATGCAATTGTCTTGCTTAAATAACACAGTCTGCAAGAAATAAATACGATATTATACTAATAAATGTATACAGAATAAAAAGAAAGAAAACCCAACACACTGTCAATATAATGTTAATAGGAAAACCCATTAACAAAACGACAATATGTAAACTTTAAAATCGCTTTGTATCAGAAATTCCAAATTGATAACAATAAATAAATCAGATTCGAAATTGTGATACTACTGCACAAGATAATATATATATATATATATTTAATATACACCAATCGACATGCAAATGTCAACGCCTCAATAATCAATATTGAAATGTGACATGCTGTTTTAACAACGTTTGCCCTTCACTGGAATTCTGGTAGGAACAATGACTGTGTTTCTGAATAAGAAATGAGAAACAGCTATATGATTCCTTATATTTTGTGTGTGTTGATATCAGATAAACATCCCTTGTCATCTTATCTATGTTTATTTGATTTTAAGTTCGCTTCGTTTGCTATATATGCAATAAAACTCCAACAGTAAATGATCCTTAAATATTTCTATAAGCAGTGTATGTTGTACATGTAGCTGTTAATGTTGATCTTGTTTTGTATATCGACCTTTTATAGTGTCTTCTAAATGTCTCTATCATTTGTTTTCCGAAACACTGTTTCCTTTGTGTATCCTATATCAACAGGAGATTATTTTATTCTTTATTTTTAGTACCTTCATTAAAGCAGTTGCTACCCATGTATCATCGTGAATGCAGCCTGATTTTTAACATTCTGGGATCCTTTGTCGATTTTCAAGTTAACATATCTAGAACTTAACTAAATCAATACAAACGAACCTATTTAGTCGTAAAGTACTGGCTGCAAATTATTCATCGACATGTATATATTTTGTTGAGGAACTATTTGTGTGATCTTAAGCACCGCATTATTGAAAACATTTCCAGTTGACAACGTTGCATTCCTACTAACTCTATATAAGATGAGGGTCAGTTCTATTCCGGAGTCACGTTTCTACAAGTATTATCCCTCATTACAAAAACAACAACCGAAAACAACAAGAAAAGCAGCAGCAGCAACAACAACAACACAACTCCTAATAATACAAACAAACAACAACAGCAACAAAGAACACATACAACTTACTATATGGCAAAATATAGAAATATGTTACCTTGTTGCAGGATGAAATATGGAGAGAAAATATTAACACCTTACGGTTCTTTTCATTCCTACATCGCAATATTGAAATATTATTTTCGATGTCAGAACTCTCTGTGTGCCTTTCAAGCCACTATTATGTACGTTCTGATTTACGAAGTTAATTACAATGCGATATTAGTTTTGCCATTTTGTGTGTACTTTAAATAAATGCCCATTGAGAAGCTATCATTCAAATTGTCGTTATGGCATGCAACGTGCGAGCTATGGTGGTTCTGGAATATTCTGATTAATGTGTCATGGTTAAATCGACAATGTCCAATATCCTAATGTATGTTTATCTGTGCTTGTGTACAATTATATTCGTCTTTCGGTTGAACTATACATTTTGCAAAATATTTAAAATAAGCTACCTACTTTAAAGAGAATGAACGTGACAACAACTCGCTTTCAGTTAGAGACAATATGGACATACATTTTTGCAATGAGTGTTTGAATAAATGGTTCTTCAAAAACATCTTTCATATTAAAAGTTAAATTAAAATTTATGAATTTTAAATTAAAACTAAACATCGAATATTGCTCTCTGATCTATTTACAGCGAGCGTCAGGTGCAAGACGAAATTCAGATTAGTACATACAAAAATATGGACAGACATAAACATTTAATTCATTGTCTCGGATATCAACCCACCGTTTTAGTATGTATTGAGCATATCTTCCACGTGTTAATCATAGAACCCTTGAACTGCAATTGTGTAATCATAAATGAGTATCAGCACAAATGCAAAAAAAGCCAAATGCATGTTCATTATACAAACACAGTTTCTAATGAGTTTCTAATACTCAGTCAGAAATAATTGTTGAGAGTAGACAGAGCAACATATACGACAAGTGTACTCATGCAGAAGGTAGTTGGCAAAAGTTAATACAAACTATTCTTGCAAAACACAAACACTTACGATACTAAAAATGATTGTGCAAAAATAGTATGCCGATTGACCGCCATACTGACACCAGCTTAACAATTTAAACAGCTCTAAACGAGAAGTATAATACATATAAAAGTGGTTTAAATACGTATAATTTGTCCCTCCGCGTGGACGACTTAAAAAAACCCTGATAAGGTTAGGTTGAAACCCGTAACAAATTGTAATTGTAATTTAATGTGAATTTTAAAATAAAAGCTATTTCCAATGTTTTTCGGCTTTCCAGTTATTAGATTTAGAACATGATATAGTTAGGCATAATCGCTCTGGAACAGAGACTGATGCCGGACCAACGAATCGAATTATTTTGCTGTCTTATATTCATAAAATCACAAGCAAATAAGTTTTTATGTTTTACGAGAATGTAGCGATATATCTATAGGAATCCTAAAACCAATTTTATCTAAGTTTATGGTTACAGAGTTTATTAAGCAACTAAACATGTTATAAAATATATGTCCTTACTAAGAACAACCTATGACATTAAATTCAATATGCAATTCGTGATTTTATTCAGGATTCAATAAATAAAAGAAGAAAATAAGAACACGTTTATTGCTTTCTTCTTTTGTAAAAACGTTGATTTTTACTTGAATGCCATTTTGCCGATTACAGGAATAAGAATATAATTATAACACAAAGTCCTATAAACATTGCAACATATACAAAAAATGGAAAGACACAGGACCAAGGTATCCACATGCACGCCAAATGTAAAAGTGAGAACAAATCTGTGACGAGTCATTTAACAATAAGAGCAAACCCGACAGTTACCGCCTTGGAACGGTCAGTCGGCAATATGGACTGACTGGGGTTTTACAGAGCTCTAACCTCGCACTTCCTGATGGGTTTCTCGAATGCAAGCAATGATAAAAAACTGATCTATTTGAATGAGTGTACAAGCGCTGACGTTTTGTTTGACAAGTTATGACGAAAGCAGTGACGTCATTGAAAAATAATATCCACATAGTGTTTAGAAGAGAGATAGGTATTATTTCGTTTAGAAAACCTACCGAAAACGTTAATAGTAAATGAAATTATCTATTCAAATCAAGAAAAAAAATGACCAGAGAAGAGTAAATGGTTGTAGCATCCTGTTCATGCGGAGATGGAATTAAGGAACCTAATGTCAAAGTCCATCAAAGGAAATACACGTAACAATCCTTATAGGATGAATTGAATGACAACATAGATTACATGCACGGGGAGATTTTTTCAAGACCGCCACACTGCACAAGTAACATTGTTGTGATCATGAATAAGAATATATAAGACAAAGTCCTATAAACATTGCAACATATACAAAAATTGAAAGACACAGGACCAAGGTATCCACATGCACGCCAAATGTAAAAGTGAGAACAAATCTGTGACGAGTCATTTAACAATAAGAGCAAACCCGACAGTTACCGCCTTGGAACGGTCAGTCGGCAATATGGACCGACTGGGGTGCTTAAGCCGGTTTCCAGGAAGTCTTACACTGACGGTGTGTCTTATAACAATCTAAAATCTTTCAGAGATCAAACTTTAATGGTGTTAATTGTAAACGCTTCAAGAAAAGTATAAAGTTGTACATTATATTAATTTCATTTATCGATGTTAATGAGTTGACATTCAATTGATTAACTTATAGAACTTATAGAATGACGCTGCTAATCGATATATGTAGGTTTTAGGGATAGAAGCAAAAGCAAATAAATTACAATTTAACAAATGTCATAACACATCTACAAGAACAAATTTATTCTAGTTCTGATTTAATTTCCTTTTACCGGAGACATGGACTAGAAAAATATTTACTGACATTTAACTAATGATACCTTTCGTTCTTAATGAAACCCGCTGGTATATATTAAATTAATAAAGAAATACGACTGTATGAAAACATCCAGACGAATAAAACCACATGACATTTGGCAGCGGGTAAATGTTTAAATAGATGGCTGTAGAATGCCTTAGGGGAGTTTTACAATGTACAAATTTGTTCCCAGCAGATGGATTTGTTTGTGCTTCTTTTGCAAGTTTCATGCATTATACGCTGACTTTGGAACAGAGAAGCGCGTTTATAGTTATATAAATGTATGCAATATTTCTTACACGGTCTGTTACAAAAGTTATATGGGATAATAACGAAATGCAGAAAGTTTATCTTTTTAACCAATATCAGAAAAAATATGACACGATCGCCAAAAAGAATACACATGGCTTTGTTTATGTAATTAAATTCTAGGCATTTTCCAACAATAACAAAGCACAGATGGTAAGAAGATCTAGGTTGTATGTTTTTGTCCTTTGCCATAGATTAAAAGA
Organism: Sinonovacula constricta; assembly: GCA_007844125.1. Classification (NCBI taxonomy): domain Eukaryota; kingdom Metazoa; phylum Mollusca; class Bivalvia; order Cardiida; family Solecurtidae; genus Sinonovacula; species Sinonovacula constricta. The sequence goes on along the minus strand of CM017556.1, from coordinate 82,263,475 downwards.
TGGTGTAAATCTGTTTTTTTAATAAATCTGCTTATAAGACCGCACCAATCGTTATATCAGTTCAATTCATATAATTCAAGCAGGGCATTAAACAAAGAAGCTACGAATATTTGACTTAGGAAACTTAATTTTTCTGAAGGTTTTTGTTTCGTACAATCGTATGCAACATATTTCCGCTAAGTTTTAAGATTAAAAGTCGTAAATCTACGTGTGCTTGTATTAAATGATACAATTTATATTGAATTTCATTCTTGAAATTGGTGGAGAGCATATTAGCACCTTCCGTCGGGGGATTAATGACCAACAAAAGATTCCACAAATATACACCTTTAGAGAAACTGCTTATCGGTTTTCTTCCAAGTAATATACAATACCGTAAGTATGTTTGCTGGACTTATATATTAGATGAGAAAATAACTTTTCAAATTAAATTACAAAATTATAAAGACATTTCATGTTTCAACCATCTGGAAAATTCTAGACCGGCACAAAAACAAGTACAAGTTTAGTTCGTACTGCATTTACCAGAGAAAGTGCCAGAAACCTTTGCAAACGTGTGAGTCATTTTAAAGGATTTAGCATTTCAGCTAATAGATTGATTCTCAATGTTTTATATTGTTAATTATTCACGTGTATTATAAAATCGATTCTGAATGAAATAATTTGCCACCTTGTTAAAAGTGATACTCACTGATTGTTATTTTCAAAAGTGCATTTCAATAGCTAAAGCATACCTTTACTGTCCTTGGCAGTTATGTCTTCAAATAAATGACAATAAAAACATGATACTTAAATCCTACACAATACAAATGCGACCCATTAACATGTTGGATAGGTTTTATGTTTCGAAGAGAAAAAAACAAACAAAAAATTCTTTGCCAAATTTTTTATGAATATGAAATTATCTGGATCTAGCAATTTGTAGTTAATCTGAATGTGAATGATGAGACCAATACTGTGATGGAATGGCATGTGTTCAGTCAAAATTAAATACAGCTTCACATTTCCATGAATAGCATTTCAAAAAGCTAAAATAATTACATGGTATGCAAATTTATACAGCAGCAAGATTTCAAAGCGTGTTATAAATAATTATAATCTTAAATTCTAACATGACTTGTTAAAATTGTGACAATAAAAGTGAAATAGGATCCTCTATATAAAACGCAGTTCTGATTTTAACATAGTTTACAAACAGGTCAAAATAATTGCCCGTACCTTAAAACATATATTTAGTTTTTTGCGTTTCTTCTTCATTTTCATGCTTAACTGTGTGATGTAAAACAGCCTCTCTTTCTGCTTAAATAATTTATGTGTTTTGATTCGCACCTTCACTAATCTCCCTTGATATTAGGGAACCCATTGGTCTTTTTGCATTGATGTTTTTTTTTGTACAAAATACAGCACAATCGTTATACACCTTATGCTATATTGTAAGGGTTTTTTAGACATAATTTTCTTTTCAATAAAATAGTAAGCATCGCGTTTTAGCACGATTTTCCTGGTTAACAGATTGTGTTATTATTATTTTAATGAACACTCATTTTGCTGTTTATTGGGTAGATCTGACAATATTAGAACATATTATTGAACGTTTTGTAAAGGAGTCAGAAAAATTATTTAGAACCCTTGATTTTCTTTAACTTGTTTTAAGCATTTCCATAAATGCAGGATGGCTATGCTTTGCTGCATGTGATTTTTCATACTGCTTTTATTGAATCAATAAAATCCTTACGATGAAAAAAAAATGAAAACGCCTTCCTTAATTTGTGAAATCGAAAGCCTTGCTGTAACAACTAGAAGAAATAAACAGTTTCTAGCATTGAAATCTTTTACTTAAGTATAAACACGCGTTAACCTTGTTGAGATATGTGAACACTATAGGAGGTAGCAAAAGATATGGTAAATTCATAATACTAAAGTTGAAATCAACTCTCTTGTCACAAATTTTAGTAGAGACAATGACATTGGAAAAGACGATCTCGATGTCTAGAAATGTTGCAATGAAATGTCAGTTATTTTCTTTATTAAGCGTAGGTTCTGAAGGGTCAATGAGTTGAACCATTTGAGATTGGATTATCTATAGTTAGAATATCGTCAAGATAGCCTGACATTGAATTGAAAGCCTCTATACTTATAATGTGGCTTTGGTTAGAAGGGGATAAAGTTATCATGAAATCACGTTCAAAACAGTATAAAAACAAATCTGCAATTAATTGTGCACATTTGGTTCCCATAGCAATACCAATTATTAATCTAAATAAAGTGTTACCGCATTTTGAATAAATATTATCAAATAGGAAACACAGAGCTTCACAGACATTCGTACAAGTCCACATAGTACACCTTGCAAAGAAAGTGCTGGTAAAAAGGCATTACTTTCATAGACGTTGCTCTCGGGCAAATGTTTTCTCAATTAGAGCAACTGTTTGGCCTTTATTAAATCAAGAGCTAAAGAGGTGTACAGCGTAGAGAAATGGTAAGTATTAACTACAAAGCAATAAAATTTTAAGGTACGAAACTTGTCTTAGACTTCTGATTTTTTTAGTAAAGTGTTAATTCCTGAATTTTCATACACTTTTTCACAATATTTATCAACGTGATTACGAATGGCTGTAATGCAAGAAGTAAGTAGTTTAGATATGTGAGGTGTGGTGTTAGAGCTGGAACTAACTATGAAACATGACTTGAATGTTTTGTGAAGCTTATGAATTCAGTACAGTGAAAGAAGATTTTCTTGCTTTGATTCGATCTTGATATTAATAGTACGCAACATCTGTTTATAATTGTCGATGATTGTCTATAAGTCAACGTTGGTGCAAGACCCAAACGTTTTATTTATGTCAATTTCGCACTAAAAAAAAATCAAACGATAACGAACACAGGGCACATGAACTTCAACCATAATAGAATCTTATCACAATACAATGATGTCACAGTATTGTTTTCGCACAACAAATATAAATGCACAATGATAAGTTTATTTAATACTGACATTTTTTATATGGAATACCAAAGTCCAACTCGATGGGTATTCTCCATTTGGACTGCATAAGTTAGTTTCCGCGTCTTCTTGTATTTTTCAGTCTCTTTAAGCATTTGTCACTTTCTATGCGGCATAATACTGAACCTAAGGCTCACTAAAGGGAATTTTCTTCAGATGACATTTTTGACATAATAGTGGTCGTATACAATTCAAATAACTCGTGTTGTTTTTTGCAATTTCGATCCCTAGTCAGACTTTTCTGTCTTTTAAGTAAAAAAGAAAAAAGAAGAAAGCTTATTATCATTCTAATAGTTTGCATGGCGTAACATAAAATATTTCCTAATCTTTATGAGCATGGTGTCAAAATTCAGTCATGTTTTTGTCAGTTAACTACAATTTACGACGAATGTTAACTAAAATTTACGACGAATGTAGCATCGTAAGGTACATAAGTGATGGCCCTAAGCAAAGACAAATGTGAGCATGAATTAGATTTAACATCTTGCAGTGTCCCGCAGATGTCGTTTTTACAAAGTTAAACTCCCAAAGGGCTCTAGCATAAACTGGCATGAATCTGAATTATAGAACATATGATATCGGCTTAAGTTTTTTACTAGAAAACACGTGTGAACTTTGTAAGAAAATGCATATAAACCAGGTATGTGCTAATGACTCGTCACATCAAATAAAAAGTATTTACATGTTTCTTATCTTTTGTTTTGTTCACGTATTTCGGCATTATTCCACATTAATTATATATTATAGCAGAATGGCAAATCTCATTATTGCACAAAGATGTGTTTTACTTGTTGAAAAATAATACTTTTACGATTGTTGAGACTATTGTCAACGCCTTTAACCATGTTGTTGCAAACAATAAAACAAAATCCTATAAAAGCAAGCTACAAAATGCATACATATAAATGTTACATCTCAATAATTGAAAAGCACAGTTTGACTATCCAAGCGTTCATTGGATATTCAATTTATTTCACTTTACCGAAGATAAAAAATACAACAATGGAATCTAAATGCCACATAAACGTATGATTGTTAAATATGTCCATACTTATGAACCCCTAGTAGTCAAATTACCAAATCTCCGAATAAACGCATAAGTCCGTCTATTCAGAAACATACGTAGATAGAGACAAAGTCTTTCAAGTAAGAGGCCGTTTAGACTTTTGATTAGTATATATAGAGCTAAATTATGAGACGGCCATGTAAGGAACAAAATGACGCAGGATGATATACTTTAAACAATATTTGTCCACATACAACATATGTAAGATCAGCATCAAATAAAAGTAAAAAACCCCTACCATGGCATTTAAATTATTTAAAGCTTGTAACTACTATCTAAGTGCTTGCTTTTTACTAGTTTATTTCACCGAAAAAAATGCCATCCCTAGTGGTATAGGATGAGTACAAATCAACACTTTGATATAAAAATAATACACTTATTGGCTTAAATTTAAAACTACTTTTTTAAACTTGGCTGCTGGTAGAACTTTGTGTAAGGCCAATTGTTTATTTTTGTCCATTTAACATTATTCATGGCAAAAAAGTTAAATTAAAAAAGAAAGTTCCGCAGATAAACCGAATTTTATATCTTGTAATGTGACCTTAGATTTTTTAGTTTTATGCTCCCATAACCCCCAATTCTTAGGAAGTATTTTTCAGATATAAAAAGTCATATAATTTGTGTATAGTATCCTTGGTCATTATTTAAATACACAATAGCTTACAATAGCTCCAATAATTACAAGGCAAATAAGGGTTGTTCATTCTCTGTTTGCATTGCTCAAGTAGACAGCTGTTGTTTAACTGTCAAATCGAAAAATTGAGTTTATGTAACCACGTGCCAATAATCGAGTTAATAATATTATTATTAATATGGTTACTCAGATTTAGTTATTTTGGCGTGAGGCTAAGGCATATGCGCATATTTACTGCATTGAACATTAAAAGAAATGGCATACACACACAACGATGGTTTAACCGCTGTATATAGGTTATCTCTATAACAGACACACACCAGTTCCGGGAATGAAACCCTATTCCCATTTACTAGGCTCGTATTACAGTTATTTGCAGTTGATATAATATGAGATCAAATGCTTAATTTGTCCGATAAACGATCATAAAATTTAAACAGCTCCCGCATGCAGAAAAGGTCTTTATTTTGCCTTTTTCTTGCTCACGTTCAGTTTTCTTAATAGTTATATGCAAAATTATTTCAACCTTAATAACTGATTACATTTCTGGAATTGCAAATTACACGAATCGTTTACTTTTATGAAGACAATAAGGTTTTAAAGTACTCCTCATGAAAGTGCAATGGTTTTAAAACAACTATGCATGCATTATGCATGATTTGACATAGTTAGGCGAACTCTTCAACAGAAGTAACCCAAAATACTGAAAACTCCTGACAAGATATCTTGTTGTCAACGATAATATCTGGTCTTTGCCCAATATATATCGACTCGGAGATATTTAAACAATGGAATAGAACAACTGCATTAAATGTTCTATAGTTTTAATGTGTACAATATGAAAATTAAAATAAACACTTATTTCTGTGATGATTGAAAATTGCTTTATTTAATTTTTCACCTGTATTTGTATCATACGTATAAGAATACAGAAAATATTGACGTACTTAAGTTTCTCTGAAATTAAACAACTCAATTTCCCGTTACAATATGGTCTTATTTAGTAATTGAGTTATTTTAATCATAATGGTAAATAATCAAAAAATGATTGAACCTATAATAAATCAGTAAGAAATTAAATTTAAAATGTCAATGATTTACAACTTGTAATTTCAATAATATTTTGCTTTAACACTAAACTGATTGTTTTGTATTTAGTGGCAGGTAAAAAATCACTACGTTTAAATGTTTTAATACTTTAGCACAACGAACATTCAGAAGAAGAAGGTTCCAATAAAGCAGATGTTTTAACAAAAAGGTAATTATCAATGTATCTTTAATGGAATATTTTGTTATACATGTTATGAGGCTAGATTTTTACTGATATTAGAACGTTTGACCATTCAAACTCAGACGGTGTATATCTAATCATACTTTTCTTGGTGTACGTATGCTTTGTACGTTTTTAGGATCGTTTTCAAGGATATTGATTGAACAACTGAGTATTTATTAACTACTACTACTAATTTTAAAATATTGGTATTATATTTTACTCAGGAGGAAAGATCCATCAAAATATGAAAATTTTGTCATTTTATATATTATACATATTTCTTTTCAGACTATCTTCGTCATTTTTATTTTTTTTGTCATTTACAAGAAACAACACAAATAAAACATATAACATCAAAATTGTATCTATATATAATTTAATCATAACTACAGCAAATATTTTACACATCCTGTCAACTTGGACATTTTTTTTTCCTGCGATGGTTAAAGTATTCAACTTATTTTCTCTTCATGCGTCGGTCATTCAGTCATTTGTATAATTGTGGATTCTTTATGACCAATGTCAATAAAAATAAAGTCAGATGCTATTTTATAAAGTATGACTTATTTGTTAATTTTTATTAATATCACACAATTAATTTTACGAACAATTGTAATTGATTATAAAGCTTAAAACATTGACGGAAAAATTATCATTATATAATCATTACAAAGTAATGCCTTAAAATATTAATAATTGAATGCAACAGAGACTATAATTATATTTTTTTCCAAATATATCCTAATAAAATTTAAATATTCCATCAAGATGTAAACGAGTAAGTTGTTTTTCTTCACTGATTTTCCTAAAATATTTCCTTACTATCCTTGCGAAAAATCGCGCAAAATTTCTCTTGCAGTCCTGCAAATTATTAAAATGTTTTATCACATTAAATGACAATAAGTCAATTAATATTTTCGGTAAACACAAATTATTTTGGGGTGTCACCGCGTACTTTTAAAGAAGGGGTAGTCAAGTATATTAAAGGCATTAATAATTCTTTGCTAACGGTCTGCATATTGCAAAATAATTTAAAGACATAACATAAGAATACTTTTAAATTTTAAACGCACAAAACGTATAAAATGTACAATCGAAGTTGTTTGTTTATTGGGTTTCTCGTCCCACCAACAGTATTTCAGTTATCTGGAGACGGTGTCCACTTGAAGCAGATATAGTGCTGCCTTCACTGTGTATAGCATGCCGTAAAAACCTGGCATGATACCACACCCAGTCACATTATCCTGACACCGGGCCAACCAGTCGTGGAACTACCCTTATATTTACCAGGTCCGGTCACAATCGAAGTTGAATTTCAGGACAGTAATAATAATGACAATAATAGTGGATATTTGTTTTGAATTGTCCTTGCAATGCTCAAAGGTCAAAGTCAAATCAAAGACGTTACGCTAGAATTACATGACGATATCATCCTTTTCTTCCTCATGTGTAGGATTAAAGGCTTCATGGTTCGTAAGTATTTATCATTTATTAAACGTACATTTTATTATTTTTAAATTATTAAAGCAATTCAACAGTTAAACAAACAAAAATGGCACGCATTTATATTAATTGTTGCCTACCCACCCCATTCAAATATCTTTGTTTAGGAAATAATTCTGCCTATGCGCCTAATATAATTCAATGTTTGTCTGTGACTAGGCGGTATATATCTAGATATATTGCTATATTTTGTAGATGGTGTTTAATGTTCGGACGTAATTTCTAAGGATGAGATTTCACAAATAATTAGACGGTGTTCCACTTATAGTCACTCAAATAGCTGTTGCAGATACATTCGCTTATTGGTTTCTACATACATTTAAGCACGCTGTGAAAATAACATAAGAAAATTACTGACTGTTTATAATTGTACTTGCTTGTTGACTACACGATTGGTTAGATGCAGAAGACAAGTACATTTATGTTATCTGTAACAATTGTTCACATTGCATTCCTTTGCATCATACGTCAGAAGGTTTAGGTCATTGGAAATAAGGGCGCAAATGCTATTTTTTCATTTATTATTTTTATTTCATATTATTTTATTGGTGTTATGTTTGAAATTCTTAGCTTTTTGATGTGTTGTTCCGATTGTCGGATAATGTAATGCCTGACGTTCAGCAAATTATGTCATATGGGAAGTAGCTTAATGTAATTTTTACGTTTGATTTTATTATTTAAAAGTCTATGGTTCCTCTTTGCTTGATTCAGGGTTCAAGTCATGGTGATTTTTTTGTTAAGCGGACTTTCAGCTGAGCCCTTTAACCTTGACACTTGTATTTGGGGCATATGCAAGACGTCGCAAACTTAACACAGTTGCCATTGTAGAATGCATCTTAAAATATTAAACCAAATTATCTTTTTGATAACATGGAGGAACATATATTGAGAAATGATTGTTGTTATATTGTGTCAACTGATGTCATTAAAATGAAATAAAAGAAAACTTACATGTCAACTTCCATTGTGTATATCTTGTTTTCCTATTGTATATTATAAATCAAACCAGGTAAAGACATATCTAAACTCAGTCCCTGTCTCTTGATTTTGCCTTTGTTGAAACACTTTAGCTGTTTCTTCTTTAAGTATCAACAATGAAATCCAAATGAGACACACTTTTAGGGACAAGTTATATCTTAAAGAAGGTGGGAAAAGTCCCTTTTCAATCATTTGCCTGTTATGATAAAACAACAACAATAATTCTAGCTAAGCTTTCAATTCGTACACGTTTTTAGATACATTAGGGCTTCCTTTTAAGCTTCTTGCAAGGAAAGAAACATAGGGAGTTTTGAATTTGCTGGGATTTTAATTGTTATGTTTTTACTCACGTATTTGACACAAGCGTATCAAGCAGGTTGAATAAGCAGATGTTTAGCTGTGCTAGTAAATTGCTTTAGATTTTGTTTCTCCTTTCACGTGCCCTTTTTGTCAAAACAGATATGGTATCTTATCTCAAAAATACCCATCTGCTGTAAAAACCAAATTGCAATTACTAGGCCATTAAAAACAACCATAAATACGATTGTATTTTAAACTAAATGTTCGACAAAAAACCTAGACAAAATGTACCCATTTAGAATGTCGCATTTTCTTTAATTACGATATTAGAGAGGGCCTCTCGGAAGCAACAATTAATATTTAAATATCTCAAGAAATTGATTGAAAGATGCAGTATTTACACTGACATGCAAATCCATATGGGTCACTTTTCACATTTTCTGAATTTAAAATTGGGATCATAAATCTTTTAATATGCATTATAAATAATTAAAATATTATTAATTGGGTAAACCATGTATTATTTATGTCACATACTAGATTTGCCTTTTCCTAAAATATAGATTTTAATACACTTTAAAATATGCAATTCTACATGAAAAGTTTTGAGGAGATTTTGTTACAGAAAATTTATGTTACATGGAGATAAATAAGGTTAAGATCTGAAACACAAATGACCATGTGATGTAAAGGATTTCCATCTAATTATGTTGCCCTTCACAAACTATTTTTGTAAGAGCATAACGTTGTACACTAACTTCTTTGGGAAATTATTTCAGCCATATAAAATATAACAATTTGAAGAGGATGACCTGTTTGAGCAGTGGAATCAATCAAAGTATTATCAAATCAACTTAACAAACTAATATGCTGATTTATTTAAGCACATTTGATATATGTGATGAAACAATTTTAATAGCGACCAATAAGATCAGTTTTGATTGCTTTTAATTGAGGAACCCTACAGGAAGTGCGAGGTTAGAGCTCTGTAAAACCGGTTTAACCACCCCAGTCGGTCCTGTTTACCGACTGATCGTTCCATGGCTGTATTTGTTGGGTTTTCTCATTTTTTTAATGACTCATGATAGATTTTTTTATGTTTTTATGTTATGTTTTTGTTGTTACATTTCTCTAGCATGTGACTGCCTTTGTCCTGTGTTTTTTTGTATTTTTTTGTATGTATTGCAATGCAATGCAAGAGATCATTTCCATATTCATAAGTACACTAATATTACCTGTGTAGTATGTCAGGCATAAAAATCCCCCGTGCATGTAATCTATGGTGTCATTTAATTGGTCCTATAAGGATTGTTACGTGTATTTATCTTCGATGCAAATTTGAATCATTCCCCCAATTCTATCTACACATGAACCTACACATGAACAAGGTGTTATTACCATTTACACTTTTTCTTTGGTCATTATTTTCTTGATTCAAACAATGAATTTGGGTGCTTCTTCTAATAGAATTAATAATTCTCTCTGTTCTAAAAACCATGTGGACTTTATTTTTAATTGATCACCTCTTTCTTTTAAAGACGCAAAAACTTGACGAAAATGTAAGCGCTTGGATTTTTTTATTCATATAGATCACTTTTATTTTCATTGCTTGCATTATAGAAACCCTTTAGAAAATGCGAGGTTTGACCAGTTACACTGGTTTAAGGAGCCCTTTTAATCTTTACAGACTGACCGTTGCAAGGATTTAATTGTTGGGCTTTCTCTATTTGTTTAATGATTCCTCACAGATTTAATCTTATTTTTACATTAGGCTGGCATGTGAGTGCCTTTATCATGTATCTTTTCAAATGTTTGTAGGTGTTGAAATACTCATAGAACTTTGTAATATTTTCTTTTTGGGGAAATGTGTTCAGTGAAAATCATACATATCGTCCGCAGAGAAGAAATTAAAGCAACAAGAATATCAGTGGATACATGCTTTTTTTCTACAAATAAATATGTTACCAAAACAACAAAAATTGCTATCTGATCTATAGCAAACAAGTAGGTAAATAAAATATTTATAATAAATAAACCAGTTGAGTGACAAGTTATATCAATTTGACCTTTCCCTATAGATGACAAAATAGAAACGTTAATTTGTACATTTGATTCTTATGTCTTTTTACTTTAATCCATCATACCAAAATACCAAAGTTGACTATAATATTAATTTCGCTGTAACCATCTTTTAACTGGTAAACATAATCTGATATGCTGACTGTTCTTTATTATATAGAAGAAATATTGCTATGATTTTGTCTAGTTAACATAAGCTGCCGTTCGAAATAACTTATTATCCCTGTAGTAAAAACGTGAAACATCAACTTACTAATAAAAATCGCTAACAAAAGAAGGGTTTTCCCTTGGGCCATTACCCATAAACAAGCAAGATTGCATATTTACTTTTTTTCTTATGTTCAGATGCAAAACATTATGTTATCCTGGTTTACTTTTGTGTACACCAAAATTTAACAAACCAAGTCTAATATCTTTGCACCATGTATCATTTTAGATAAATACATATATTTGTATTTTGCTGAATGTGCCTGAAATAGTATCAATATACTGTAGTCTATGGTCGTAGGAAGCTCGTGTCATATAACATAATAGATAAATAAGAAAAGGTCCTTTACAACGAATTTATCTATAAGCTTACGACGCGTGCCTGAAAGCTTAAGTATAAAACTTCTTAATAGAATTGTCCATAAATCATGAACAAATCTAAGAGGTCTTGTCAGGTGAGTTTAGTATGCAATATAGCATCTTAAGCACTTCCAAAGTAAAAATATGAGCTTCATTGCGTGTTTTGAAATGATAACTGACATTTGGAAGCCTAGTCATGCCATGTAGTTTATACAACGAAGCATTATGTGCCTTTCCATAGAAAGGTATGAGCTTTTCTGCCATTCCGGAAATGAGAAAAGCGACGCTTAGAAGACAGGTCACGTCAAACGTGTCATATATATTTATTGTTAGTAATGCTCAGACATATTCTGAATTTTTTGGTTTGTTTGACATAAAGGAATGCCCTTCATGCCAAAATATATTACAGACTCTGGAAACCTTATCGCGAAATTGTGAAAATAAAACGGTCTTAAGTGGTCATGTAAAAATGAATACTATAGGAATTTTATCAAGGATTGTAGCAGATAAATCATTTTTAAAGGCAATATCGTGTAAAACAGCCGTACTTTAAATGTTGAAGAGTTAAGATGATATAAATTATTTAAAAACGGGACTATTGAAACTTTGAAAGACGTTTTTGCAAGCGCGTATTATACAGTCACTTTGCAATCTTCAAAACTTTTGAGTAGTTATTTTATTCATTAGTCATTTGTTTTCATTAAAAACTTGTAAATTTATCTAATTGATTTTTTTCATATTCAAAAGATATTCATCAAGAGAGGCTATACTGAGGATTAAATGAGTTTAAGCACTTAAAGTAAGTAATACATTTATAACAATGAGTTGTAATTTCATTAATTAATTAAATATGACGTGTAACGGATTCATCCGTAAAACGAGACTAATGAATCGCTCATTTTTTCAATATTACTTATCAAATAATTCACACCTTACCATGACGAAGATAAAAATTTGTATCGTTCTATGTCGATACAAACAAGTCTTTTCATTTCCCGTGTTGAATAATGCTGGTAGAAATACTCTCATAGAAGCTTTCTCAAGCTTGAAGTACTAAATTAAAGACTGAACTCTGTATCTTCCAACCACTGTTGTCAGCTTTAGGCTTGAGTGGCCTAACAATGTTTTCTCCGTTGACATCGTGAGTAGTTCCATCACTCAGTCCTATTTAAATCAACTGCAATGTGAATCCCAGTCAGCAGCGTGTCTTGTAAACACGGATTCTGTCTACAGAAGCGACAAAGATGAAGACCAGAAACAGCTTGATGTTAAAACACATTATCCTCCCATGGAGTTGTCTGTAGGCCCTGCCGTTGAAGTTTTCCCATACAAAAAAGGCCACAATCCACTGAGGATGGGAGAAGAAGAGACGTCTGGCTTTTTGTATCAGCCACCCAAGACAAGGTCGTTTATTATTGTTAGGTGTTCTAAAGTATTTAAAGTACATTTGGTTTATACGTGATGAACTGAGTAAGCAGTCAAGATATATAGAACGTTTGTTGTGTATAATATTCAATTTGTACACATTCAAAAACAATTTAAAAAATAATTGTTAGACATTTTACAGTTTCTTTAGTTAAGCAGCATTAACATTTTGAAAGTTTATTGGAAGAAGAGAGAAGAGTTTAAACAACTCGGAATACTAAATATCTCAATATCCTGTACAATTTCAAGCATGCTTTGCCCATCAACTGTTTTTTAAAAAAATACATTTATATGAAAACTGCTCCTATTTGTTACTTGCATTTATATATTAATTAAACATCATACAGGATAAAGCATAATGGCACAAGGATATAATAAACATGATAAGTAAAACTGAAATGATCAGCACAGTTCGTGATTTAACAATTTTTGCAAGTTCTTTAGGCTGAACCTTAAATTTTTTATATCTCAAGTATTTTACTATGATATAAAGAAAGATGGCTTTCTTAGAAATCTCTTAAAAACATTTATACACTTAAGCACACTTTGTGATAAAACCAAGTTACCTAAGGGTGTGCGATAGACATCACCAACTCCAATGGAGCCGACATAAAGGACATTATGTTATTGTATTAATGGATATAACAGACAAATATGCAATAAAACAGCATGGGTAGATGTTTTTGGCATTGGTAGTTACGCACTCGTTATGAGATTTTTAAGATATAAATGTCCGGGATTTCAAACACCTGGGAGTCAGGACTTCTAAAAACTCTTAGTAAAAAAAGCACTGTTTCTATCAAAACAACATAGCAAATGGTTTTATACATGTATAAGTTTTCAGAATTAGACTGGTTCATATGATTATCACCAAGGTGATCAGAGTCCTTTTCGGGAAGGCAAAGAAGATGTCAGACACTTAACAACAACATAAAGAACACAAGGAAAACAATTACCAGAGTCGGAAATCTGTCTTGGTGCGGTGTTTTATAGAGAAAAAATCTCTACCTGTATATCTTAAATCCTACCTTGTCGGACTTGCGTGTCTTTTGCTTATATCACTTCTGTCAATGCAATGAATGATGTCAATATATGTAAACTGATATATTTATTACTTTTATTATCTGCGTTAATATCCAATCAAGAGGTGTTTTAATAGACTCTATTAGTGTACAATTATAATATTGCTGAAGAGATGTGTCACTAGAAGAAACATCAGAATTCACATGGCCTACAAAGAACCTTTATAAAACGGTACGTCTAATTTTTTTAACAGAGACAAAAATATGGCTGACACAGCATTTTAAAAAAACCTCATACTCATAAAGATGAAACAAAATAAATTAATAACGTGAAAAGGACATGAAAGTTGTGATTTTTGTCAGGTACTTATTGGATAATTGGGCAGAAACACTATTTCTTCTACAATGTTGAATATAATAATATTGTATCCAAATCAATTACAAAACTAACAAATAGCATTAATCAGGATATGGACAAACAAAAATAATAGATGTAATAGGAGGGACCAGAAAATATAATAAAAGAAATTTAAAATTAAAGTTGAAACTACTGAGATACATTTAAACAACAATTTGAACTTTTACAATTGGTCTTGCAAGAACATGGTATACTAACATGCATCGCTAAAGGAGATATAGATAGGAACATACTAAAATTTACATTTCTACATGTATCTTATAACATTGCATTGCAATAGATGAACCGGTTTTACTCCAGAAAGAAATATTGGAGTTTATTACCAGGCTAGTTTACGATTTAATGTGCTAAGCAGAACAAATATTCAAGATTACTCCTCCTTATCGGTTTTGAAATAGCCTTCGACTAGTCTTTTTTTGTATTTTATTAACAAAACGCAGAATCATTTTCACTTGGGTCATGAGTTCTTGGATTAAATACATTTTACCACAATACCAAATCATGTTGACTTAAAAACGGAAATCGCTCAGATAGATATATTCACTGTGCTATCAATATTCGGAAACAATAATTCATCTTTTCTGCGACCGTGAGGTTGTAAAATGAGGTAGACATATTTACCAATACTTGCAGTCATTCCATGGCTCTAAAGTTAAAAACCAAGACATAATTTAGGAAACATATATTTACAAGTAATTAAGATCGAGTAATATTGATAGCTAAATTTCACGTCTTTAAACAATAATCAACGCCAAACCAAGGAAATCAATGATTACTTCTGAAGTCCGGTGATATATTCAATAACAGTCATAAACTAAATTACCTTTATTAAACCCAGCAAACTGCTTTGACAAATACCTTCTAGTTTTTACTTTTTATATATTTAACTGTACTTCTATATAGTATTGAACAAATTGGCCATGGAATTAATATTTTTCTGTACGATGGATTATACTATAATTATGTCTTGTACAATAAGACACAATTTACAACAAAGTATTTAATATTTTTTACCAGAAAGCTAATACAAAATGTCAAATTCTTCTACTCATAAAATCTAATGAATGACATGCAAATAGAAAAATAGGACACAATGCTGCAAGACTCCATTTCTTTTCTCCTATCTGGTAAATTTATTTAAATGCCTTTAATCATATATTAAAGGTATTTATTTAGATTTTCTTGGATACTTTTTTAACCAATTTAAATGCATTAGTGATGCACTTTTCTTAATTGGTTGAAATATTACACTGTTAAAAATGCAAATTAGTAGTATGTAGTTTATTGGTAACAAGTCGAGCTGTTAAAAAAAAGTATTGAGGACAAAAGTGATGTATTGAGTCAATCCCCAATCAAGGGTTTTACAAATGATTTTAACAAAGATAAAATATCGCATTGCATACTATTAAACATTTGGATAAAGCTTGAAAGTCTTATTGTTTCATGCACTGTATTTAACTTATATAAATAAAGTGTACATATAAGAGGAGTCTTCAAATATGGAAATAAAAATCATGAACACTTAACACTTCATTTATATATTGCAAGAGGTCCATTTATAGAATTTTAGGTTAAACTTACTCTTCAAAATATATTTTCCTGTCCTTTCTGTTATCAATTTATATAAACCTTTCCTAAGCACCTCTATGATTGCCTTCTTGTGCGTCAAATAAAAGATGCAATAAATCATCCAAAGAAGCAACATATCAGCATCATTTAGAAAGTACTCGTTTGCACTGAATCAATATAATATTATGTAACAGATTCATTGACAGTTCGGCTGACAATTGTATACGTTAGAATAAGTTTAAGCTTACATTATTTTTGAAAACAATGAAGCAAGTTACTTCATAACAGTACGTCAACGAATATGCAAATATATGTTCTCACATGTTTGCGATGTAAGATAATTATAAGGCGTCGTTTTTTGGTCGATTAAAACCATTTTTATTACTCCTTGTTTTTAATTTATAAATTCATTGCTGAAACTGCTGTCCAACAGATCCGTCAAGTTAAAGACTTATTGCGTTGATTATGTAAAACGTTATGATTGATAATAAATTACAGACTCAAGTGCTATCTTGAATCAAATTATTTTTTAACTATATATTATAGTGGATTCAGACATTGTTGATCATTTCGTTAGATTGGACTTTTATGCGGGATGCATAAAAGAAAATAGTTTTAAATGTTGCCGTGCCTCTTTAAGTAAAACCATAGTTGAAAACCATAGGCCACAGGTAACTTTTCAGATTTTACAGCCGAAGTTTAAACTTTCAATTATGAAACCCCAACACAAGTATACTGCGTTTAAAACTTAATGCACATTCGCGTTAAGAGTACCTGATTTTCAACGTGCTCCCAAGATCAAACGATGATGCAGACAACAGTGCAAAATCTGCTTACAGAGACAGCGCATTGCATTCCACATACGACTTTTAAACCACTTATTATTCGGAATATTTCAACTAAATAGCAAACTAGCTTGGACAATTTCATAAACAACATATTACACGCAATTAAACTAAGAAACAGTGCCGTTGTTTAGAAAACAAACGAGAGGACGTAGCTCTTACTTGTTGCTGTATTGAGCATACTAGGCTAACTACTTAATATTTTTCAAGAAAAGGTTTAGTTTGAATGTTCTCCTTGCCTGGCAACACTAAGAGTTAACCACATTTTAAAACAATTCATTGATATAGAACATATTCGGTCTTATTATTGTATCCGGGTGTTCCTATTGTTATGTTTAAAAAACACATGAATTAGGGTTCGATAAAATCACAGTGGTCTATACGTAGAGTTGGTATATAATTTTCTCTTCTATAAATAGTATTCTTTATACTGTTTATACTGTTTATTTTGTTAATACTGTTTATACTCAGCTCCTGTAAAATAAAATAAGCAATAATAAATATACAATCAGCACTTTACAAAGTTAACTTATCACTTACAAATACTGAAATACAGGGATTTATAGGCAATGAATTATAATATAATAAACAGTAGAGTTAACTCTCTCTCTCTCTTTCTCTCTCTCTCTCTCTCTCTCTCTCTCTCTCTCTCTCTCTCTCTCTCTCTCTCTCTCTCTCTCTATATATATATATATATATATATATATATATATATATATATATATATATATATATATCACGATATATATATATATAACCATGTTCATTATAAAACAACAACAACAATTACAGATTAATTACAATGTCTAAAATAGTTATTAACCTACCAGTTGTGGACTGGGGCCTTTCTTTACTCTCTCTCTTTCTTTCTCCCTCAGTGAGGATTATGGGCAACAAGGATGCTGTAATAATGAATGTGCCCATAGTAATACAGAAGAAAATAGTAATGTTACATATAAAACCAATGACCAATTCATTATATCAGTTAAATTAGTTGTACGGGCAGCCATCTTGAAATTCTATGTATCATGTCAGAAATAGACAAATTACAATTCAAACAATTCAGCTTCTACAACACATCAGTTATAGAAAGCAACTAACCTGATACTGTCCCAACCTCTCTGATTCAAGTAGCTAACTTATATATTAGGTAAAATTTAGGTAAATATGAATATTGTCTTCAAGTAAAGAATACAACTTTACTGTGTCACTGTAACCGCTCTTCTGACTAAAAGAACATATCATGTGACCACTAAAGGCGGGAAACTAAAGATATAGCATGGTTAGTACTCAGTATATTTCGATTCAACCATGAAAGGGAGATAATAAATTAAAAACATTTAATACAAATAATGATTAAAGGGACATAACTATTAAAACAGGTCTTTACCAAAAGTTGACCTGGTTACATTATTTACATGTCAATAACTTAAACGAACATAGTAGAACTATATCCGATTATAACCTTGTTCTATTCATGAACGAGATTGGCATTGAATAGACATTAACAGTATACGGCCTATTATCTATCATACATGCTTCAATAATCATTCACATTATTTTCGCCTAATACTATTTTATTGCTACTCTTGTACTTTAATGTTGACATATTTATACTTTATTTAATAGAAAACTTATCGTATTTGGTACCGGATGACCTGTCAAGTGTGATTAGCCAAAAAAACCAAACTACAAAAATGCAAAAATAAACAAAACTCGCTACCTGAAATACAGTCAAACTTCGTTAACTCGATTTCCAAGGGACCGCCGTGAAAACATCGACATATCATTGATACTAGTTATGGAATGTACAGATTTTGTTGCTGTTGTTTACCTGTGATTTAAAGCAAGGACTGTGGTAAATAAACAACAAAAGTCGATTTTATTTAATATTTTTTCAAACAATTTATATCTTATTACATGCTGACATATTACTCATAAACTGTAAATAATAACACTGAATAGTGAAAAAATAAGACAAAGCACTATGAAAGATATATAAGATGACCCATAAAAATAGCTGCCATAAAATGTGAAATGTACGTTCTTCAGTTTATATGTCCACACATTTGATATAGAAGTCTGTATGCATGGTAGACACGCAAGAAATCGGGTAGGGTACAAAGCATAGTTTTTGCCAACAGTTACTATAATCTTGTACATTCCGCAAAACATTGTCATAATTGGTTTTCACACCTCTTGCGTTGCGTGTATCTCATTAAGTTTGTTGATTTGCGGTAACCTAAATTGATTGTTCACACCTTCGTGAGGGCATGGTCTCATCAGGCTAATCGACTAATCAATAGTAATTTAGCTGGACTATTAAGTTCGGGACGAGAAAGAAAGATCAAGTATAAAA
Source organism: Sinonovacula constricta (assembly GCA_007844125.1). Taxonomy (NCBI): domain Eukaryota; kingdom Metazoa; phylum Mollusca; class Bivalvia; order Cardiida; family Solecurtidae; genus Sinonovacula; species Sinonovacula constricta. Next base: position 82,244,433 of record CM017556.1, on the reverse strand, counting down.
ATCATATCAACAGAAAACAGCATTTATCTGAGGCCGAGAATAGTAAGTTTCACTATTTTTTGTTTCAAATAAGTGTTACTAATTACTGTTATAAGATAGATTCCATTTATCATTTTACGATCATATGAAAGTAGACGACAAGCACGTACGTCAAAAGAACATTCAAATTATAATTAAGAACGATTATTGAAAGAAAATCGAATATACGCAGTTTGCTATCCTTTCAGACCCATAGGATGTGTGACTGATAAATTTAGAGCAGATTAAGAAAGCGAGAACATATGAATGGCGTCTGATAATGGATTGTTGTTCAAAATGTTATTAGAAAAGACCAGAGAAACCCCCCAAACGACGTCATTATTCCTTAATGTAAGCAATTTGTACAGCATTTAGATGTTATTATTTTTATGATGTACTTAACCACGTTCTTTTGATGTCGGCGGGTAAAATGTGTTTTGTCGGAGACGAAGAAAGTAAATAGTCTTGGTTTCATTGTCCATTATGATTACTTTAAAAAGAAATAATTGCCAGGACAAGGTTACTTTAAAAAAAAATTATTGCCTTATTGCCAGCGAAATCAGGAAATGTGACGTTTCAATTATAATTTGTTTATAATATGCAAAGTGTAAAATATTGGCCCGTGCTTTGTAATGATAAATCAATATAAATATATCTTTGCGGTACATATATTAGGATAACAAAAGTATGTACAGCCGCACATTTTATATACATATAATTATTAAAAACAATTGTACGGATTTAAGTCTTTACAGGGTTGTCTTTAATCTCTATGACTTTATACGAAACATTTAAAATTACCCAGTTTTATATAAAACAAAATGACAAACTGTCATAATGGGTGATATTTGATCATCAGTTTAAAAAATCCTTTACCAGTGTTAACAGTTTTGACATAAAACATATTATATTAGAATGTTTTGTCAACACATTCATTAAAGGACATATTGGACATTGTTTACCTTTCTTCTTTGGCAGGGTAAAGTCATGAACTCATCTGTTCGAATACAAAAAAGGAAAAGTCTCACCCTTACCCAAATACAACGTGGACTTAAATGTTGATTACCTCACTGCTTTTTTCAACGAAGTCATACATTTTATAAGAATGTCACCATTTGGACAGTTCTGTTTCAAAGAGGCATGTATACTTTTCACTTTTCACATTTATGAAACTAAGTGCAAGGTTTCAGATCAGTAAAACGGTTTAAGCACCCCAGTCGGCTCCATTGTCGACTGAACATTCTACGGTGATAACTGCAAGATCTACCTATTCTAACCTTTAGATGTTAATAGAGGATGCAATACTCACAGGAGCTTGTTTCTTTATAATTAAAGCTTTAAACAGATCCACATGATGAGTATCATGTATCTAAGTAACTTGTACGACTGTACAATACTGTAGATTATATAAAAATATAATAAAAATGAATTTCAGTATAACAAGAACAAGCTTGAAAGGTGTTTCGACGAAGCAATGCTTTTGTAACACATTAATTTTATACTGACATTTTATTATTTAGTTTAGTTTTTTTTAAATTTTACTATCCCGACTGACAAAGTATGGCGTTTTATTTTTTTTACCAGGTATATTATTTATATACCTTTCATGTTACCTTCATTACATTACAATACTGTATACCAATTAACGAAGACTTTTCTTCAGTATTGTTATATAAGCTTTAGTTGAATGATTAGATACAAAATTGTTTTGTGGTATTTTTAAATTGACTCTAACTAACTGATTTTCGATATTTAAGCAAATTGTTCAAGCCGTTTTAACACTGTATTGGCCAAAATGCGTTAAGAAGTGTTAACTCTGCATTTGCACAAAATTAAATTTATAAAACATAAAACAAAATTCATTTCCAAGACTAAATATGAAATACTGACAAGATACATGCCGTCGACCGAAGTTTGTTTATTGGCTTTGGTGCAAGAACGTATTAAAACATTTATTTATCGACATGTCTCGGAACGAGCTCTAGCAAGTGAAAATGAAATGAATGGACAAACTGTTATTGAAGCAAACTCGGATAGACCTAGATAAATAATATGATTCGAATCAAATGTATTTCAGTATGTCCGGACAATGTTTACGACGGCACCAATAAGTCGTGGATCATGTATTTTTAAATTTTATAACAACCGTTACTGGCACAATGTTTACACACACCTTTGAAGAAATTCTATCATATGATTTCGGCGGACTTTAATAGGCGGTTATCAGTTTTAAATCATGACCTAGGAAGGACACGTTGTTTTGGTCAGTCTTCTGTGTCGAATAATTGTTTTGATTAACCTTTAGGGGGTTTCAGAATGTATGTCCCCATTAATTGTGTACATATTTTTTTTCTGAACATAGAAATCTAGTATATGCATCACGTATACTATAGCTGTATATATAATAAACATGGCAATTACTGAAACACAGCATGATAAGTGAGTAGAATACTAGACAGTTCTTCAAGCGTATAAAATGTAACAATGCGATTTAAAGCTTACTCCGTATTTAGTATTTATCATGCAATACCTTAAACAAACTGACATTGTTGGAAGTTTGTAATTAACCAAATGGATGCTTAAAAAAGTTAAAATTGTTGTTAGGCTATGGTTTGAGGACACAGTTTTACTCAAATACACAAGACAACAGAATAATAGTATGTTTTGGGGCACAAAAAACTAGATCCCTATGTTGAAAAATCCTCTACATGACGAAATGGTAATGGTAGAGGCAGCATTTAGATCTGATGGGATTGATGGGCAATGCATTTTAAAGAGGGCGATAGATGCGTTGAAACTGTGAATAAGAACCAGTATTTCATCTTTTAAAACGGAAAATCCTGTCCGCATTTTGTCTGAAAGGTGTTGATATAGATAATGTGTTTTAGCAAGACAGTCCAACCCCACATACAGCAACAATTATTTGATTGGTTACGTGAGATTTTTTAAATAATTTCATTTCTTTGAAAAGTGAAATTGAAATGAATTCCCAGTTATTGTACCCTGGTATTTTGCTGGTGACTATGTGTGCGTACAAACAATCATCTCAAACCACATATGCACTTTAACATGCAATTAAAAGAGAATGAAAAATGTGCAAATGCAATAGCCAAATCTTTCAGCACAGACTTGACACTGATATGAAGCAACAGTATGCCATTGAGAACACAGTGTAAATTGACTGTTTTCTAAATTTGGACTGACCCTAATAATTCAAAGTTAATATATTCAATTCGTATATAAAACAAACTTTTATTTAGTACTTTATATTGTGCCTTAACCTCAATTCTTATATTCTTGTTAGTATGTTAGTATGTGACATTTGTTCTGGGAACATATTTTATGAAAAACTCTGCATCACTTGTATAGCAATAGATAATATCGCTTAAGTTGTGACTAAAATGGTCGTGTCAAATATAATAAGCTATTGGTCGTTATCAATCCATAAACATAATTCAATATAAAATTGGGGACGGACGTTGGTATTCTGATTTCGTGTAGATTATTTTAACTCTGCTGATGTGACTTCTCACAACAAATTTTATCACACACTGTTCCACTTCGAGTCAATCAAAAAGCTTTCAAAGTAATAGTTTATACTTCTCTTCATTGCGTTAGATCACGCTGCTATAATTGCACCAGGTTATTACAGTCTCATTGTAATTGTGCATTTTTGCTGACGAATCAATTTGTTACGGGAGTTAAATTAGTATGTCTATGCTGTCAGTCATAATTGTATACCACCTCATGATGCCTCAGAAGATGTTTGGTAATTTGTGAGCAAATGCTTATATTACACAAATTTTATATACTCCAAATGAATTTAGGACGAAACAGATAACTTTAGATTTTCATTACAACTTTTGTTACCCTTGTACTTTTATTATCACATACATTGCTTGCACAACTGAAGTTAATTTCTATTCCCTTTGACAAACAGTTAAAAGGCAACAAATGACGTCAGCTTCCACTTCCGAAGGTTATCTACATTTTTTTCTGACTACAATATGTAAAGAAAAAAAGTTACAAATAGTCAAAATTTACAATTCATCAAGATTTTTTTAGCAATTTTGCTCGATTACTTTCGAAGTCCAACACTTTTTGCAAACCGAATGCAGCAACCTTGTAAATTAAATAAAAAATACGGATGAGTTTCATCATAAATCTTAAGATCGTTTTTTGTTCTTAAGAATGGCTTTCTTTCTTAAAAGCGTTTCATTAATATTTCGGAAATAGCTCTTAGAGCGAAATCGCTCTTAAATCTTAAGAGTGCTTTTGGGCACTCTTAAGAGCGAAATTGCAAGAATAAACAATATGGCGGCGGCGTTACTTTAAGCGTTCAATCAACAACGTTTAAAAAGACGAGAACGTTTCGTGATCGACACAATTCACTGGATTGTTTTTTCTGATGAAGAATTGATTTCACGCTACCGTTTTGACCGGTTGACAGATTTGCATATTGTTGAACTTGTGTCAGAAGAGATTTCCCGAACCACATCGCAGGGTGGTCACGTTATTCCACCTCATATTCAGGTAAGAACAGTTAGTCATTAAAATAAAAAAAAAAACACGTTTAATATTTATTGATTTTGATGTAATTCGCAATTTACACATTATAAAGGGCAATAACCTCAATAACCGGAAGTTTAAATTTTATGGGATTGAACTTAAACGGAACGCTGTATATAAAAATGGATACATGTTTTGCAATACTTGTTATTACACGTGTTGTTTTGTAAACTGTGCTATAACAACTCTGTTATATCAGGATATTGTCAAATCAATATGCGTTTGCATTATGAACATCCGATTTCTGGAAATACCTTTCACAAAGTTTCAAGACCAGTCTGATGATTTAGATGTTTTAGAGTATAATTTTACTTTTGATTATGCTATATTTTGTCTTCTTCAGTGCCAAGAACCAGTAATTTAAGACAATCCATCATTTTCAAGCCTCCCCCACCCCTCCTCCGACACACACCTCCGTTTAATTGATGCAATTAATAAGGGTAACAGTAAAAAACAACAGCTGGAAATATTGGTTGAAATGATTATAGGAATTCACCACGAGGACAAAATGGTTTGTAAAATGTAACCTTTAATGATTGCTGATAAAAGTATCCTAACAATGATGCAAATAAAATTCTGCTGAAAGTCACTTTAAGTAGGTTTTATCTTATTTTCAGGTTCTTGTCACTATGCGATTCCTAGCTAAAGAAAATCTTTTGTCGCAATATGCAGATTTACATGGATTGACTAAAGCATCTTCATCTAGGAATGTAAGGCGCGTATGCAATGCTCTTTGCAATGCTCTTCCTATCAAGTACTAATTTAGCATCTATATGCTTTACCATAGTGATCATTTCTGTCATACCGGACCTGGTAGAGCAATCGGTAAAGCATCGCCTCCAGGTTCGGGAGGTCCCGGGTTCAATCCCAGGCCGTGACATACCAAAGTCGTTAAAATTGTAATGGTCTAGCTCCATTGCTAACGCTTAAGCAAATATGAGGGTAGTTGCACGCCTGTTTGGGGCCCGGTGTCAGGATAATGTGACTGGGTGTGGCATCATGCTAATTGCTCACGGCATGCTATACGCAGTGAAGGAAGCATTATATTATATTCAAGTGAACACCGACTTCAGATAACTGAAACACCGTTGGTTGGATAATAAACCCAATACACATACACACTTCTGTCATGTTTGGCATGTGGCATATGATTAAGTAGTGATTTCAACCCTAATTCAAATGGTGCATATTATAAGAGTTAATAATGAGCTTTTAATTTGAAATCAAAATATTGCCCAATGTGTCAACACAAGACTAAACAAATAGTCTGTATGAAAACGCTAAAAAGGCAATACAGCCATGACATCTTTTTATTATTAACCGTTTTGATGAATATTTGTTGACATGGTTTGAGCATGTGCGTCACTCCTACTTTAATAGCAACGTTTGATGTTAACATACTGTCAATTATATATATCTATATGCAATTTTATATTAAAACACGGAACTGTTTTTCAATGTTCAATAAACAGAGTTTATGTTTTGAATGATTTTCATCGGCTTGCATTCTTTATACTTTTTGTCTAAGTACTGCCGTAGTTGGTAGCAAATATTGGCAATTTGCTAAATTAACTATTTTACAACTTCTATGCACAATGATTTGCATGTTGTTGACTAGTCCTCACCATTTCTTTAAATTGGGTTTCAAATGACCTAAAAGAAGTTTTGATGTATTCGAATTTTACTTTACAAGTTTTATTAAATGCCTAAACTGGAAAATACATTGCTATTATTTGTTAATATACAAGCCTTTAATTTTCATATATTTAATATATACAATGTATTCACACTATTTCTTTTACATTCACAATAAAAATAAATAAAAATATGCATCAATATTAAAAATAACTCATGGAAAGTATCCATACCATTCATAATTTTTAGGTCTGCTTTCAAAATATTGTGATAGTATTAAACAAAAATAATGAAAATTATTTGTTGACAATCAAATACTTAATGCACTCTCTGTGTAAATAGAAAACCGATTGACTAAGTTTCGATTGATCTAAAGTTTTAAAAACATGTAGCTAAGACACATCAATCTTAAAACATCTCTCACCTATAAAGCAACATTTCAATACGTTAAAACATCATTATTGTTCAGTGCTGTTGTTATTGTGGTACAAGATACAAAAGGTAACTTTCATTACACAATAATCAGGAAGCGGTAAATGGTGAACAATATTCACAACAAGTTGTTACATCTAAAATTTACCTTGCTTTCTTTTTTATATCTTGCACAATTATGTAATCTATCATGTGACTAAATCAAAATTTAATTTGGTTACAGTTTCTGTTTTAAATTAAAGATGTATCCAAAATACCTTAATAAATAAAGCATTCCTTTTAAAGTCAGAACACCCCTCTTTTATTTTTTTAATATTATCATACCGATATGTTTTCATTTTATTTCCGTGCATATTTAGAAAAAAATGCAAACTTTATGTAACATTAAGCAACACGTGTTGTTACAAGAATTATATAGTATATAACTGTATTTTATATTGGCAATTTTTAGAATTTGAATTTAGTCGTAATTTTATTTTCCGTTCAAGGTATCCACCAACATCTGGTAAGCGTTTGGCTATCAAGGAAGGGGTTTCAAGCTGGCTCGATTTCCAAATGTTCTAGGAGCTGTCGATGTGACGATCATTCCTATCTGCAGTCCAGCTGGACCAGACGCCCATTTCTTCATATGCAGAAAGGGCAACCATGCTGTGAATGGCAGTTTGTGATGACAGGATAAGGTTAATTATAACCTATATATTCAGTTATATGTATTAAAAGTCACTATATTAGAGTTGTTCTTAAAATGGTGTTGTCTATAATATAGTAAGTGGGGGTTGTTGTATCAAAAAACCAAAATTAGGGTTAGGCTAACATGATAATTTTACCAACAGATAATGTCATTTTAGGGATTTATTTTATTCAACAATTTACTGTATAATTGTTCAATTTATTCTACTAACACTACACTTTATTTGATTAATTCCCTACAGATGTTGTAAAAACCTTGTGAAATGATTTTTTTTCACATTTCATCTGCTAGCAGCATAAGAATTAAAATTTACACAATTATACCCAAGATTTCAACACATATTAAATGCATTATTATAGTAGTAAACCACACTATTTTCAGTGTTGATACGTGCCCATTACAGGATATAAATTTATTTGCCTGTTTCAATTTTAATGCTGATAATTGATTAAGGACTTCTTATTAAGATACATGTTTATCTTCCTCTTAAGTTGGGATGTCATAACTATGGTGATGTCATTATTTGATGGAGAAATGTCTTTACATTTAGATTTTTTAAAACTTCTATTGACCTATTTAGTAATAGCATTTATTTGGAAGGGTAACTAGGCTGGAGTCTAATTATAAAGACTTATACCATATATCATAAATATGTCTGAAATACATGAACTATTAAAATACAATTATTTTTGTTTTCAATTTAATTCAAGTCATGTTTTATTAAAGCTGCTCATGTGTCAATTTCAAATTTGACCAAGTGATTTTTGCATCTGAAATGAATAGACAGAAATGACAAGAAAGGAAGTTTTCTAGTAGTTAAACTCGAAAAGCAACTTTCCATATTTCCTGAAGACAGTGAATTTAATTTGTTAATTCCTTTTTTTATATGGTTATTATATGTTTTTTATATGGCATTTTGTCAATACAGCGAAACTTAATACTACATACATTGATTGGAGGCAGATTTAAAACCCTGTTTGAGACACATTTTGTACATGTTTACGAAAATATGCAATAATTGAAGCTTAAGACCTGAATTAAAGTGTTTTTTTACGTTAATTTAAACAGTTTTTCCAGGGCTTCTGAATATTTGAAGTTGGATCACACCCTCTTGCTGTCAGGAGTGACAAGCACCTGAGGTTGCTTTATTGTGCAATTGCCACATTGAATCATTTCCAATTAAAATTCAATGAAGCTTTCCCTCGTTCTGGTAGAAAAATTAGCATGTTTAAGATGCAATTTCCACATTGAAAATCTGTTTAAGCGAACTAGTAAATTTGCTTTAGCGAAAGCATTGTAAGGGCAGCCAGTGATTCAGATTGACGAATTTAAATACTTCCTTCAACGAATTTAATCACACACCAAAGATAAACATCATCAAAGGATAGTCAAAGCACATACACTAATTTATTTCGATTGACTTATTGCATTTGTTTTAACAGACTAATTACATATTGTCATTAGCCACTTTGACAAAATTAAAAGTCATCTGAATGCACATCTTTAATAGGCGACACTGATGAATTGTTAAACACATTTGACATTTGTTTTATTGTCATACTTCTCTATTGATAACTCATATATTGTATATTTCACGAAAATGTCGCAACAGAAATTTTGTGTTTGAACTATGTACGTACTATGAAACGTACTAGTTTTTCATAGCAACTATTAAACAAAAACAGTCTAATTTCGGTTATTTGAAGTCGTCGGGATCGCAGATTTACTTCGAACAATGCAAGAGTTAGAATAATCCAAACTGCCCCTACTTACACAAATTTCCGACTAGGAGTCCGCCATTTTGAATTATGTAATTCTCTTCGCTTAAGTGCAAGCACAAATATATATGCCATTAAACCTTTAACAGTTAAACATGAGAAAACTGAAGTTTTGAAATGGAACATGTGTGTCTTTTCTTTCCAAAATAAAAACATATCGAAACTTATCCACGTATGTATAAAGCATTGTCGAATAGACGTGAAAATGTTATTATCGTCAACAAACTGCAACATACATAACACAATCGTTACAAGCACATAGTATTACATCACTAGTATACATTGTGGCTGATCTGTGTATCCACCAATTGCTGGGTTCTTCTCCAAATATCTCAACTAAGATTTTACCCGCTATGCTTGCCATTTCTCAATTGAGATCACAGTGATATCGGTTAGCATTTATACCAACCCATGGTCACAATTTGCAAAACCACTGTGAGACTAAGTGAATATAATTCAATCATAAAATGGATTCTCACCTTGTTTAATTCATTAAACATCACAACTGATTGTCAAACTAATCCACACTTCATATCCAATTAATAACTTCAACCAACCATTTAACGAAGAAAAAACATGTAACTGGAGTCACCTCCCTTCACAGTTTGATTGGTGATCATACACATTGGTCGACTCATGACACAATCGGGCTTCGGATAAGACGTGTGCAGATAGCATAAAAACTGCACGTTGAGGACAAACTGACTTTGAAGAATGCCGACACTTTGATTAATACGAATGAATAATCGGAGGTTTTTGACATTATACAGGGAAAAATTGGGACCGAACAATGACTTAGAATTCTTCCTCAGCTTTGGACAACCCGAGTTTAAATAACCGAGGTTTAAATGTATAATAATGACCTCTTAATAGTTTTAATCAGATGCAGTCAGATTTAACTAAATTTGATATTGCATTTTCTTCCTCAATACTGTTAAAATGAATTCAATGATACAAGTAATTATCATATATAATTTTTTCGATTGTCAAAGATATAAAGAGAATCACACACCTTTTCTCGTAGTTTAAACAGAAATGGCCTATGTTTCAATATTTCCATTCAGTTGAATAATCTTTAAAAAGCTTTACTTTAATAAATGTATAATACTAATATTGACAAAACAATACTAATTACCATAAAGTTGCAATTTAATAATATTTGATTAAATGAGTTTGTTTTTTTTAAAAATAGTCTGCTGTTTTTTTCCCATTACTTTAATACTTCATCAAACAGGCTCTTCCGAAATGAAAGAGTTTGAGACAATAGTTAGAAATAAAGACCGCGCTCTGTTTGTAAACAATAAAATCATAAATTAAACGTAGGCAAAGAACTTAGCTCCCAAAATGCATTAACGATTAATATAAAATTCGAGGCTCACTTATTTCTCTATTAGTCTCACATATCGTTAATTGTGATTTTTGATTACTTAATTTTATGTAATAAGAAAGTTGGTCATTAATACATATGACATATACGGTTTTATGATTATACAAACAACCCTATCCGATACCGTATTTGTGATTCAGCAGTTGATTTATTGGGCTTTTTATATTATGAGTGCATGCTGGACAATCGACGTGTTTAAGTTTGATGAAAACAATAGAAAATCGACACAATAGCAAAGATAAATTACGTGCATTAGATTAATGCAAAAAGCCTGTTATGTCAACATTGTGTTTCTTTGTGGCAGACAGTTATATGTATAAAGTCGTTAAATCTTTAATTCGGAAAATCGGGGTATCTATTTGTAAGTAATTTAAAACTTGCCAATATTGAAACAGACCTAATTAAAACTTTCTGCTTCTTTCATACACATATTCAGCTTAGTCAGCTATGCAAAAACGACTTATTAAGATTCTTATAGGCAGGACTCTAATGAAACTGTCATCATTGCCTAATAACGAGCGCGGTCATGAATAGAAATGAGCAATGTTAATCAAGGCCGGATATAGGAAACAATCCTACTTTGACCTTGTTTGACAGGCCTACGAAATGTGTAAAGTTCTTTTTTAAAGAGTACAATGTGTGAGAGCAATCACAAAAGTTTCTTAATTCAAAATCCGATGCTAAACGGCTATGTACATAAAAGCAAACATATCATCTATGTCTAACGATTTTTTCATAAGATAAAGTAAATCTCCAGTAAAACTTATTTTACCTTTAAACGTATATTTAAAGCGCTTCAACCACCTTATTAAAAATAAACACTTGTTAAAAAGCAAACATTAATATAGGTAAATATTAAATTTATCACCTTAGGCATAAAAGCATATAAGGTAAATAAAAACAAAAAATACTTTTGTCTTACTATGGTTATCTTAAAAAAAATAAAAGGCAGATAAACTTTATGCTTTTAAATTATTAGAATGATATTAATTTAGTATCACATCAACACAACAGTTAACGTATATATAGAAACGTGTTGATTCGCTGCTTTCCGATTATTGAACAATATCTCCATCAGATTAAAAACTTTAAACTTTATGGTGACATTATTTTCCATGTATCCGGGAGATATCTGGATACTGTGAACCCATTTTCTTTTACTATAAAATCCTCATGTTATCAATTGCGATTAGTTGAAATGACATAGGCGTCATAACTTTTTTGAAGCATACTGACAAAATTTCTTGTAACCCGATAAAACGCAGCTACGGTTATGATAACCTTTGCGTTCTAAATATTGGTACGATTAAGGGAATCGAAAACAATAACAACTCAAATCTTAAATCGTTATATCTATGGTATGTATATGCTTACTGTGTTCATACAACCGAACTGTTTTTTAATTTATCAATTTCAGGAGAACTGCTGATGGGCAATAAGCTCAATGAGGTTTGTTGATCTGTTTGAATGCATTTCTTGTTTGCCATTTTGTCTATTGCATTTTCTACGTGTACCAAAACATAGTCAATGAACATTGTCGGACAGCATTATTAGTTTATATGCAACCGGTAAGGCTGAAAATTAAATGTCACTTGCCTCCTTACAAGAAATGCTCCATTTGTTTCTCTATCAGTCTCACATTTCGTGATCTGTGGTTATGCTATACAATAAAGAAGTTATACAATAAAGAAGTCGGTCATATATATATATATATATATATATATATATATATATATATATATATATATATATATATATATATATATATATATATATATATATATATATATATATATATATATATGTATATATGGCAAATATTATTATCATATTATCATGCAACCAGAAAAATTACTTAATTTGTGATTTAGCAGTTGTATGAGTCTTTTTTATATATAAGTACATGTTAAACAATGAAAAATAATACAAAGACTGTGGTTGATAGTAAGAGCCTGTTGTTTCAACATTTTGCCTTTCTTTGAAGGCGAGTTAACAGGCAATTACGTGTATGAAGTTATAATTCGGGAAATCGTGTTATTTATTTGTAATTTATTTAAAACTTGCTAATGTTGACGCAAACCTAAATTTTGTACTTAGGATTGAATAATAAAATTGAAAAATATCGAAGAAAAGGATTTTATTTTACTTACCTGAATTAATATATACCTATTAAAGATCAATCAAGCTTGAAGACACTCATCAAGTCTATAAACATTTTGTTCGGCGTTCTGTTCTCTGTAAAATCTAAACATTATATTCTGATGTCTTCTTTAAAAGTTTTTTGATGAAAAGAACTCACAACTTGGGATTTGTGTCATGCATTGTATTTGTTTTCACTTTTGGAAAGTACCTGCTCCATCATCTTTATTCGTCTATCTATTGGTTGAGGAAACGTTAACCGAAGTCGTAACATGAAGACAAGCTGGAATCTAATAACAGCAGGATACTTTGCGCAGTAACGGACATGACATGATCATGAATAGAAATGAGGGAAGAAAGAGCAGTTGCCGGAAATAGGAAATATGTCTATCATGGCCCACTGACTGTTTAATGTGATCTTTCTGGCGAATTGGGAATAACATGTATTACCGAGCATTTCGTTGCTTTGACAGTGTACTGAACACACACACACACACACACACACACAAACACACACACAAACACACACACACACACACACACACACACACACACACACACACACACACACACACACACACACACACACACACACACACACACACACACACACACACACACACACACACACACACACACACACCACTAACACACACCACACACACACAAACATACACACATACACACCCACACAGAAATCTATCTATCTATCTATCTATCTATCTATCTATCTATCTATCTATCTATCTATCTATCTATCTATCTATCTATCTATCTATCTATCTATCTATCTATCTATCTATCTATCTATCTGTCTGTCTGTCGGTCTGTCTGTCTGTCCGTCCGTCTGTCGGTCTGTCTGTCTGACTGTCTGTTTTTCTGTCTGTATGTCTGTCTGTCTAACTTTCTGACTGTCTGTTAGTGTATACAACATTCTGCAATTTCAAGTTTCATTTTTAAGCAAATACCAAGGGCCTTGAAGTCGACAACCTCAAACCTAACATTCAGAATTGCCATGTTACAGAAAAGGCAAATGATGGCACAACTACTACAGGAGACACATTATTTCTTGACAATCCTAAAGGAGGTGTCTGCATCAGTCCTTGTATATAAACAATCCCGGACATTATATATGTCAGTCGAAAACTCAACCGACTGCGCCAATAAGAATATATGACAAAGTACCATGAACACTGCAAGATATACCAAAATTTGAAAAGGCACATGGCAAATGTATTCTCTTGCAAGCCAAATATAAAAGTAAGAACAAATCACTGACGTGTCAATTTCAAGTGACAGTTAATGATGTACAGTACTGAAAATCACGAAATTGACAATTTTCCCGTTTCCACTCCGTTTCGTTTCCATTTCAGTTGGAAGCGTTTGCCGCTCCGTTTCCATTCCGCTTCCGTTGCGTTTCCGTTTCGTTTAATTCGCTTCCACCGCTGCATTTCAAACGCTTCCAGCGTTTCTATCGTTTCTTCCGTTTCTTCCGTTTCTACCGTTTCAAGCGTTCCGTTTCGCTCCGTTCCGATTTTGACTAAAAAATTCGTTTAATAAATTTCTAAAGGTAAAGTACTTCCGGTGTGTTTGCAAAATGACGAAAGAAGTAAACATTCTAGGGAGAGGCAAAAGTCTTCCATCACATATAAAGGAATCGGCAGTAGATTGTTTGCGACGAGGATATTCAGTGTCAGTCACCCGGAGGGAAATTGCAGACAAAAAATACCCTTAACAACCAGCACCTGCAAATAATCCTCAAAATTCGGGGAGTGCAGTATTGAGAAGATGCCTACCTACTTGTCTTCGCCAGACGTCATATCCCGGAATAAACAAACAAGAAATAACTTTCAAATATGGTCCACACACACCCAGTATCCTAAAAAGTTACTTCTCTGTGACGTGTAAATCCGCAAAAAAAGCGTAATGGTGATCCGACCTTAAAATAAGACGATATCACACACATTCTTTTTAAAACTTGCCCCCGGACGTTTGCCCCCCGCCCCTATAAGTGCAGACCGGACGTTTGCCACCCCCTCTCCCCTTCAAATAAAAAGGTCCTTCAAATAAAAAGGCCCAGCGTTTACCCCCATCCCCACTGCCAAAATAAAAAGGCGAATGTTTGCCCCTTTCTGATATTTGTTATATGGCGGACTTTAGATTTAACGTCTCGCTGATAGTAACGTGTAATATCCAATAATTTTAGATAATAATTACTCACTACAGTCACATTTCATGGTTAAAATGATTATCTCATATAAGCATGAACATGTTGTTTTGTCGAAAACAGGCACATACATAAAGTCTCATAGAACAAACAACTTTCTTAGAAACAAGTGTGTGTTGTTGTGTTTTCGGTTTGCACATATTAGCGCCAATAAACGGCTGTTAACAATATTGTTCACGCACTTATAACATGAAGTAATTATATCAATGTGATTTTAATTTCTCCAAGGTTGTAACAAATAAATGCGGTGAACAAATAAATCATTAGATGCGGTGTAATTTCTTTCTGGAGAGGAGGGCTCTCTGGCTAACACTGCAACATCAAAGAATATTCTGGGAAACAATCGCCGGTCACTATCATTTGAAGTCGCCGAAAAGATTTTTTTTTGTTTCAAATTGACCGACCTATTATTTCTCTCAATACTGTGCAACATGATATCGATCGATAATTGTCTTCAAGCTGCCATTTAGAAGAGAGAGAGGGTGTGAACGCTGGGTACTGTTTAGGGTTTAAAAATGGTAAGTACGCGTGAACGGCGTGTGCTATGAAAAAATATGCAACGTTATTGACGATTTACCTTCGCGGCATAAATATAAGTTCTAAAGGAATGATAGTGGAGGGAGGAAACTATACTATGTAGTAATATTTCAGACTGCGCATGTTTTTACTTATATAAATGTCCTTACAAAAACTTTTTAGTCCTTTGAATGATCATAAACACTTTTATAAAGGTATTATTTATATTTAAGGTATGGATTAACTACAAAAGAATAGGCGAGCCATTGAAATAATACATTTGCAATAAACACGAAATGAAAATATACATTAGACTGTGTTCCTTGATGTGTCTTCTCTTGATAACATTATTTACAAAAACACGACAATTAATGTAGTATTTACTATAAGAAATCCCCAATCCCCACATCCACGTTTCCTCTTCTTAAACTAAAAAATAGTGGGTGGGGAAAGGGTGCACCATTGTGGGTACTACTAAATATAGCGTTAGGTCCTTTTATGAGCCAAAAAAGATATCGTGCACCTTAGTGTTTTGTCCTTTTTGTTGTCCTCGCGTAAGTCAATGCATATTGCTCTTTAAAAGGTGAAGGTCATAAACCACGCGACTGCCATAAGGTGACATTTTCAAACACAGCTGCATAGAGGATGCATGTGTTCTTGCGAAGTGGAAAAGACGCCAAAACACGGTCACACTTCCTGTCCACTAGACAAACAAGGTGTCATAAAACTGCCAATTAGCTTAATTAGTTGGGGTGTCCGCTCATGTCTTAAAATTAGGGATTCAATTAGAGTAGAACTTTATGATGGCATGAACCCTACCCAAGCGCATGGAGAAACATAATATCAATTTACAAAACGATATATTTTAAATTAATATATTTCTATCTTTAAATGGGTACAAAAATTAAGTACCCGATAGGGCCCTCATTAGACCACATTTTGGCATAGAACATTCAAGACATGAATGGGAAAATGAGCCGTAGCCAGGCCTCATTCAAATAGTTGCAAGTCAAGGAAAGGCAAAAGTTGTATGCAGATTCTTAATCGCGGTCCACGAATTCCGATTAATCCTATATATGTAACAGCGCATTATGGGAACTATGCATTTAGAAATAGGAATTTTGACAACATTGTCCAAATTTACAACATTGTTCATTATAAGATATATAACAATTAAGATTATAAGCAGAAGAAACTTTGCTTGACAAAGAGGCAAGATAAAATAAAATACATATCCATACCCCTGTAACTAAAGTAATGATGATGTAAATGACGGTGCTGCTACTGCTGCTTCTGCTGATAATAATGACGGTGATACCGATGCTGTTTATGATTATAATGTAAATGGTAATAACGGTTACGGTGATGCTGATGCTCATGACGATTATGATGTAGATCGTGATGCCGGTGATGCTGCTTTTGATAATGATTAGTGGTGATTATATGGGATCCTGATGATGATCATGTGTGATCAGGTGAATTTAATGGCGGTAATGATTATTATGTCTTTAATATTTATCGTGATGTAAGTTTTTATCACGGTTGTTTCATTTAACTGTCAATCGATGATTGTATACGTGCACTATTTGGCAATCTATTGTTATTCAGACGTTGAACTTTAGGATCATACTTGTCATTGGCTCTGAGTGCCGGGGAGGATGTTATTGGTTCTTGATTGGGTCACACCTTGCAATAATACATAGCATTGTTTGTTTGTTTTATGTGTAGTTGTTTTATGTTTTTTTGTGTTATATGAGATGTGTTACCTTCTTTTGTTTGAGGTTTAATTTCATTAAGTAACTTTATTTTGTACCACGCAATGCATTCTTTGTAAATGAAAAATACTTTAAGCAAGTATGTTCACACAAAAATGATTGGCGTAGTTGATCCTGGAACGGACCATGCAGCTACAAAGTAATTAGCGAAAATTCAAACTCGGGAAATGCTGCGACATTGCGCGCGCATACGTGTAATGACAGCTGTGTACACACTATCTTCATATGCCAAACAATGAAGACTAAGAATGTCGATCCAAGGCGGATGTTAAGCTATTCATTGGAATTAATTAAAACATCAGTTTCGACAGAAACGCAATATTATAGTTAAATTGCGTGTTTTATCGTGCGGAGTGATTTTTAGTGCAGTTTCTGTTTTAACGGTACACAATGACTTGGACAACTCGTGCGGTTTCGGAACTGTAATGTACAAGTTTGATAAATACGATTTTTTAATAATAATTTATGTTATTTCTTTCTGCAGAGTACATATAAAAGCGCGTTTGTGTTGATAAATTGAAGCCAGTTATTGTGTTCGTTTAAATTTATTTCGTACCAAGAAACGGTTGAAATGTTACTATAAATAATCGGGTGACCTAGAAACGTTTGAAGCGGTAGTGAAAATAACTCTACCGTTACGAGCATTCCGATTTTTCCGTTTCTACCGTTTCTAGCGTTCCAAGCGCTCCGTTTATAGCGTTTATACCGTTTACACCGTTTCAAGCGTTTGTAGCGCTCCGTTGCATTTCCATTTCCACTCCGTTCCGTTTCCGTTTCAACAGGAAACGAAAACCGTTTCATTTCCATTTCCACTCCGTTCCGTTTGTCAATTTCATGATTTTCAGTACTGTAGCAACATTGAAGACTTTAATTTAACTTAATTCTGATCTTTACTACATTTGAACAATAACCCAATTTCAATGCATGATAGCACCACACTTCATTTATTTAGATCAGCATGGCGCCATCCATAGGATTTTTTCTAAGAACGATTACATATAGACATTGCAAGCTTGCGTGACTAAAATCAACCATTTCAGTGGAAGCATGTGAAATATGCGAAACAGTGTTTGAAATACCTGGACATTTTCAAAGACTTTCAAAGCTAGAACTTAAAATTACTTCCCTTCATATAGTTGTTTTAAAGCCGCTTCTTATGTTTACCCTTAAATCAAATATTAATGATATATGTATACGCATATTTGTATTTCCTAATTTAAACTATTTATCGTCTAAAATGGCCATTTGAAATTCTGAATGATTTAAATGATACATTTTATATTTGCAAATCACTTTTTTTAAAGTAATAAAAAACTAAAACGTAATTGGTAAATATCCAATAAAGTTCTCTGATGATTTTCTGTTAGAGGCAACTTTACTCTCAAATTACAAAGTTCATATCAACTCGGGTGAAATATAGACACGCTTAGTACAGAATTGTAACATTTAAACATCTGGTAAACAAAAAGCAAGTTGTCATCAGGTATTTTTCGTAAAAACAACATTTCTAGAGATACTATCATTATTACTATTATTATACTTATTATACTAATTATAATTATCATTACAGGTTGTCCCAAAAGTAAGGTAACACATATAAAGCTTCATAACTTTGCTAATTCTTAACCGTTTTTTCCCCAGAAAACAATAATTTGAAGCACAATTCAACGAAATAATGTTTCCAGCACTTTAAGAAGTCGTGCGTGCGCAAAAATGACTTCATTATTGACGTCAATTGTACCACATCAAAATGGCGTTGCGGCTTACCTATGCGTCACGCACGTTTGTGGTAAAAGCATATTATGAATCAAAATCTCCAATATTTGTGCAAAGAAAATTTCAACATGAATTTTAAAAAGATGCACCAAACAGAAAACACATCTACTCAATTGTACAGAAGTTTGAAAGATCGGGGCAGTTTTCGATGAACACAAAAGAGGAAGACAGAAAAACACAGCGCGGAAAATATCTCAGCTTTGAATGAAACTTATTGACCACCCAGCAAAGTCGAATAGAAGAGCTTCATCGGAACAAGAAATGTCGAAATCGTCAGTACACAGTATGTTGAAATTTGATTTAAAATTATTTCCATATAAGATCCAAATTAAGCAATCGCTGTTTGAAGATTAAGTTGAACGCTTAGACTTTCGTCAAGAAAGATCTAACGCATTTTAAAACGTATGGTTCTCCGATGAATGTCATTTCCTACCATCCTGCTACCTGAAAAAACAAAACATGCGTTGATGGTCTTCTGAACAACCATTTAAATTTACCGAGCGCCCCCTGCTACATGTAATCGTTAAAAGTTACCATATGGTGTGCGATGTCGTTTTGGGGGATCATAGGGCCGTATGTTGTCACCGACACCATAAACAGTGAGCGTTACCTGTCACTGCTGAGGACCAAGTTTATGCCTGCGCTTCAAAGACTTGGTTGCAACATTAATGAACATAAATTCATGTAAGATGGGGTTACGCCCCACACCGCGAATGTTGTGCTTGACTATCTTTTTGAAAACTTCGGCGAACATGTGCTGTCAAGAAAATACCCCGAGAAGAAGGAGTGTGGCGTTACATGGCCCGTGCACAGCCCAGACTTGAACCCACTAAATTATTTTCTGTGGGGACACTTTAAGTCTAAAGTGTATTGCCTGAAGCCAGTAAATGTTGCATCTAGGAAGATCTCAAAGGACACAATTGCGACGCAGTTATTAAAAACTTTAGCGTGAGAGTAAACGAGGGAAAGCGACAGAAGGTACGTTACATGGATAACAATATAAACTATTAAGATGACGTTAGTAACGAAAACAGGTGCGTTTGTTTTATCGTGCATTGAAAAGTAAATTGTATGATATTTTAATCAAAGTTCTTTTATTTTATTTCCACACATAACATTCTGTACAGCAAACGTTGGGACAAACATACAATCAATACATTAGCCAAGATATGAGAGTTTATAAGTGTTACCTTATTTTTGCGACACCCTGTAATAATATTATTATTATTATTATTATTAATATTATTATTATTATTATTATTATTATTATTATTATTATTATTATTATTATTATTATTATTATTATTACTTTTATTATTATTACTATTATCATTATGATTATAATTACAGGTGAGTCAGAGTCGGCGACTGTCTGAACTAGATGCAGTGATAAAATAAAACGTAGAGTGATCATAGTCTTTGTTAAACTATATAATTTTTCAGTCTTTATTTATTTGATAAACTTTATAAAGAGGAACAATTATTTAAAAAAAAAGAATTAAAACGACCTTCATGATCTTTCTTACCAAATAAAGTGACTTTTAAAATGCATTCATGATAATTCTTACAATTTTACAAACACCTTCTTATTAATACACAACTTGGTTCACTAAGTAAGTAATCGCTTTCGTGGATTTGATATTTCCTTGGGTTTCTGTAATTGTTCATTTCTTTTCTGAGCTGAGCAGCATTTTTATATTTCCATTTGAAAACGTTAATTATCTAAACTGTTGTCAGTGTCCCATAAATTACGACATAAAAGCACGATAACAAACACAACTTACAATTAACAATAGGAGTTAAATAAGAGGAAAATACATTTTCTTTATCCCATTTTCATACGTATAGATTTGGCATCCTTGGAAATACACAACTCACTAATTATTCTATCATGTTTAGACATATTTCAGTTGAGTTTATTAATTGCTATGGGTTCAGAACATCTGTTCAGAATTGTAGTATTGAGATGCAATTGATTTGCGCATATCACAGGAAATACTGAACTACCGCGACATGATATAAAATGGACTATACTGATAAACGGTTCAGATTTAATTAACGCAACCGAGACATGAATAATCTAGTCTTAGCAAATACGAGAAGACTTTGAATAGCATCTGTTATAATGTTAGAAACCTTTTAAAACCATTCAATCACTCTTGAGTAAAGTAAACAAATACTTAGTCGTTGATCGTTTTTCTAATTTTGTGTCCTGGTATCATTGAGGACAGTATATTTGATAAAGGTCAAAATAGAGTTCAGTTAAATAATATTGAAAATTAAAAAGAATATCTTAATAATGTCCACATTATGTTCACTTATCATTTATTATAAGATTAAGTTAGGTACATCATATTTGCACTGTTTCTAATTTTACTATTTCTTTAACTAGACTTTTGATTTTACAAGTTTAAGGCCTCACTTAATCATTCGCCAGACTACCATAAAAAGGCATTTAAAGTATCCTATCCGCAGGCATTCAATTCAAAATAGTATTGTCTGAGGGATGTGTGGTGATCGTAACATTTTCGTATTGATAAAGATACATATGAGAAGGGCATTGTAAAAAATAACACAGTTAATTTGTTGACTACTTTAATGTTGATATTTCAAGAATATTTTCCATCAGACTTGAATTAAAACTCTAGTTGTAGGATTATTTAGCATTTTAAATTGCCACATTTGATATAAACATAAAATATAGCATTTAAAAATTAATATGTATGTAAGATGATTTTATAGTCTGTTTATTGTGACTGTTTATAGGTTTACAGCAAACAATCTGATAATTTATATATGAATTATGTATTATAAATACACATTTATCAATCTCCAGATAACTGAAATACTGTTGATGGGACAATAAACCCAATAAAAATATATATCGTTTTCTCTAATCAACTCCGGACCAAGACCAAGACATCATATACATTTCGTAAGGTCGATGAAATATCGTTGTACAAATGATACCAATTATGTGGCCAGCCTTGTCCTAAAAGGTATCATTATTGTTTTGTCTGGCTGCCTCAATCGGTCACAGAGAACACATTGAGACTGACGATGGCGATATATATTTGATTAAAAACGTTTTTTTAGGAATAGTGGTGTCAAGTAATAATAAGTTTTCATTTTGCTAATATTAGGCAAATAATTTATTTGAATTAAAGGGGCGTTTACATCGCGTTTCCTTTGTCAGCTAAATCATCTCTAGAAAGCTACAAACCACTTTATAAACTATTTGAAACGTATCACACACACACACACACACACACACACACACACACACACACACATATATATATATATATATATATATATATATATATATATATATATATATATATATATATATATATATATATATATATATATATATATAGTGCGCAACTTGGATTTAAAAATTTAAATCTGAACTACCTCTAGACAAAGGCAAACAGGGTAAATGTAAATGTGACAAAACACAGAGACGAGACATAACAAACGAAAAGAATAACCAGCAGTTACCGCCTTGGAACGGTCAGTAGGCAAAATGACCGACTTAGGTGCTTAAGACTTGTTTGTGGAGTGTTCCAACCTCGCACATCCTTAAGGATTTTGCTATCGAAAATAACCCATCAAAGTGAGAAAACCAACAGTAAGAACCTAGATCGGGAGTTAAATAACAAAAAATAAACATATATACCGACAAAATATCTAGTTATAAAGTAAACTATCAACATATTTACTAAATGTACCGTAGATAAAAGCCTCAGCAACCTAAAAATCCAAATGAGAGGGAAGACTCATTCACAGCTACATACTTTAAAATGATACGAAATTGACAATTTTAATTATCGGATTGACATTAAACCTGTCCAGAGTTTGGTCTTATCAATCAAGTGGTTAATTAAAAAACATCTGTCAAGTCATGTCGCAAAACCTTTTATGCTCTCTACATAGCGCCATAACCTAAATGGCTGTTATATATTTCTTAATTTGCGTCATCCGGTCATTTAGACCAGCATGATAAAATATAGTGCTATGAGACCATGTGAAATAAGCCATATGTCACCATAGGGTACGTAACAAAGAAAGAAATATGTTGCTATTGAAATTAGTTCGTTGTTGGATATTTTGTATTAATATTTTTACAATAAGAGCGAGATGATGAACTGATATTTTCGATGTGTGTCCCCGTTATGTAATTCTGCCTACATCCCTTTTTCTGCTAGTTCAATTAGTACTTAGCTACCAACTTTTCAGCATTTTCAGAATTCTTTTTTTGCACTTCAAGTACAATAAAACGTAAAAAAATAATTTATTAATTGTCTTTGAAAATACACAATTACAAGCCCATCTGAACACAACCCATTAAAAACGTTGAAACAATGACCCGGGGCCAAGCACTCAAACCTTTCATATTTCTTAACAGAAACCTTGTATTTATTGTGGATGAATATCTTTAGTTTTAGTTTAGTCATTTGAAATAACTTGACCATTATTTTTGTACTAAAAGAATATATATAATTTGCAATCAACAACATGGGTATGATCATAAGTACAAAATAATAGCCTAAATAATTATAACTAAGGTTATGTCGACAGTTGTTTGTTAACATTGGTTAAATTTTGATTTATATCATCATTGAGTCTGTATTTTGATTAATATCATGACTGAGTATGCATTTTATTAAGGTCATGGTATTCTTCAAAAATAAAATGAATAGGAGAATATGAACAGATTTTTTGAGAAGTACAATTGGAACTACCGCTAGGCAAGGGCAAAGAACATGCAGTACAAAATGACTGTGAATTGTAGAATAATTTTCCTTTAATAGTTTCAGATTTAAGTAAGTCAGT
This sequence comes from Sinonovacula constricta, assembly GCA_007844125.1. NCBI lineage: Eukaryota > Metazoa > Mollusca > Bivalvia > Cardiida > Solecurtidae > Sinonovacula > Sinonovacula constricta. The sequence continues at coordinate 82,220,651 of CM017556.1, read as the reverse complement.
TATGCTTGTTTTCTTTGGCTTGAATTTTCCATCTTACATTCATCGACGTACATGTCCAGATTGTGGTTGATATAGCAAATCCTTTTCAGAACCGCTTAGGTTTAAGCGTTCAAATGCAAATGGAATCTTTATACTAGGGTCTTATATGACAAAAAAGACACTGTTCATATCACCATTTATTGACTAGGCACTATGGATGTAATTAAACATTAATAAACCCTTACATCATTGAGCTAATCTTCCATGCAATAAACATTTCTTTAAAGCTATGTTGGCATCGGCAACAACAAATTGTCTACAGCCTCTGTATCAGTTTCAAATTGTCTGTGATAAAGAAGTTATTTTAGGAAAAGTATTTGTCGATACATGAAGCGCCGAAACATGCTGCGTTATAAAAGAGAGATAAAATGTAACCACGCAAGGATTTATACGTTGGATTTATATAGCTTTGTTATATAATGCTATCGGCACAATGTTTGCATCTAGCCGTTAGCTATGTTATTGTTTTGAAAAGTTTAACTATTTGACTGCCATTTATGTATATTGAAATCAGGCACAAGTAGTTTTTAATCGTTTTTGTTTTAGCTAGGTCTCTGTGCTATTTAGTTCTAGTTAAGTATTAAAAAATACAATTTTTAAGATGAGTTAGCATGGCTTTAATGGCATGCACAAAAAATCAAAATCAAAAATAATAAAGATAATTTTGCGTGTCTAATACAACAAACATTGCACACTTTGTATTTTGTCTTTTAACGTCCTCTAAGGAGCAGTTTCTAAATGATTTATTGGATGAAACTTTTAGGACAAAAGCACTTCAGGAGTTAACATAGTTAACGCATTAAACACTTAAATTATAAGACACTTATAGGCGGTAGTGTCTGAAAAACGTAAACGAAATCGATTTATTCAGAATTACTCGACTGCTATTAATGCATCTGTCGCTGACATTATTTACTGAAGGAAAGAAACCCAGTCGCATGGCAAATTGTGCAAGTGCAATTTCAAACAAACAAGAAACAATATACACGTCCAGTATGTATTCAAAGCACAAACATAGAAACATGGAATCGCCAAAAGACTCTTTTGCAACTTTGGTAAGGTAAGGTATGGTTTAAACCTAGGTAGCTACCTTTGAGATTCCTATTAAGGTGACATTAGCATCATTACATATAAAACGGCTTATATTACAAAATATTTCAAAATATCGAACTGCATATAAAAACAGTTGCCTTATATAATAAATATAATTCTAAATATACACATTTAGATACAACACAATGAAAGATAATCTGGACATCAAAGATAACCGTACAATACTCATGGCGTTTTATTTTTTTTGTCAATTTTACAATTAAAAGAAAGGACCCAATCGTTAGCTAGAAAAAGCCTATGCTATGGTGTTTTTAAATACATGATTAACTAAATTGGTTTTCTTGTATAAAGACCATTAAAAAGATTCCATTGTGTTACAGATGCATGGTCAAAGGTTTATGGTGTCCTAATTTTCAAAACTATCTGAGATTCTAGTTACACATTTTTGCCTTAATAAATTCTCGCCTGTGGTGACATTTTAACGTTAAATTGATCATTTTAATAATTAACTTTAAGACAGTTTAATTTGTTAGCATACCTTTTATATGTCCACTGTTATCCTTTTCTTTCTATACATACAGAAAAAATATTTGATTAAAATATTTGTAAATTTAACTTACACTAGAATTATTTCATTAGAACATAAAAAATGACAAGGTGCTGTGAGAGTATACACATACACGTCTACTGAAAAAGTGTCTTAAACGAACAAATTGATGAGAAAAAAAATACTAGAAGCCACCCAACAGTTACGGTCTGCATTCGGTAAATCGATAAAAAAGCGCCTAATATCAAACCGATCTCAATTCGGTTGACAGAGTTCTAATCAAGATCAAATTTCACGAAGCTTCACGAAGCTTGCTTAGGTGTATCTACACAATTTGCTACGTTTCCAATGCTATAAGAGACATATCTTTTATGTAATATTGCCTTTTCCTTTACGGATCAGAGCAAAAATTCCGTTTGAAAAAAAATATTTTGTCCCCATAAATTATAAAAGCTAAGAAAGACTGCAATAGTCTACACATAAAGTATATCAGGTAGAAGTTATGACGGGTAACGATGCAAGCTACCCAAGAAACATTCGCGTGGTCATTCGAGGTCAACGGATCAATTCATCAAATGAACATAATGAAAAAACACGATACCTGGACCTTGTCTTTATCTATTTAAATATTGCTGTCAATATCATGTAAGATTTAATGGTTTAATTTAAACACACATTCAGTCCAAAGAGCATCTAAAAATTTGTTTCGTTGGGCAAATGATTTACCGATATATTATATATTTCTAGCCAATATACAAATGCTTAAATATCATAGACCTTGCAAGGGTTATTCAGTTCTTTGGTCAATTTATTACATTGGGTCGAGGCAATATTTTTTATGGAAATTGTTGTTGTTTAAATTATTATACACATTGCTAGCAATTATTTAGCTAGCTCAGTCCCAAGGGCTATATTAATGGTTTGTCTGCTTGCATTGATCGATCATCGAGGACACATGGACACAGACGACAGTTTATAAATGCCAGTTGTAAAACTGATGTTAATTTCTTTAAGGTTAATTTGTTAGTGTCAAATAACACCTTTAATTTTCATAGTATCAGTCAATTATTTATTTTAATATAGAGTTATTTAGAACGTGTTCAGCAAACAAATTATTTTCAAAATGAAATGAAAACAACCTAAAAAAAAACAACACAAAGTGTGCATATTTGTTTTTAATTTTTATTTTAATGACTCTTTAAAAAGTTTGGACTATTTTCATGTGCATTTCCTTGATCATGCATAATAAAATTAAAAAGTATAACTATATATTATGTTTGTTTTCAACTTACATGAACGTGCATGTTTACAACTACATATGCGGAGACATGTTTTATGGAGAAATTATCGTCACATCACTTTTTGTTGCAGTTGATAGAAAACTCTTACTATTAGATAAATCCGTCAAATTACGTTCGGGTCTCAAATATCTATCTTTGAACAAATTTGATTTGTTTCATGTCTTTCTGAAAATCGTTATTTTTTAATTTCATAAGTTTTATTTATTTTTCTTCTTGCATTTTCGTTGTTGATGGTGATAAATTTTACTGTATATATGCCAAAGACACATTGATTGACAACTGCATAATGATGCACCAACCTCAGGGAAATAATATTGAGCTGATCTGTTATCTGTTCTGTTCCATGTATGCGACGTTAGACTTGTAGTAACATCCGTGTTATTTTAGAAAGGTTTGTTGGTTCATCTTATTACATGTAATTGGAAAGTGGATGCTAGCAACATGAAGGGTCTAAGCAAGCATTATAACCGGAAGTACCATTTAATAGAGAACACCAAAATACCAGGGACACAGATAGTAAAAAATACAAATTATGTTATAACCCTTTCATTTTATTTCGCCCTTATATGTGGTTCGACCACGATTCTTTTAACGTACAATTTTTATAATTTTTAATTGTCATAAATAGGTAGCACAAATGCGGAGAACTGCTTCTGCTGAAACACACGTTCTGGTTGAGAGTTGCAAACAGAAATGATACGTGTCATCTAGTTAAGTTGTTTATTAAATATGTATATACATGTACGTATCGAGTTTGTTCCACACAAATGAACATAATATTGAATGTTATGTACCAAAAACATGTACATGTATGTGTCGTTTAACTTGTAGACAAAAAGAATACACGACAAAGTCCAATGAGCATATCAACATATACCAACATTTGAAAAGGCACAGGACAAAGATATTCACATGCAAGGCAAATGTAAATGTAAGAAACAAATCTGTGAAGAGTCATTTAACAAAAAACAACAAAAAACAACAACAACAAACAAACAAACCCAACAATAACCACCTGGGACGGTCGAATGGAAAAAGGGACCAATTGGGGTACTTAAACCGCATTTCCTAAGAGGTTTCTTCAATGCAAGCTGAAAAGAAAACCGACCTATTTGAATATAAATGTCAAAGCGCTGACGTTTTCTTTAATAAGATACCACAAAAATCATTGAAAAATAATGTCCACATAGTATTTGGGAGAGAGAAAGAGAGAGTATTATTTCTATTAAAAGAACTACAAAAAATGTTTTTTATTCGAGACAAAAATGACCAGAAAAGTGTAAATGGCATCCTGTTCATGTGACGATGGAATTGTGAAATCAAAGTCCAAATGTCCATCAAAGGAAATGCAAAAAGCAATCCTAATAGGATGAATTTGATAACAACAAAGGTTACATGCACAGGGTAATTTTTTACGACCGAAACATTGCACAAATAGCATTGCTGTAATCATTTTATATGACAAAGTCCAATGAGCATTGCAACATCTACTAAAAATTTGGAAGACACAGGATAAAGTATTCATATGCAAGCCAGTGTTTTATGGCGTTAAACTGATGGTTTATTGAAAGAGCAATATTGAGAGAGAGAGAGAGAGAGAGAGAGAGAAAAAAAAAGACAGACACACAGACAGACAGACAGAGAGAGAGAGAGAGAGAGACGGAGAGAGAGACAGAGAGACAGAGAGACAGACAGACAGACATACATACAGACAGTAAGACAAACAGACAGACAGACAGACGGAAAGACAGAAAGAAAGACAGGCAGTTTAAGAGGAGATGCAGAAAAGGAGCGGGCGAAAATAAAATTCCCTAAAGGGGAATGGGCTGTATATATTTTTATAGCAAAATAAAAGAACACAACATAACACCAATTAATTAACAATTTGTTCAATTATAACACAAGCTGTTTGAAGTCTTTGTGTGTAATTATCTTTCAGTATAATGTCTTTATTAATGGCGTCCTTAAGCAAACTCTGTTAATGACAAACACAACAATTCAGATAATAAAAAACTATAATCAATGTCATAAAGCAAATTATTAACTAGCGCAGTAATTTCATGTAAAATAAACGTACTAAAATGAGGAAATCTGGTTATTTATTGGGATCCATTTAGGCTGAACTTTGTTAATTAAAGTAATTGATGTCCTGGCACAATAGTAACCATGTTCTTCATTAAGCTGTATCGTATTTCCTCATCCACGCGCCAAACCTTCATAGCTGCTTTTTAATGCGACACACCGCAAACTAACAACTTAAACGTAACTGCATTTTTTATTCTTTTTGTTAATTTCAATTATCCTCATTTTAATGTGAAATCGTTTAAATATAATGTCTTTGTTTTTCAAAGCTTAAAGATCTTAAACGAAAAGCACGTGCATTTGGAAGTATTTTACAATTGGGTGTAAAATGAACTTTGTAAGATTGCAATATAATTACTATTAAATAGTCTGAATAAGTTGTTAAAGCATCAAGTTAAGTATAATATACATTAATCTGTCAAGCTAGCAATAATTAGTATATTATTAAACTTAAAAAAGAGTAAACAGCCACTCCAGTTGTCGCTATACTGCAAACGCGCGCTTTAAACGAATACATAAGAGTATTTACGCTTAGGACGGATCGTGATCTCTCGATTCGCTTACGAATGCCGTGTACGATCTTATTATATCCAGACTGTCAATTTCCAGAAAAAACAAATAAAACAATCTGGTTCGTAACAATTTTTGTTATCTGTAACAATTGTTACTTGCATTCTTAACATTATACGCAAACGCGTGTTGTAACACGCAGAGATCAATGGGTAAATAAAAAAAATAGCAGGCACTTGTTGCAAACTATGTTGTTCATATATAAGATGAAAATAAAAATGGATATGAGTAAAAGCGCTCATTGATACGCCAAGTAATATAAAGGCATCCGAAAATAACTTAGAAGGCAAAACCACAATCTCCACTACAACTTAAAAACTACAAAAGCCACGTTAAGTGTGTTGTAATATAACTGCCCAAAACATGTTCGGGAATAAGTATCATTGATTTTGATCATTCAATACGCGCAATTGTTTCGGAATGATCGTAAGCACACCATAAACTCTTTTGCATGAGGTTTCTTTAAACCTTGGCATTGTCACACATACAAAGAGATACAGTTGAAGATATTGTATTGCATTTTCGATATATAATATAATATACAGGAACTTTTTGCCAAAAGAAACAAAGGATCTAAATATATACATGTATACAGGTATATAGTACAAATAATTTACCGTTTCATATGTAGGCTAATTATCAATGTCTGATAGAGTATCTTCGATAAAATTAATTTCTACAAAGAGCATACCAATTAATTAATCATTATGCCACTCCTTAATTACAATTTTATTTTAGTCAAGGCTTTCAAATGTTCGATTTGACTGTGTATTCCGACAATCCAAAGGAATGAAGCAAAAACCACTAAAGTATCATTTAATCGTTGTGTGTGGGCAGTCCAATTCCTAGTGCCAATTTAGTTGCGTCTGGAAATTCGAATAAACACACTGCCCGTTAAAAGTTATTCCCATTTGCAGACAGAAAAACGTAGCGCATTAAGAGATAAAAACGTAATGAACCATTCCCTTAACGTCGGGTAGGTTTTTTGTTTTCATACACCAGTGCATTAAATAGGTGATGCAATTCACATGCTGAAATTTACATACAGAATAGAGCAAAAACAATCAACCCATGTTCGTGATAAGGATTTTGAGCATAATATAAGGTCATGAAAAAAATCAACGGTCAAATTAAAAAAATACACCTATTGAAAAATAACACAAATGCTGTCTGTTAAATAGCTAGCCATGCAACAAAACTATGACAATTCCGAAAAATCCTCTTTCTAGTCTCTCTATTTATGTATGCGAATAGACACCAATCAATATATGTCATGTCATGAAGACAAATCATTCGCGATTGCAGATTTATGGCAAATAAACCACCTACTAGTTGTTGATAAACTTTTTCGGTTGTGTACACTTATTGATACTGAAATATCGACTATGATTTTAGGTACGAATTGCTTCGACCTTTATGGCATCTTGTAATTTGCAAAATAAATCGAAATAATTAATTTTAATAAAAGTAGCATTTTCAGGAAAGACATTGAAAAAAGACATAAAACAATGCCGACAATTTCTTTAGTTGCAAAAGAAGCTCTGAAGTTGCGTTTGGCATTTAACTGATACTGTTAGTAATTAAGGCAATTAAGGCACAATTGGACTTTTACCATCTGAAAACGTTTATTTCTCTTTGTTTTGTGTGTTTACACAAATCGTTGATAACCTACGTCTGTTTAAAGTATATTTTCTCATTAGCTTTTAACATGCCTTATTGCAAACTAGCCCTTGTTGTCTGTCTATATTCAGATTGTAGGTTTATTTTAAGCCAACATTTTATTGTCGCATGCACGAGGCGTCTATATATAATCGTTCATCGAAAGTCTGGTGGATAGCGCCATTTTTATGCACAAGTAAAGTGCGGTGCTCTCACGCATATACATTTCGGTCATTATTAATGTTTTTAAAGATCCGCAATTTATTTGAGTTAACATTAAAGTATAGTTTACACCCTCGCCATTCACATGCAAGTGTTTATATACTATATGTACGTTTGTGATTTGTTTAATGTTCTGTTTTGCTGTTTGCATTCTGATCTTTTCTTATACGTCCAAAGACAATTCGTCACTGCTTAATCTTGCCATTTTTTTGTTACTTTTAATTGTTTTCCAGCAAACAACTTTTAACGTTGTATAGCAATAAAACACCTGTAATCAGTGAGTTTTATTGTTATGCTTGGTAACATCGTTACAACTAGAGTTGTATGATTTCATACCGCTTTAATATTCAGGAGTACCAGCCGCTTGTTATCCCTAATTCAAGCATAAATTGTGAAATTAATTGTAGTTTCTTAGCTTTGCATTTTGTTGCCTTTTCGTCTCTTTGTCTTCAGGTTTAGTTTCATGCCTGTTTCATTCGTGGTTAGAAGCATTGAAAGTAAGTTTCTTAGCTTTGCATTTTGTTGCCTGTCCGTCTTTTTGTCTTCCGTTTTAGTTTCATACCTGTTTCATTTGTGGACAGAAGCATTTTAAGTTAATATTTTCTTGTCCTTTTTATACAATCAGTTAATAGCAGACAGCAAATAATATGATCAATTTTTGTTTTGCTCTCCTGTTTAACATGGGATTTTGCTATTTTTTAAGTGTGATGGACATGATATGATGAATCTTAATATTGATTCCTTGAGATTTTACAATTATTAAGGCTAACATTTGAGACCTTTGTCTTTTCTCTTATAGCAGATCAAATGTGTTATTTTTTCTGGTCAAGGGAGGCAATGTTGTGTGCAATTTGCAAGTGTACCATCTTTTCTACTTTTTGTCGGACACATTAATATTATTTTCCACGCAGAGCTATTGATCAATTTCATTTTTCAGGAATCAGTATCTGTTTTCTTGTTTACCTTATTCTTCTCGCTCGTTAAATGAATTGCAGTGGCAAAGAAATCGCAAAAGGTAAAACAAGAAAGTTCAACATACAAAGTACGACTGACAAAGTTAACAATTATAAGAACATATAAGAAGAATAGTTTTTCCATGATTAGTGTACGTGTGCAGATGGTCTACCAGGCCTGCACAATGGACATAAATGATTTATGTTCGTGTACATATAACCTTAAATGTATGACGAGTATTTACCTGATGTACTTTTCAAAAAAGAAATATCAAAGATGAATTTTTATAATCATGTTGTAATCACTAGTCAGTTACCGAAACAGAAATTTAATAGTTAGACTTGTCCATAATACTAAATATTCGTCAAGTTATATTGACCCTAGAAATGTCATATTGACCCGAGAACGTTATCCGTTATCATGTGCACAAGGCTAACAGAATTAATTCACGCAAGCACACTTCAAATTAACTGTTCATAACTTTAAACAAATTAGAAATTACAAAAGAATAATCATTGTTGTATTCGCAATGTCTTACTGTTTTTAACATTAAACTGTCGGAATATTTTTCTTTTGAAAATGTCACTTGAAAGGTTTTCGTTTGTTTCTCCAAAGGTTATTGCGTCGTTTAAATTCAAAAGTCTAGCGGTATGTTGAATAAATGATACACATGGTAAAATGTTAACTGTCTTCGTTGCTTTTTGTTATTGGGTAACTTATTTTTAAAAACGACACATTCGGACATACATAGGTCTGCGGACCTTTGCGTTTGTTGTATTGACCTTGGACTGCGTCCTTGTCAAATGTCACAATAGGCTTCAAACAATATATTTACCTCAGCACAAGTTTTAACAACTATTATATTTTTTTACAAATAATGTTTACGCTTAAAACAGTGTCACTTTAACTTGTGGGGCGCACATGTCAAAGCAGTCTCTGACTTGTAACTCCTTAGCCCCTCACCGAGGGAGTTCGAGTCTAGGATGGTGCGAGAACTTTCATGTGGGAAGGTTTTCCAGCTATCCTGCGGTTCAACCTAGACCTTGGACTGGGGTCTTCTTCACCACTAATGAGCTGAGACTCGCCAATATGACCTTAATTGTCAACAAACAAACAAACAAACAAACAAACAAACAAACGAACAAACAAACAGACAAACAAACGAATTTATAGCCATTTTATGAAGAAAGGATACTTGTCTATGATCGTGAATAGTGAAAGAAACAGGATACTTATGCTTAGCAAACATATGATGTAGAGTAGCGGAATAGTCTACTGTTACAACTCCTTACGCCGAATCACGAGGTCATTGGTTGGAACCTTGGTCAGGTCGTCGATTCGTTGAGCAAAAGGTTTCCCCCAGCTGTTCCACGTAAACCAGGGTACATTTGTACCTGCAAGCGTTATTCTGTCCATGAATGTTCGGGTAAGTTAATATAATCATACCAAATTATGAATAGTCGGCTAAATGAGCAAAAGCAATCTAAACAAAATGATCTCAACAATGATAAGTTTGTTTTATGTCAACCTGGATATGATTTACCATTCTCAAGATAAACAAATCGTTTGAAAACATCTCAAAACAGTGAAAAGTCATCACAGCAGCACATTTATATAAAAGTCGAATTGCTTGAATATGCATAATTGTTGCATTTATTTATGTTGAGATATTCTGTGCATAATCCTTCCGTCTCGCAATTGTGTAAATTTCTGATATCTGCCTCTTTACGCATTAAAATGTTGATATGCCTGCTTATGTGCGATCACAATTCATAGTTAAACGAACACACAATTTTCTGCTCATGTGACGTCTTCGTCTGCCTAGGCACGTTGTCTCAGTGTCATTTTTAACATCCTGATCAAATGAATAACTATAATTGATTCTGCTTTATTCACGCACCATGCTGTTTATTGTAGAAACTATTTCAATACAAGGCACACAGGAACAGCTTAGAGACGAGGCAGCCATCGGGATTTACCGAATAACTTACTTCGTGGAACATTCGAGAACCAACTTTTTTGTGTGGGTGAAGTCCTTTCAAAGTAACGGAAACTTGATCATGCCCAAAATTGTAATTCAAATTAAAAACTATTTTCTATACGCAATCAATTTATGATTTTAGTCAGTTATACTAACTGCTTTACACCGTAAAATTATCGTCACATCACTTTTTGTTGCAGTTGATAGAAAACTCTAACTATTAAATAAATCCGTCAAATTACGTTCGGGTCTCAAATATCTACATGTATCTTTGAACAAATTTGATTTGTTTCATGTCTTTCTGAAAATCGTTATTTTTTAATTTCATAAGTTTTATTTATTTTTCTTCTTGCATTTCGTTGTTGATGGTGATAAATGTTACTGTATATATGCCAAAGACACATTGATTGACAGCTGCATAAGGATGCACCAACCTCAGGGAAATAATATTGAGTTGATCTGTTATCTGTTCTGTTCCATGTATGCGACGTTAGACTTGTAGTAACATCCGTGTTATTTTAGAAAGGTTTGTTGGTTCATCTTATTACATGTAATTGGAAAGTGGATGCTAGCAACATGAAGAGTCTAAGCAAGCATTATAACCGGAAGTACCATTTAATAGAGAACACCAAAATACCAGGGACACAGATAGTAAAAAATACAAATTATGTTATAACCCTTTCATTTTATTTCGCCCTTATATGTGGTTCGACCACGATTCTTTCAACTTACATTTTTTATAATTTTTAATTGTCATAAATAGGTAGCACAAATGCGGAGAACTGCTCCTGCTGAAACACACCTTCTGGTTGAGAGTTGCAAACAGAAATGATACGTGTCATCTAGTTAAGTTGTTTATCAAATATGTATATACATGTACGTATCGAGTTTGTTCCACACAAATGAACATAATATTGAATGTTATGTACCAAAAACATGTACATGTATGTGTCGTTTAACTTGTAGACAAAAAGAATACACGACAAAGTCCAATGAGCATATCAACATATACCAACATTTGAAAAGGCACAGGACAAAGATATTCACATGCAAGGCAAATGTAAATGTAAGGAACAAATCTGTGAAGAGTCATTTAACAAAAAACAACAAAAAACAACAACAACAAACAAACAAACCCAACAATAACCACCTGGGACGGTCGAATGGAAAAAGGGACCAATTGGGGTACTTAAACCGCATTTCCTAAGAGGTTTCTTCAATGCAAGCTGAAAAGAAAACCGACCTATTTGAATATAAATGTCAAAGCGCTGACGTTTTCTTTAATAAGATACCACAAAAATCATTGAAAAAAAATGTCCACATAGTATTTGGGATAGAGAGAGAGTATTATTTCTATTAAAAGAACTACAAAAAATTGTTTCTTATTCGAGACAAAAATGACCAGAAAAGTGTAAATGGCATCCTGTTCATGTGACGATGAAATTGTGAAATCAAAGTGCAAATGTCCATCAAAGGAAATGCAAAAAGCAATCCTACATGTAATAGGATGAATTTGATTACAACAAAGGTTACATGCACGGGGTAATTTTTTACGACCGAAACATTGCACAAATAGCATTGCTGTAATCATTTTATATGACAGAGTCCAATGAGCATTGCAACATCTACTAAAAATTTGGAAGACACAGGATAAAGTATTCATATGCAAGCCAGTGTTTTATGGCGTTAAACTGATGGTTTATTGAAAGAGCAATATTGAGAGAGAGACAGACAGACAGAGAGAGAGAGAGAGAGAGTGGAGAGAGAGACAGAGAGACAGAGAGAGAGAGAGACAGACAGACAGACATACATACATACATACAGACAGTCAGACAAACAGACAGACAGACAGACAGACAGACAGACAGACAGACAGACAGACAGACAGAAAGACAGAAAGAAAGACAGGCAGTTTAAGAGGAGATGCAGAAAAGGAGCGGGCGAAAATAAAATTCCCTAAAGGGGAATGGGCTGTATATATTTTTATAGCAAAATAACAGAACACAACATCACACCAATTAATTAACAATTTGTTCAATTATAACACAAGCTGTTTGAAGGCTTTGTGTGTAAATATCTTTCAGTATAATGTCTTTACTAATGGCGTCCTTAAGCAAACTGTGTTAATGACAAACACAACAATTCAGATAATAAAACACTATAATCAATGTCATAAAGCAAATTATTAACTAGCGCAGTAATTTCATGTAAAATAAACGTACTAAAATGAGGAAATCTGGTTATTTATTGGGATCCATTTAGGCTGAACTTTGTTAATTAAAGTAATTGATGTCCTGGCACAATAGTTCTTCATTAAGCTGTATCGTATTTCCTCATCCACGCGTCAAACCTTCATAGCTGCTTTTTAATTCGACACATCGCAAACTAACAACTTAAACGTAACTGCATTTTTTATTCTTTTTGTTAATTTCAATTATCCTCATTTTAATGTGAAATCGTTTAAATATAATGTCTTTGTTTTTCAAAGCTTAAAGATCTTAAACGAAAAGCACGTGCATTTGGAAGTATTTTACAATTGGGTGTAAAATGAAGTTTGCAAGATTGCAATATAATTACTATTAAATAGTCTGAATAAGTTGTTAAAGCATCAAGTTAAGTATAATATACATTCATATGTCAAGTTAGCAATAATTAGTATATTATTAAACTTAAAAAAGAGTAAACAGCCACTCCAGTTGTCGCTATACTGCAAACGCGCGCTTTAAACGAATACATACGAGTATTTACGCTTAGGACGGAACGTGATCTCTCGATTCGCTTACGAATGACGTGTACGATCTTATTATATCCAGACTGTCAATTTCCAGAAAAAAACAACAAATAAAACAATCTGGTTTGTAACAATTTTTGTAATCTGTAACAATTGTTACTTGCATTCTTAACATTATCGCAAACGCGTTTTGTAACACGCAGGGATCAATGGATAAATAGAAAAATCAGCAAGCACTTGTTGCGAACTAAGTTGTTCATATATAAGATGAAAATAAAAATGGATATGAGTAAAAGCGCTCATTGATACGCCAAGTAATATAAAGGCATCCGAAAGTAACTTAGACGACAAACCACAATCTCCACTACAACTTTAAAACTACAAAAGCAACGTAAAGCGTGTTGTAATATACATGTAACTGCCCAAAACATGTTCGGGAATAAGTTTCATTGATTTTGATCATTCAATACGCGCAATTGTTTCGGAATGATCGTAAGCACACCATAAACTCTTTTACATGAGGTTTCTTTAAACCTTGGCATTATCACACATACAAAGAGATACAGTTGAAGATATTGTATTGAATTTTCGATATATAATATAATATACAGGAACTTTTTGCCAAAAGAAACAAAGGATCTAAATATATACCTGTATACAGGTATATAGTACAAATAATTTACCTTTTTATCTGTAGGTGAATTATCATTGTCTGATAGAATATCTTCGATAAAATTAATTTCTACAAAGAACATACCAATTAATTAATCATTATGCCACTTCTTAATTACAATTTTATTTTAGTCAAGGCTTTCAAATGTTCGATTTGACTGTGTATTCCGACAATCCAAAGGAATGAAGCAAAAACCACTAAAGTATCATTTAATCGTTGTGTGTGGGCAGTCCAATTCCTAGTGCCAATTTAGTTGCGTCTGGAAATTCGAATAAACACACTGCCCGTTAAAAGTTATTCCCATTTGCAGACAGAAAAACGTACCGCATTAAGAGATAAAAACGTAATGAACCATTCCCTTTACGTCGGGTAGGTTTTTTGTTTTCATACACCAGTGCATTAAATAGGTGATGCAATTCACATGCTGAAATTCACATACAGAATAGACCAAAAAACGATCAACCCATGTTCGTGATAATGATTTTGAGCATAATATAAGGTCATGAAAAAAATCAACGGTCAAATTAAAAAATACACCTATTGAAAAATAACACAAATACTGTCTGTTAAATAGCTAGCCATGCAACAAAACTATGACAATTCCGAAAAATCCTCTTTCTAGTCTCTCTATTAAGGTATGCGAATAGACACCAATCAATATATGTCATGTCATGAAGACAAATCATTCGCGATTGCAGAATTATGGCAAATAAACAACCTACTAGTTGTTGATAAACTTTTTCTGTTGTGTACACTTATTGATACTAAAATATCGACTATGATTTTAGGTACGAATTGCTTCGACCTTTATGGCATCTCGTAATTTGCAAAATAAATCGAAATAATTAATTTTATTAAAAGTAGCATTTTCAGGAAAGACTTTGAAAAAAGACATAAATCAATGCCGACAAATTCTTAAGTTGCAAAAGAAGCTCTGAAGTTGCGTATGGCATTTAACTGATACTGTTAGTAATTAAGGCAATTAAGGCACAATTGGACTTTTACCATCTGAAAACGTTTATTTCTCTTTGATTTGTGTGTTTACACAAATCGTTGATAACCTACGTCTGTTTTAAGTATATTTTCTCATTAGCTTTTAACATGCCTTATTGCAAACTAGACCTTGTTGTCTGTCTATATTCAGATTGTAGGTTTATTTTAAGCCAACATTTTATTGTCGCATGCACGAGGCGTCTATATATAATCGTTCATCGAAAGTCTGGTGGATAGCGCCATTTTTATGCACAAGTAAAGTGCGGTGCTTTCACGCATATACATTTCGGTCATTATTAATGTTTTTAAAGATCCGCAATTTATTTGAGTTAACATTAAAGTATAGTTTACACCCTCGCCATTCACATGCAAGTGTTTATATACTATATGTATGTTTGTGATTTGTTTAATGTTCTGTTCTGCTGTTTGCATTCTGATCTTTTCTTATACATCCAAAGACAATTCGTCACTGCTTAATCTTGCCATCTTTATGTTACTTTTAATTGTTTTCCAGCAAACAACTTTTAACGTTGTATGGGAATAAAACACCTGTAATCAGTGAGTTTTATTGTTATGCTTGGTTACATTGTTACAACTAGAGTTGTATGATATCATATCGCTTTCATATTCAGGAGTACCCGCCACTTGTTATCCCTAATTCAAGCATAAAGTGTGGAATTAATTTTAGTTTCTTAGCTTTGCATTTTGTTGCCTTTTCGTCTCTTTGTCTTCAGGTTTAGTTTCATGCCTGTTTCATTCGTGGTTAAAAGCATTGAAAGTAAGTTTCTTAGCTTTGCATTTTGTTGCCTGTCCGTCTTTTTGTCTTCCGTTTTAGTTTCATACCTGTTTCATTTGTGGACAGAAGCATTTTAAGTTAATATTTTCTTGTCCTTTTTATACAATCAGTTAATAGCAGACAGCAAATAATATGATCAATTTTTGTTTTGCTCTCCTGTTTAACATGGGATTTTGCTATTTTTTAAGTGTGAGGGACATGATATGATGAATCTTAATATTGATTCCTTGAGATTTTACAATTATTAAGGCTAACATTTGAGACCTTTGTCTTTTCTCTTATAGCAGATCAAATGTGTTATTTTTTCTGGTCAAGGGAGGCAATGTTGTGTGCAATTTGCAAGTGTACCATCTTTTCTACTTTTTGTCGGACACATTAATATTATTTTCCACGCAGAGCTATTGATCAATTTCATTTTTCAGGAATCAGTATCTGTTTTCTTGTTTACCTTATTCTTCTCGCTCGTTAAATGAATTGCAGTGGCAAAGAAATCGCAAAAGGTAAAACAAGAAAGTTCAACATACAAAGTACGACTGACAAAGTTAACAATTATAAGAACATATAAGAAGAATAGTTTTTCCATGATTAGTGTACGTGTGCAGATGGTCTACCAGGCCTGCACAATGGACATAAATGATTTATGTTCGTGTACATATAACCTTAAATGTATGACGAGTATTTACCTGATGTACTTTTCAAAAAAGAAATATCAAAGATGAATTTTTATAATCATGTTGTAATCACTAGTCAGTTACCGAAACAGAAATTTAATAGTTAGACTTGTCCATAATACTTAATATTCGTCAAGTTATATTGACCCTAAAAATGTCATATTGACCCGAGAACGTTATCCGTTATCATGTGCACAAGGCTAACAGAATTAATTCACGCAAGCACACTTCAAATTAACTGTTCATAACTTTAAACAAATTAGAAATTACAAAAGAATAATCATTGTTGTATTCGCAATGTCTTACTGTTTTTAACATTAAACTGTCCGAATATTTTTCTTTTGAAAATGTCACTTGAAAGGTTTTCGTTTGTTTCTCCAAAGGTTATTGCGTCGTTTAAATTCAAAAGTCTAGCGGTATGTTGAATAAATGATACACATGGTAAAATGTTAACTGTCTTCGTTGCTTTTTGTTAAGTTATTGGGTAACTTATTTTTAAAAACGACACATTCGGACATACATAGGTCTGCGGACCTTTGCGTTTGTTGTATTGACCTTGGACTGCGTCCTTGTCAAATGTCACAATAGGCTTCAAACAATATATTTACCTCAGCACAAGTTTTAACAACTATTATATTTTTGTTACAAATAATGTTTACGCTTAAAACAGTGTCACTTTAACTTGTGGGGCGCACATGTCAAAGCAGTCTCTGACTTGTAACTCCTTAGCCCCTCACCGAGGGAGTTCGAGTCTAGGATGGTGCGAGAACTTTCATGTGGGAAGGTTTTCCAGCTATCCTGCGGTTCAACCTAGACCTTGGACTGGGGTCTTCTTCACCACTAATGAGCTGAGACTCGCCAATATGACCTTAATTGTCAACAAACAAACAAACAAACAAACAAACGAACAAACAAACAGACAAACAAACGAATTTATAGCCATTTTATGAAGAAAGGATACTTGTCTATGATCGTGAATAGTGAAAGAAACAGGATACTTATGCTTAGCAAACATATGATGTAGAGTAGCGGAATAGTCTACTGTTACAACTCCTTACGCCGAATCACGAGGTCATTGGTTGGAACCTTGGTCAGGTCGTCGATTCGTTGAGCAAAAGGTTTCCCCCAGCTGTTCCACGTAAACCAGGGTACATTTGTACCTGCAAGCGTTATTCTGTCCATGAATGTTCGGGTAAGTCAATATAATCATACCAAATTATGAATAGTCGGCTAAATGAGCAAAAGCAATCTAAACAAAATGATCTCAACAATGATAAGTTTGTTTTATGTCAACCTGGATATGATTTACCATTCTCAAGATAAACAAATCGTTTGAAAACATCTCAAAACAGTGAAAAGTCATCACAGCAGCACATTTATATAAAAGTCGAATTGCTTGAATATGCATAATTGTTGCATTTATTTATGTTGAGATATTCTGTGCATAATCCTTCCGTCTCGCAATTGTGTAAATTTCTGATATCTGCCTCTTTACGCATTAAAATGTTGATATGCCTGCTTATGTGCGATCACAATTCATAGTTAAACGAACACACAATTTTCTGCTCATGTGACGTCTTCGTCTGCCTAGGCACGTTGTCTCAGTGTCATTTTTAACATCCTGATCAAATGAATAACTATAATTGATTCTGCTTTATTCACGCACCATGCTGTTTATTGTAGAAACTATTTCAATACAAGGCACACAGGAACAGCTTAGAGACGAGGCAGCCATCGGGATTTACCGAATAACTTACTTCGTGGAACATTCGAGAACCAACTTTTTTTGTGTGGGTGAAGTCCTTTCAAAGTAACGGAAACTTGATCATGCCCAAAATTGTAATTCAAATTAAAAACTATTTTCTATACGCAATCAATTTATGATTTAAGTCAGTTATACTAACTGCTTTACACCCCTTCAAATGTTTGAATAAAAGACGCACCAACAATAATCTTCGAAAGAAATATGTAATTTCCTGAAACAAATGTCAGAGTTGACTCAGTAATTTAAATACAGATAAAACGCAGATCGACTGGCTTTATCTGTCCGCAGCCCACGCCATATGGACAGGCTTTAGAAGTTTGGCGTACAACCACTAATTTAAAGCAAAATCGTAGTGCATTCTACCGTCAGTTTTATTGCCTCCGCGCCTATATGTAATCGTTCCTGGAAAAGTCCTATGAATGACGCCATGTTATTCTATAAAGACGTGAATTGTGCCGCTCTCATGCAATGAATTTCGGGTATAATTCAACTTTGATGAATATCAGAATAAAATAAGATTGTAGTTTAAAATGTTTCTACATCATTTCTTTTCACTTGATAATGTTAATGTTCCATATGTGTATATATTTTTTGCATTTAAAATTGCATTTGCTACGACGATGTACTGCGTACAAGTTAAATTTTATACACTTTTCTCCTCGTTGCTTTCGGACCTTTTCCAAAGACAACAGGTAACAGCATATAATTTTAAGATATGAACATAGTAAATCCTTTAATAAAAATGTTAAACTTACAAATATAACCGCAATGGCGACCGCTGGTAATTTGCATCAATGCCATGTCGTTCTATTTGGATTCAGTGACTGTTCTTACTCGCTGTGACTAAATTGTACGGCAAACAACAGAATTTTAAGTAGGTATTCGCAGCTTTAAAGGAACGTTTGTATAGTAATTATAAACTTTTAACATACATATAAAGACTTATCGCGTTTCAGCAGTTTCATCTCCTTGAACAAAGATGCGTTAATGAATATTATGCAAGAGAAATATGTGGCACCTATAAGCACGAAATTTATAGCTTGCGCAGTAACTTAAGCTAGATAAATTGCGGATCGACCGTTTCTATATGTCATAAACCAGTAACCTTGGTCTTAAACCACATTATTTCAGGAACATTGTCTTTTCTCCCGCTACCAGTTTTACTATCTTAGTTGTTTAGGTTTAAGTTACTGCTGTAATTGGAAATGGCGAACTTTATACGACATACGCCCGTATAATAATTGGGAATTCACCGTCTAAAAGTACCGCTTGTATGTGTTTACATACATCGCAGCGACGAAAATGTGTCATTATTGCGACAATCATCTTTACTTATATAATTCCAGCACCGAGCTTACGTGCAATAATAGGGTATTTGGTGTAAGTATCTGTTTTGATATGCAGCTATCAAAATAACTAAAGTTGATAAAATGCATTTACACATCATTGTCAGTGTTGAGTTCAGGCAGTAAAATAAAGAAAAAACATGTTTTGCCAACAAAATTTAATTACGTTTATTTTCATCTGACCTTTTATCCATTACTTTCCTACAACGTAGCACAAATAATACTAAGGTCTGAAAGATGATAACATATTTTTGGCTGAAGTGATAATAGTTTTCATTTAATCAATTTTTTTTCGGGTATCTTGCTAATTATTTATTAGGTCCACTGGTCTTCTGTATATGGTCTACTTTATCTTCTTGCGAATTTACTGAATAGGTGTGCGGTGACTATTTCATATAAGGTAAGACATCTGCTTGAATAGTTTTAGAGCCATAGCACTATTGAATTACTCTAAGCTTAGACTCCTTGTTTCGTTTCTCTAATAAACATAAATATACATAAATTTCAAACATAATTGTTATACTCTTTTACACTACTTGCAGACAATATAAGATCAAATTGACACATAGACTTGGAATTTAACAAGTTAGAGAAAAAGAAAAACATTTAGTGCCGAAGAAAGTCAACATTACTTGCAATGAGCAGTTAAAGGCGTATATTAACTGTAGTTACACAGTCGTACAATATATCAGCAACAACATAACGTTCCTGTTTTTTGAATCTGAGTTTTTAAAACTTTAAGACCACAGGCACTGGAATAATATTCACAACCTGATAAGATGATATAAGCGGAAATGAAATTAAACAGATTGTTGCCGCGATTGAATTGTATTTAATGGCGCTATATATATGCCACATTGATATGAATTTGTGATTAAAAGGTTAAATAATGGCACGCGCATGACATGTAAGTAACTATGTATGACATTTATGTTTGCCAAATAAGCAACATCGGCTTATACGCTTGATACAGTAACTTTGTTAGAACGTGTTTTCAAAGTAAGCCTCTTTGATATTAGAGCTTAAACACAAATGCTTGTTCAGAACTTTGCAATAGCTTGCAATTTCCGGAAAGTGGAGAGGATGGGGTTGCGGGGTTTAGTGTCAGTCGCGTCTGCACTTTACCTTGTGGTAGAAGAATATTTAAGACATTTCTTAAATTTAATATTGCCTTTATCCTGTACGAAGAAGGGCGCACGGTGCATGTAAAAATTGTGTTTACCTGAAACAACAACAATAACAACAACATTGATAATAGTTGCTTAACAATAATGCTGTATAGTAAAAAGAAACCATGCCATTTAAAAGTTATGATATCAGTGCAAGCTACTAAACTCACGACCAAGTAATCAGATAAATTAATAAAATGCTAATTGTAAAACGAAGATATGATTTTTTTTTTTTGATGTTGCCTTTCTTAAACATATTGTACCATGTAAATGACGATTTGAATGAGTAATTATTGCGTAGATGAAAGAAACAAAAATACAGGATAAAAATGCGATTAGTTTTAGCGTCCAAAGGAGTAAACACAATAAAAAACACATTTGTTTCATCCCTCAACATCATGTCCGTAGCAATTTCCAAAAGGTTTATAGGTCGTATCTTTGAGATAAGGGCTTAATCACCATTCAGTTGTTAATCAATATTAACACATTAAACACTTAAGTTCCTATTACACCTTTATGTGCGGTATTGTCAGTACATGTTAAAAGAAAATGATTTATTTATATTTGTTGCGATGCTGTTAATGCATCTGTTGCTGACAATATTTATTGAAGCAAAGATAAAAAACTACATATATCTCTCCAATTGTTTAATAACTGCAGACAGGCAATAATTTATTGCGTGATTAAGTATCACAGAAGTATACATAAAAGTTGTATCGCCAAATGCACTCATTTCTGCATGGTGATACGAAAAATCTGTAGTGAGCGTGAAAATACCATATGTCAATGTTTGTTATAAATACTGTATCATATGAAAAGCATTGCAAGAACATTATTTTTTAAAAACAACAACACACAACAGATAGTGGCCAAATATATATTAAATATCCTTATATATATGGGGTATTTTTTGAATCTAACAGAACAGATAGTGGCCAAATATATAAATATATATATATTTGGCCACTATCTGTTCTGTTAAATTAAAAAAATATATATATATTTGGCCACTATCTGTTTTTACATTTTTAGCATTTCTGTAGTAAGCCCTTAACCAAGAGGTATAATCATTTGCACCATCTGGTTGCTTTAATCGGTCAGCGGGGACATACGGAGACATAAAATGGTGTTTATATATAACTAATAAATAAAGGCGTTTAAAGTAATAACAGTCTTCATTGCCATAAATCATTTTTTTCAGATTAATTACTTTATCGCTGAGAACATCTTTCTTCCCAAAGTCAGCTAATGCGTCTTGAAATAAATAAGCACACCACAATAACATTTGTGTGCTTGTCTTTGCCACAAAATTTGCATACACCATGCTCTAAATTGTTCTCTTTTTAACCTTGTCTCAGAATGTTTCTTTTTTAAAATCTAGACAAGTGAAAACATTAAAGAACGGAGGAAATATACTGCATATTTATTGGTAATGACGTTCATTTAGTGCATCATCCATGTTCAAGTATTAATAGGAACTGATAACTCATTAGACAGAGCTTTAGCTTAACCTACAGAAAGCCATGGGTTCGATAACAGGCCGCCTCATACCAAATTTTTTTCCTCACTAACCTACAAGGATATATGGAACCAAATTTTAATGACGAACCATGTATAATCAGCTTGACATCGCAACAACAACAGCCAATCGTCACATTAAACAAATACAATGAAGCTCTCCATTCCGTAGACGAAGACAGATCACCCTTAACTATGGTTTTAACTTAAACAGTGTTGTTGTTGTTTTGAATTTGTATTGTTAATGTCACGTCTGTTATGGGGAATCTCATAACCAAGGTTATGCGAAACACGATTAAGCCAAAGAATTTTAATACGAGTGATTAATGCGGAACAATTAAATCATTTCATTAGATGCGTGACAGTTTTTTGCTATGGAGCTTCTCCTTTTGTGAAAATTAGTTAAATGATTGCTCCCAAGATTTATTCAATGTTTGTATCTTCTGTGTGGTAGTTTGTTTCAAAAGTAGTAATGACAATTACAAACTCACATCTATATATCAGCAAAATGACTAGTTACGGAAATTATTTCACCTCAATAACAGCTTATGACATTTAAATAGTAAGTATAAAGTTTCATACTAAAAGCAAGTGTAAAGCCGACTAAGTACATTACCGTATTGAGTTAAACTGATTGAATAGAAATAAAACTACAAGCCTTATTGAACACGACGATTTATTGTTGAGGACTTGAGTGGCTGAAGTAAAAATTCAATAAATGGTGCATATACTCTAAAGTACAGTGTTTGATGCTAATAGTTAAGCTATTGATTTATTAAAACTAGTGTTTTGAAGAAAATGGATGTTGAAGTCTTGGCATAAGTGTTTGGCGTGTATGCACTTGTTAAATACTGTAAAGTAAGTATGTAAATACATGAAAATAAATAATACTTAACATTCGTTTGTCTTCACTTGATTTGTTAAGATGCTTGGTATAATTTGGTTGTCAATGCTTTATCCTTTGTACATGTGTCCATTGCATGTATTATTATAATGTTCTTTTTGTTCATTATATTATTATATGTATCTTGGTTTGGTGGGTGTAGGGATATTTTAATGTAAACTTTATTAAACATATTTTTTCTTTTATACTAAACACCTGATTATTATAATATTGCTAGTTTATTAGGAACGCAGAATGCATATTACCCATACAGAAGATTTATTGTACAAAAGACATTTCACATTTGGCCAATAGCATTATACATGTATCCTATATGGGAACGCGTCAAATAACAGATGCTCAAATTAAGGTGACCCGATAGTTCTATGAGGTAACTAGGTCAACTTTATTCGTCAATAAAATCCAATCACAATATTTAGATTTGACAATGTATATATCCGAAAACAATGAATAGTATTATTAAATTTTTGTGTTCAACTTAGAATTGAGTGTTTGCCCAATTTCACATCTATATATTGAAATACCAAACTGTTGTTTTTCGTACTGACAGGATTTACTAAAATGATTTTTACTAGAATGCAAAATTCATTTCATACATAAATAATAAATATTACCCATTTCTTAAAATAATTAAATTTCGTAATATACCTTTTCGACAGAAAACACATAGATCACGTATTATATTTTCTCATATAGATTATGTTCATATGATAAGCAAATTTAAAGTAAGGTTTCAATATTTGACTTAAATTTAACGGATGTATCTTTCAGAAAGAAATATAAAGTGCCATATATTATAATCGTGTCACTCGTCCACTCTTCAGTTATCAAAACAACCGTTTTCGTTGTTTTAATGCAGATTTATTTGATATACACAATAACATATTTCAGTCAAAATATAGCTTTGCAGACCTGGTGTTTCACTGATTTACACTATTATTTAAAGTGCTTTGTATTGAAATAACTTTCCCAGGTCAGTGCGTAAAAAATGAATGCAACGGGATATTCATGCTAAGCAAACACTACAGCTTAATAGGGCAGTCCACCGAAAGCCCACTCATAGAGGGCACGACGCCGGATCAAGTGGTTGGTTAGAACCTTGCCTTGGTCGTCACTAATTGCCTTGAGCAAAATATCTTTTCACTATAATCATGGTCCATACGAAGGTTTTTCGGGTCATAGATATGCGACAGTGTCAAAACAATAAATAACCAGTAAAAGTAGAGTTACAGTGGGTGGTTAGTGGGTTTGTGGAAGATAATATTTAGTGGGATGGGTCTACCAGGCTGAACACAGCTTCAGCCTTCAGTGCTGCTATGACATTAGTAGGGATTATAGAGTAACTGAGCAGGAACTCATGTGCATCAAGGGTGACTTATTGCTTGTTCATTGGGTTTGTTGTCCTGACTTATTGTGTTACGACCTCTTCTTTTATGACATCTCTGTGAATAATAAACAAAGCAAATGTCCAGCTGTGATATCGCAGCAATTTATCATGTAACTATCTCACAAATGAAAAGCATGTATCATAACAACATCGATAAGATTTACTTCTATATAGAATACAGTACTATTGATGTGTGGAACGCGATGTCTTCACTAGAATAAATAAACCTTAATATATTCGATTGGAATTAAAACACCTCTAACCTTTGAGAAGTCAATTATCAAAATTAAGCCTGTGAAGTCATGCGACAAATAATTTATTTCTCTTATGTAACAAGAAACTATTATGTTAATCAACCTACGCATAATTGTCGTTCTTTAAGTAGACTTGTCCGCCTCGCAAGTTTGTTTAATTCTTGTATTTACTTATTTCAATGCTGACTTGCTTTCTTATGCGTGATCACGATACATGCGCAAATGAACACACCCTTTACAATTTTGTTCTCATATGACGTTTCTTCTGCCTCCGCATGTCATCTTAATGCATTTGAAATACCTGACAAAATAGAATAATTACAATTGAGTCTGCTTTGAACACACACCATGTAATTTAAGTTTCAAGAAGTATTTAAACACAGGTCGTGCGATGGCATCTTTAAAGAAGAGGCAGTGGGTGTTATTTACCGAGCAACTTCCTTTGTAAAACCGCCTAAACCCTATGCTCTTTAAAGTGATGGAAACTAGACCAAGCTAGGAATTGTATACCAAATCATGTGGCATTTCTTTCTACGCAATTGTGTTATTGTTTGTAGTCGGTTATACTGTCCGCTTTATATTTTATTGGCTTATTTGAATAGAAACTCACCAACAATTATTGACGGTGTTTTCCTCGAGCACAAGTCTAACAGTTGACGCAATAACTTTAAGACAGATAACGAGCGGATAACTAGTTTGTTCTGTCTACAACACACGCAAAACTTTGACCACTTAAAATGGCCTACGACAAGTAATATCCAGCAAAGCTGTCGTTTCTTCTCTGTTTCCAGTTTTATTATACTAGGTTTGAGTGACTTCGCTTACTGGTCATGGCGAATCTATACGGCAGACAAAGGCATTATAAGTAGGTATTCTCCACCTAACAAAACAACATTTGTGTATGCAGCGATCGAAATCTGTTCATATTGTGGCATTCAGTTGGTATTAATGGAGAAGGATGAGCACCAGAATGATGTCTTAAGAGATCAAACTGCCAACTAATGATTATCTACAGTAAATTGGTGCGACGAGGATTCATTTGAGCAATTCCCCTTCCCCGTTTTGTAATATTCTCTACAAAGTATGCAATTTCATTGTCTTATAAACAGTCAAGCCCCAATGAATCTATTTCTCGTAATCCTCTCTCATGTGTCGTATTAAATTTATATCAGAACCAGAACTTGTTCATAAGATGGTAAGGTATATAAATCAGTTTTTCCAAGTGGGTTTATTATTTCGTCATTTATGTAAGTTCCAAGCTGTTTTTGTTAGACGCAGCCGATACCTCCGAACTGTGTTGAACAATTTCTAACATTCTAGATCATTGATCGGCAAACATAATTTTAGATATTGAATTCTAGCACCGATCGTACATACAATAACAAGGTTTTGTGTGTGTTTAGCGATTTTGATATATATGTATCCTAAACATTAAGCTTTTTAACGTATCTATAATCACACAATTGCGCACACTTTGTTGGGGGAACTGGCAGTTTAGAAAATAAAATAACTTGTTACGTCAAGTGCATTTTAATTTATTGCGTTTATTTTTGTCTAACCTTTTACCGGCCGCAATAGCTCAGGTGGTAGAGCGTCGGCTTGCGGATCGGGAGGTCGTGGGTTCGAACCCCGGCCGGGTCTAACCAAAGACTTTAAAGTTGGTAGTAGTGGCTTCCCTCCTAACGCTCGGGGCTAAGGGGACAGCATTACGCCTGACTCGTCGGTGTCAGTATAATGGACCGGCCGGGTTCAGTCCCTGGGCACTTCATAAGCGCCCCTGTGCTATAATGATAGAAATGTCGCTGCGCAGTATCGGCAAAAATGCCGGCTAATCCCAATCCCAATCCCTCTAACCTTTTATCTATCGCTGTCCTAAAACGAGACACAAATGATAATGGTCTGAACTCTGAAGAAAGATATTGACCTGCTGCGATAAACGGTTTCATCAGATCAAATTTCCGGGTCTTTTGCAAATTGTCCATTACATTCTATGGTCTTCTATTTATGTTCTGTTTATATTCTTTTGGATTGACTGAACTGATGGGCAGTCGCTATTACATTTTATGAGGTAAGATTTCTTCAGATAAGATTAAAGTCACATCACTGAGATAACTCCAGCCTTACATATTATGATGTATTTCTCCTCAAAATCAACGTACATTCGATTAAAACCACAAACATTAAAACCCAAAACCATAGTATCTTATATTATTTACAGAGGGTGTAAGATCAAAAGAGCACATGGACGCGACATTAAACAATTAAGATTAAAACCGAAAAAAATATCGCCTTTGACCGCCAAACCTTCGTCATAATGACCAGTCGTAAATTATCTACAAACAACTGTCATGTTTTTGAATCTGAGTTTTTATACCATCAATGCCACATGGAACATGCCTCTTAATTGATATAAATTAACAAGTGATATGTGATATCAACAGAAATTGAATATCAAGTGTTGTCGCGACATATTTATATTGCATGGTGCGTATAACAATACCATACTTGATCGAAAGGTTGGTTAGATGATGACGTGCATCATTTAACTAATTAGGAGTAAATTACTTGGCCAAATAAGCAACCTCGGTTTTCACGTCTTTTACGCTATGAGAACCGGCTTTTAAAATGAAATCTTGTATGAAGATGGGGCTATATCTCTTTCATGTAAACATTTTCAGTGCAAACATATACTTTTAGGAATACCTTCAACAAATATTTTTGAAAATATTTAAAAATTAAACAAATATAAATTTAAACAAGCACTACTTAATGTATTAACATGCAAGTTAAATGTTAAAGTTACAAAACGCAGATGAGGCGAGATATAAATAAAAGCCAATAGCTGACGTCCTACGGCCAGTCCGAAAAAATGCACGGACACTCAAATCAGTTTCAAATAGAGTCTAGACAGTACGCTGCGGCTGAAGCCTATTAAAGATTATTTTATTAATCTTTTATTGCTTTTACTTGAGTATAGCACGAGGTGCATTGGAAATTTGTTTTTGGTCCTGAACAAACATAATTTCTTTTTCATAAAAGACTGACATTAATGCCATTGTCTACACAGAAGAACGAAAATATAAATTTGGATGAATAAGTTGTGCAACTACCCCATCCACGTATAAGGCCATTAGCTACATTCACCAAACGCTGATACTAATATGACACAAAAAACAAACAAACTATTTTTCTCCGTTATACTGAGCTGAGTAAATCCACAATTGTGTACAAGCAAAATCTGCACTTTGTCATAAGCAATATAATGAAGTCTTTAGCATAATTTACTACGGTCAGCAAAGTATATAACGTTATTCAAAATAATAGATATTAGATATTAAACCTTATTATTCAGAAAAAAGTATCTTTATAGTTAATTATTCCTATTTCCAATTCTCTATACAAATGCATACCATCCAAAGACCTTGCTGGACAGAAAATGCGAGAAAACTGCGTGTGCATGGTGGTCATTTACATAAATGCCCAGAAGTGGAATTCTTTTGTCTCAATTTAGATGTCTACATATTAACATGTTGTAATGGAAAACAGTGATATTATAGATTTGTTATGTAAGAAATGCTTATCATGTGACACTGTGTTCTACTTGTGAAAGGGAGAGTTATAAATAACTTTGGGAAGGAATGTTCGTCGAAGTTTTTCAAGTTGTGTAGATAAATGTTAAATTCCGAGACTGTCCTTCATATACATATCCAGAAATGCACGTTGTGACATAAGGTGTACTAAGATACGTAAAAGAATACGTAAAAGATGATATTGCCACAGGAGAGATCCCAGACTCAACACTATACAAACGGGGTTCGTTTTCTTCTCTTCGAGTCATCCTTAAGGCAACATATCCAGGTTTCTTTACAGTATTGAAGACAAAGACTGAAAATACCATAAATTTATATGTAATTTTTTAAACATAATATAATATAATAAACATAAATAAACCATTACTCATTAGAAAAGGGAAACCTTCCAGTCTATCCAAAAAATAAAAAAAAAACACTTCTCAGCAGTCATAAAACGTGAACATTTGCTAGAGCAATTTTCTCTTTATTGCATAATTTACAGCTCTTTTGAATTAAAATTGTCAAATAATTGGTTTGCTTAGAAAAATGAATGATTTCCTCAAACAGGGAATCAGACAGACAGACATTATTAAACTTTAATTAAACGTCAATTCTTTTAGAGTTTGAACACATAAAACATCAATTGTCTCTTCGACCAGTGTAACACACCATTTTCTTAAAGCATTGCGGAGGCGTGTGCTGCCTCGTTAAATATGCATGAAACTATGATACATAACCAAGTCACAGAGCTTAAAACTGTATGTTTGTTCGTATATTTCGCTTAAAAGCGATACAGCTAATAAAAATCATTTTTTTATATTCAATTAGGTTACTTTATCTCCTCCAAACTTAACAATGTTGTGATGTGCATGCTGCAGTAAAATTTACATTTTTAAATTGATGTTTCGAGGATGTTTACAAAAATATATATATTTTTTGTATTTTGAAATACATTGCAACGACAATTAAGATCATTATAACGACGTCCAGCAATTTGGTGGAGGAAGACCGGAGACAAATGTCTGGGTCGAACGACCAGTACACTGCAAGTCAGCTCTAAGACATTCCTATATTTCGCCCCGACCGGGACTTTTACCCTCCCGGTTACATGTAAGCAGTCAGATGAGTTACAAATCGCCGAGTCTACTACTACACCACGGGCGATTTGCATATTGAGTTAAACCCTTTGAAGGTTCTATCGTGTTTGTTTAAGTCAGTTTTCTGTGCAATGTACGTATCGATTTGAATTGTTTATAATTAGACATAATAAAACAACAGAAACTAGTATTGCTTATGTGAAAAAATAAAAAAATAAAGAATAAAAAATTGTTACCCGATTGCACGATTAAAAGAATAAGATGGTGTAAATAAAACACAGTAAGTAGCAATTTTCAAAAGATTTATAGGTCAATTCTTTGAGATAAGGGCCTTATCGCCATCCTGTTGTTAATCAATATTAACCCATTAAACACTTAAGTGCCTATTACACCCTTATGTGCGGAATTGACAGCAAATGTTAAAGGAAACTGATTCATTTAGATTCACTTGGACGCGGTTAATACATCTGTTACTGACACTATCTATTGAAGGGCTGAAAAAATAACTCCATATGCCTGTCTACTTATTTAAATGCAAATTCAGAAAATACTTTAAATGAATAATGTGTAACTTAAGCGAATCGCTGAATCACCAATGACACTCAAGCCTATCTGGTGATAAATGAAAATTATTAAACATTAGTGAAGACTAAAACAAAGACTAGAAATACCATGTTTAATGTGTGATCGGAAGTACAAAATGATATAGTGAGCAAAACAAGAGCATTAAACATCGGAAGAAAAAAATCAAACATGCCATTAAAAATAATGCTACTTAACTTGGGACTTTTCTGCCTGCGAACCAAATAAGAATACTCGCACTTTTCTTTACTAAGTAACTTTAAAGCACTATTTACTTTTAAGACGTAACTTACAATAAATTTGATTAAATTTGATTTTATTACTTGCATTTGGTGAAAATAATAATATTTCTTTGACAAGAAGTAATCAAACTTTTATCAAGAAGGAAGAAGATATTTATAATATTAATTTGCCATTTAAAGCTGGAACGCATTAAATATCAATTTGACCCTTGTAACATACCATTTACTAATAAAAGTATCTTATCTCTCATAAATTGCGCTTTAAACACTCAAAATATAAACTTTCATTTTGCTAATCAGCCCTTCAAGTGCAAGCATACAAGTAACGGGCATGAAAACGTAAATTTGTTTTAATGATTCGAATGTAGTTCTAAAATAATATACATTATTATATACATAAATAATGTACACTTTCTCTTTTTTTTAAATCACTTAAACAAAACATGACGTATTCCATTCAATTCAATATTGATTATAGACTTACGCGCATCAACTTAGAGTACACATTGATATTTTTTATGTGGCCAATCCTGTACCAAGACAGGATCCATAATTATTCGTTCTGTCTGCTTTTATTGGTCAAAGAAGACACATGGAGACAGACAATGGGGTTAAAATAACTCATATATAAAGATGTTTCAAGTAATAACAACATTTATTTCAGGAAATTATTTTTTTACTAATTGGATCGTTGAGAACTTGTTGCTTGCCCTCATGCAAGCTCAGCCAAGTCGTTTTGAAAGTAAAAAACAGCAACAGCAAAATAAACTTAGTGGGCATGTCTTTGCGACATAATATAAATACAAACCTTTTTCAATGTTTATCACAGAAAACATTTAGACCATGCAGGTGAAGATTAAAATATTTGGAAAGATACTACATACACAACAGTCAGTCATCACACATGAAATAGTATCCATGTTTAGTTCCTTACTGAAATCGAATGTAGTCGTTCCTTACTTCAAACCGAATGAATAATTGGAGGATTTATTCCACCGCAATGAAAGTCTATAATTAAGGTATATTTTACAAACTGTCGCGTGCTTCCTTTAGCGTTAATTATCGCCAACTTGTTTCTTCTCAGCTTCATCACAGTGTGGATTCTAGTTCAGGTCCAGCCGAGCACCTATATCTGGGGAGGTATACCAGCTGGCTTGCAGTGCACCAATGACACTACTACCAAGAATTTTCTCCATTCAGAACTAATTGGATATTTCCAATATTGGGTCCATGCGATTTAACAAAACCAATACTAAGAAAAATAAAAAATAACATTATGTACAATCTTAAATAGTTTCAAACTAAAAGCAAGCTGAAATGTGTTACCATACTTAGTCAAACTGATTGGATGAAAATCGAGTGACAATTGTTATTTTACATATAAAGTCCTTTAAAGACGTGAAGTTACCATTCCTTAAATGATATACATACACTTTACATATTGTTTTTCACTGCTTATAGTTTAAAATAAAGCATTTCTTAACTGAAACCTGAATTTTGAAGAAACGCGTTGTGGATGTTTTGGCATACCTGCTTGTTTATTGATTAAGCGTGTACCATAATTATAGTACGTAATTGCATGCAAATTGATGATATCAAACATCCTTTTGCATTAATTTGATCTATTGGTTCGTGCGGAACAATGTAGATTTCAATGCATTTATCCTTTGATCACATTGTAGATTTCCATTGCTTGTATTATTATAATGTTATTTGTTCACAGAGAGTTATTTTACTTTGGATGGATAATTTAATTCAGACACTTTCTGAAAGGAAACAACAAGACGTGCGAGGCAAACAGGTTTAAGCTTACCAGTTGTACTTTTTGCTTACTGACTAATGCGCTAACTTATTGTATTGCTCGCTGCTTGAGAAATGTCTCGTCTAGATTTACGTTTACATATTCATGATTGGATATGTGTGTACCCACGTCAAGTGCTGATTCAAAGCAAAGTATATACTATTAATGTCAAAAGACTTTTCAAATGCTCTTCTGTAATTAACGGAGCGTTGTTTATAAATGTTATTAAACTACTGAACATACTATTGAACAAGACTATTGCTAATCTTTTAAACGCGTCTCTTATTTCTATAATATAGTTACGTCACTTAAAAGTGCAATCAGTTCATTAAATAATATTTATTTTAACAACGAATGTAAGGGTCAATCACAAAACTACATCATGATTTTCTGGTTTACGCAAATCTGGTTGTTATCACTTTGCTAGCGAACAGTTTTTTTCAGGGATGCTTAATGTTTTATACCTATACAAAACTTGATATTATAACATCTGATCAATAGCATAGCGACCTAGATAGGG
Source organism: Sinonovacula constricta (assembly GCA_007844125.1). Lineage (NCBI taxonomy): Eukaryota > Metazoa > Mollusca > Bivalvia > Cardiida > Solecurtidae > Sinonovacula > Sinonovacula constricta. The sequence continues at coordinate 82,188,222 of CM017556.1, read as the reverse complement.
ATGCGCCATATAAAACATGCTGACAATAAGCAGGTCTGACATTTCCATGAGGTTACGAGAATAAAATGCACTGACGTATAAATAATCCAATAACAATATGTAGATTCGTGAATGATGTATAGATCAGATGCCAACGAATCGTATAATCAAGTTTTCTTGACAATTTCCTAGTTAAACTAAATATTGAAAGTGTTTGCTCAATTCAAATTTACACATATGCAAACCAAAGTTTTTTAACAACTAGTTTTTAATTTGATTAGCGGGAGCTTTACATGTCACCTGTTATCTGTCTATTTGCCCACTGTACGTTTATCCGATATCAAAACAACAAATGTCAGGTCAATAAATGAATGTTTGTGTTGCTCTCATGTTCAAAATGTATAACAGGTTGCTTATATAGCAGTCTTTCTGTAAGAGGATTTACTTAGTGTCGCAAATTTGGTGAAAGAAATAAAAATGTTGATAATCTTATGGTACACACTTATTTGGACTAAGATTCTTTGTCATGCCAAACCTTTGTGCTCAGATATTTGCATATTGCAGGCTTTAAGATAAAAAGTTCTATCATGACAATATCTGAAATAGAAATCAGCGAAAGTCAAAGAAACAGATGTTCATACCATTTAAATTACTATTTTTGCGTACAGAAACCGGAAAAATGTATCTCCAACATTCTTATAATGTATGATTTAAAATCCTGTGGTGCACCAGTGGTTCTACCCAGACATTTGTTCAGGGTCTTCCTCCACCAGAAAAGCTGCTATAATGATCGTAAATGGTCTCTGCGATATATTTCAAAAACAAAACATATGCAATTAAGCAACAAAAACATAAATAGAAGTCAATTAGGTACAAACAACAGGCAAGGAACAACAGACACGTGTAAATACCAAATTAATAGAAAGCCGAATAGATTGCCTTAATAGAATTGCTTGATTGCAATAGGAATTAATTGTTTTGAGCATAACCAACTCTTGTATCCCAATTTCATTAGCCTGATGTTTGCCACAAAATGTTGCGGAAGTTTTGACTTGTTTTCAATTCCGCGTGATCACGTTGCATCTGCAAATCAACACAAACATAAAAATTGTTATCGGTTATGAAATTTGTGTAGATTCAAAGCAACTTGGTCATGAATGGTCAAATATGCATTTTTCTATTAAAAATGAGCATTTTGTTATCACAATGGAAATAAAATAAAATACTTCCGACCACTGGCTTCCCTAGATTGTATGTAAATATGTCCTTTATAATTTTATGTTGCTTTTAAATTTGGAATTAATAAACTTGTCTTGAAGCTTTTATTATAGATTTTTGCAAGCGGTAATACAAATCATGTGTTTAAGTCAGTCCTATACACTGGATTTGGTCTCTGACCGCTGCGAATCATATTCTTTTAAATGTGCCGTACCCACGTTACCAAGTCGCTCCAAGTTTTAAAACTGTGGTCTTCAAGCCACAAACTGCGAGCCGGACTGCCTTCTGGGTTGAAATATTATATTCTTGTACATTACAGTTCAAATAGGTCATTGTGCACATATCCTTCTGGACAATTGCATCATAAGTAGGAACGACAAAATATGCTTTCGATTGTAAGAACGTGTTTTAAACCAATTTTTAAAGCCGATAAAAATAGTCATTCTTTCTTGACAACATTATAAAGATGTTTTTAAAGTGATAGCAGAGACAATATTTGCAAAACAATGAAATAGATAAAATGGCGTCTTATTTGTACATAGTTTGTCTCACTTTAAAATAATAAAAATAACTTGCTTGCTGAAAGGGTAGCAATATTGTTACTCTAGAAATGTCAGTGAAATATGTCTACATAATGCTCAAATTGAATTACACATAACATTTACGTTACGTTACGACTTTGGTATAAAATTAAAATAATAATGGATACTTTACTCAACATTCGTTGCATTTGATACTTGCAATTTTTTTGATAATTAATTCATTACACAGAATGGAACTAAAATTTGACAACTTAAAGGGTACATACACATTTCAACAACAAATACATTATTTACATTAGAGACATTTTTTCAAAACAACATTCTTTGAATTGATTACAAAATACAAAAAGCTCCATAAAAATTTATACTTTGAACATTTACTTTAGAATTAGGTTCAAAATAGGGCAAAGTGTTCCTAGTTATAATTCAAATGAATGTACGTTTGATTATTGCTAATTAAATTGATTACATTAGTATGTTGAGCATGATTTTAATTGTTGTACACATTTTGAAATTTTTGTATAAACACTTAAATTAAGTGAGCCATTCTGCTTACACCATTGAAAAAAATTAAAACAATATTTAAAGGTCCAATAATGTAACTAATATCTGGTTTTCTACATCGTTATATTCGTTATAAAAGATCCGTTCATAAATCAGTCGGTCTTTGGTTTTATAGTATATTTACACAGTAAAAGTTTTCATAAAACATGACATATTAAAGATCATATGATGAAAAACGTTCTAAGAAATTACAAAGCCTACACGAACGTGATAATTGAATATTTGTCCATTCCTAATAGTCTCGTAAAACATTAAAACAATAGTTATCTATGTTGTCACACTTATATTTGAAGATAGAATTCCATTAACAGCTAAGTGAGATAGGGTACGGCATAAGGCACTTCTCTTAAAAAAGAGATATTCTTCCGCGTTAATGCGTGGTCATGTAAATCTAATTGATTTCTTTCATTATCAAAATGACACTTAGGAAGGATAAAAAGGGACTAACAGCAATTCCTTCAATACACATACACACCTTTACCAAATCTGTTGTATTTTTATGAAAAACTCGTAGAGCCCATCAAGTTTGTTACTTGTCAGCAGTCATTGATTTATATTAAACAGATTTCAACAGATGTTTAAGTAATTACATGGAGTACAATACATAGCATTAGCATTAACTATATTTTATGCTTTATTTTTTTAAGGTATTTGCTTTTAATTCTCCTCCAGAACAGGTTTCTTTTTGTATATGCCCCATCTCTTAAACAGACTCATGGCCATAAATGTCAAGATTCTTTCCGTTACAAGGAGTTAAAATGCTTTTATATTTGCGCCCTGCCCCTGCAGTTCATTTATGTCACAAAAGTAAGGGGTTTGTTAAAAAAGACCAACAATCGTGTTGTGAATGATACCGTCTGGCACCGATATTGGTGCCATACGAATTTATTTAAATTTATCGTTATTTGAAAGAAAACGCATAAAAAAAACGTGACATAAAGTTGGACAATAAAAAGTCCAATGAGAAAACATCATAACAGGTTGAAGTTCATAAGTAAGGAACACATATTGGCAAGGTAATATTTACAACAATTAGAAGTGATAATTGCACAGTTAGAAACAAACATACATAAAGGGTGGTTTAGGGGTAGAAGGCGATGGAGTAAAAAAAAAATGGAGTAAACTTCCCTGATTTCCTTTGTTTCTTTGCGCTTTCAGAACGAGGCTGACAAGTGCGTTGTACAGAAGGATACACTACACTAAATATATAAAGGTAAAGCTCCACCAAAACTATCCGTCCACCATAAGTAATAAGTAATGGGCGCAAACAAAAATTACTTTATATTATCATATAAAGTAGTGTTTTATAACTGCCCCTGCAGTTCATTTATGTTACAAAAGTAAGAGGGTTGTTAAGAAAGACCAACAATCGTGTAGTGATACTGTCTGGTACCGATATGGGTGACAGACGATTTTATTTAAATTTATCGTTATTTGAAAAAAAAGTATGAAAAACGGTGTGACATAAAGTTGGACAATAAAAAGTCCAAACCACAGTCCAAATGCTTTTATATGTTTATTGGGTTTATCGTCCCACCAACAAATGCTTTTATAGAATCGTGCCTATTGCACAATTCGTGCGTAAAGATACCTCATTTAGGTTTAAAACTTAAACATATAGATTATTTAGCAATAACTTCGGAGTTCCTTTACAACTTCCGCAGGTCAGACAAGTGCGCGAATGATAACATAAAATGCATATATTAATAGCATACATACCTTTAAAAAACTGGCATAGATAAACAAGTTAATACTATTTACTCATTAATCAACATATCATTTATATTGTATTGCTTAGTGTACATACGATAAATCGAAGTTATTATTTTTACAGCTTCTTCTATTGGCCGAGTAGCACGTAGAGCAATATTTCATTTATCAAATGGACATAGAGCATTTCGATGCCAAGTCATTACTGGTCACATTTTGGTGAAGTAAGTGTTTCATTGATTGATATAAACTTAACAATTAATAACGCTTACTTCAGGGGATAAAGAATTATAAATTTAACAAGGGTGTAAACATAATGGCCATAGAGCAAAATGTTACGCAGTCACTGTTTTTCTGACCTAGATATCTAAATTTAGATGACACCATGACGTAGAACGAGTGCTGACGAGTTCATACATGTAAACACCTCAATTTTGAAAAAAAAAAAGAAATATAACACTATACTAGTTGGAACGCGAGCAGTGACTTCAGCCTAAATTTTATTATCCATTTAGTATAATAAAACTGTTTCCCACCTATTTGAATTTTAACCGGATTCTACCATATTTACGTTAAATTTCATCGTATTTGGCACCGTATGACCTGTTAAGTGCCAGTGTGCCGTATTACCCAAAATACTAATACAAGTACAAAACTATTCCTTTGTTTAGCTTGGCTTGTTTTGTAAAGATCCCTGATACAAAAGGAAACTTGTCTTTTAAAATAAATTATATACACTATAATCAGATTATTTGATATTACATGTCCATGGTAGTTGACTTAAGAAAGATAACATTAAGTACAGTAAATTATTCGACTCACTACTGGAAATGTTTGACATTTTTATATACATTATTTTTATTAAAATAAACGGAACAGCTTTTTTCGACGTCATATCTTTTTATGTTATTTTTATTAGTAGCCATACTTTTCTTTTAAATGATCATTAAATATTTTTAACCTCAAAATAAAAAAAAGAAACAAACAAAAACAAACAAAGAAATAAACCCAAAACAAAACAAACCAAAAATAAACAAAAGTAACCTGCGAGTGTGCATATTCTAAGCATTATGTTATTTTTCTTAATTTAGTTTAACTAAGTTTTAAGATATCCAACATTTTGCCTTTACCACAGTCATATGACAGTAAGTCTGTAATTAACTTAGACGCTCACAACAAGTTAGAAGGGGTATTTATCGAAACCGAGTCTCCGCTACTTAGTCCAACGTTAAACCTACTTAACCAGGTTTTCCTTTTTGATAACATTAACAACATTTAATAGCATTGTCAGCACATGTACCGAATGAAAGATGTATAGGAATATATAAGACAAAGTCCTATGAGCATTGCAACATATACAAAATTGAAAGGACACAAAACAAAGGTATCCACATGCACGCCAAATGAAAAAGTGAGTATGTCTTGCCAAATTGGTGACACATTCACATTAATTTAACATAACTTAAAACTGCTTTAATTGAGCTTGAGTTGGGGTATTAATTAGTACGTGCATTTAATTGGTCATGAATGTGCTAACAGCGCAGCAGGAACATTTCAGTTTACCAGCGCTGCGGGTCCGAAAGGCTGACATAAACAAATGTCGGTGGCTGCAGGTTACTTTGAACTACATGTTCATATTCTGAGAAACCTTCTTCATTTTTACGAAGTATGACGACAATAAAGATAATTAAAATGCATTATTGTTAAGTGCATACGTTTAAGCAGCTGTGTGATATAATGGGCCTAATTTTTGATGAAATTAACCTGATTGTACATTCCGACAAACTACTATACAAACAGGTTGTAACACAACTTCTGGACTTTCTAGCAAAAAAATAAATAAAATGAAGCAAGTGAAATAACAACTTTCCAGAAAAGTTCTTATAAGTGTAATGCCTTTACAAACTTAAAACACTTAGAAGCTGCTACTCAGTATCACCTATCACTTTCCCTTCACTCTCCACTGCCGCTTGCTTTTTTCTTTTTTTTCATTTTCACCCTCTTCTACAGTTTCTCGTTGTCCTGGTTAAATACTACGAATACTACAATGTTCTTTGCCCAAGAGATTACAAGGTATATGTAACATTATATAAAAACTATAAAAATAAACACTGTGACAATACCCTTTTTCTACAAAAGACAAGTAACTGACGTTCGAATTTCTATTGTCCGTTTCTAATGGCGTGTGACCATGAGCTCTCGGATGAAGTATATTAGACACCTCTTAAATAGTGTTTATATGCAAGGCACGTAGCCGGAGAAACCTATCTCAGTTTGGATCAGTTTGATTTATAGGTATTCCTAAACAGATCATGATAAGATTATCATAGTAATCTATTATACCGTTTAATTTGCCTCTATGTTTTACCTAAAAGGTCGATGTTCAACGAAGATCTTTCAAATACACGTAAGAAAGGCACCGTTAACTGACATGAGTGTTTAAAGATTATTTAAGACTACGTGATGTTCAATTTTTAAATGATCTAACGTCATGATTTAATCTGTTAATCAGACAGACTCTAAGAAAAAATAAATAAAACAATATACAATGTATGATAAAGTCCTATGAGCATTGAAACATATACCAATATTAGAAAAGGCACACTACATAAGACTTTCAGATTCATAACTCCTGGCAATGTACCAGAAACATAGGATGGGTGTTAAACAAAGAATGAATGCAAATTTGCCTTAAAAATCTTCTTCTTCTGCCGAATTCTCTTCTGCCAGTTATCCTCATTTCGTGTTCGGCGTGACATTTCATTCTTCTTCTGAAAACACACACAAGGGAAAAACGACAAATTTAATCATGTGGCCAGGTCGATGAATAAACGGTTTGTTTGCCTAACACAGTGTTATTTGGAGACGGCTATAAACGTATATTGTTAAAGATAGCACAAAAATGTGGTTGTCATTTATGCAATTATTACATATGTACATTAATGGTAAATATCAACATGCAGGTTTTTAACATACATATTAGAAAAGAAGAGGAATTTATGTCTAGTAAAAATACAGGATTATTAAGAGAAACAAAATGACAACATATTAACACATTGAATAAATAGTGTAGTACACGTCATGGCCCTTTTTCTGACAATTAATGATTACGTCATAAGTTGTTCCAATCATGTATATATAAGAATATTTAATGGTATCGTGGACCTGGAGATATATATTTATGGTAAATATTACAACGTACTTAATTTCGGTGTTATATTCAGATTCTCTGTGTCTATTTATTACGCTAAAATATGCGAACCTAGACGACATGTTACAAGACTAGCATCTCCTGAAGAAAATACAGAGCTAAGGCTGTAGAATTTGTCCTTATATACAACATAAATCTGTTATTCTGTCCATTTTTGGTATGGTTTTATTGACTATTTCATTGATTTAGTGACGGTACATTGGGTATAAGTATACATCACATGATCATTGGTGGTTAAAAGTCAAAAAATTTATGTAAATTTAAGGCTCGTCTTTGAAATAAAACTTCTACTCACGCAGTGTTATTCTCTGGCTATGTTTCTCGATGGCGACATGCCTTCACTCCAGCAAAATCGTTTTTTACCTGACTTAAGACCTCAGATATGCTTTGATTTCCGTACCTGACAGCAGTAGATTTTATTTATTAAAGTCTGTAGCGTTTGCACCAAGACAAATTCCCACACATGCACAATGATAGTGAGGAACGATAAGAGAGTCAGTAATAGTAAGCCAACGCTAGACTGGCGCAGCTTGCTAACCAGATACAAGCATAGATATAGCCAACCAAATAGACCCCGTCCATAGATAATACCTGTATACTGTTAGATGTCAGTACATATTCTGCAGGACGAGAACAGTGGCGTCCTTACTTGTCACGAAGTAAACACGCTTTCTTATACATAACAACTTATAAACACAAATTAAGCTAGTTCAGACATTTCTGCAACGTAAACCTTATAAATTCTTCGCACCTAGCTAAGAGTTGTGCAAAGCGAACAAGAAAACAATCTCAATATATACAACAAACGTAAAAGTACAATAGTGAAGTGGGCAGTTGATATTATTTTTTCTTTTTTGGTATTGAACAAATCGATGAAATTATTGCTGATATCAATCTTATCCCAAAGCAGACATTTGAAACAATTTATATCTCGGTAATTTACTTTTTAACATAAGCTAGAAATGTTCGATTTTTAAAATGGTCACAAACTAGCTGTACACGTCAATTCTATGGTTCATTTATGTTTTAACAATGTAAACTTGTGTTTGAATAAAAAAGCAAAGTTTTTGAATATGTAAACTGGTATCGCATCGGACGATATTGATTAAATGTAAGAATATATCGCCACTGAAGATTTAAGAATTTGCGATCTAAGGAGGTCTTTTCATGATAAGTACAATGCCACATATAAACAATTTTGAATTAAGTTAAAATTCCCTATTGATTTAAAACGCTTTTAGAAAGATTGACCAATGATACTTAATTATGGAAGAGGAATTACGACAGGTTGACAGAACTGAATTGCGATTATTATTTACTTAGGTTTAAAAAAATGGGCGTCAATTAACGTTAACTTAATTTTAGTTGCAAATAGTATGTGTAAACTGACATATCTTAACAACTATTGTTTGGTTGTTTTATACCTTCATATTTTGTTGTACAGTGTTAGAATATAGTTCTGCTGTACAACACAAACATCATCAGCATGAGTGCCCGTCTGCCACCGGGTGTTTCGCCCTTGAACTCGGTATACCCTCGTGATGACTTGGCAGCAGTGGGGTTCAACTACCACTTGTGCATGTTGGTTTCCATGGCAGTTCATTTCGTCTGAGTCATAGCCAGCAGGATGCTCTTTCAGTTTCGTTAACTAAGCTTTGAAGCGCCGATTTTCTTGTCTTGCCCTTTATTCATAGGGCTCCAAACATGTCCCACAATGATTGTGCTGGGAAACCTCTACATCCTACTTCAACATGGAAGACAATGGTTTAAAAGCATTTGTTTCTGTAGGAGTCTGCAAGCTTCTGGTACATCAGGTTCCTCCTTGCATAGGGTACCTTTGTGTGTTCTTCCAATGGTACTGTTAACTCCACCTCGGCAATCGAATTTATGGACGACAATAGAATGGCTGGTCTGAGTCGGGTCTGTTCTTCTGAATACAAGAACCTATGCCCGAGAACAACGGTCATCGACCATGTAGAAGACCTTTCTAGTAACCCCCTTTTGTATCTTTCAATGTGGCGTGCGTTTCTCCTTCCTTGACAAAAATGATATATATGATGGTCTTTCTTGGTGTTTCTTTCTTTCTCTTTTTTCAGTTTCTAAGCAATGTGCTAGCTCACGAAGAACATGACGCCATGTGTAAGGCCTTGTCAAAGACCAGTTTGGTATAAAATGTGCTTTAGTATACCTTTGCTTCTACAGTTGTTTTCTTTTGCTTCATAATATATTATTAAAAGAGAGAAATAACTTTTAACGTGTGTGAGTGTGTGTGTGTGTGTGTATGTGTGTGTGTGTACAACAATCTGCAATCTCAAATTTCATTTTTAATTGGCAAATGCAAAACGCCACGAAGTCGACAACATCAAACCTCACATTCAGAGTCGCCATGTTACAGAAAAGACAAATCATGGCACAACAATTACAGGAGACACATTATTTCTTGATCATCCTAAAGGATGTGTCTCAATCAGTCCTTGTTCAAATTATTTTTACAAGTATTTAACAGTGTTCCTTTGTCTGCCAAACAGATCAAGGAAAGACCAGCAGTTTTTATTCAGTTTTAGGTTGATAGGTTCGACATTCATAAATAAAATAAAATGTCCTAGAACTATTCCATTAGAATAACAGAATTTTCATTTAAGTATAGTTTTAGTCTTAAACACATTCAATGGGAGAGCTTTTTCAAGTATCTGAGAATTGCTTTTTCTAATTTGACGCCATGTGATAAAACTGCTTTCATTCCTATAAAGTTTTATGACAAAAGCATACATGTTTTAAAATGGGATTTCAATTCCCTTTTAGATGTATTGCTTTCTGCATCTTTTCTTAAAGTTATAATATTCTTCACTTAGAAAGAAAAAAACATAAATAATATAGAGTCAATAAACTTTTGTCAAAACCGACGAAGAATAAAAATAGATGGAAAGCAAAATGATAGGAAATGGCAGAAAGAGATAATGTTACGGAGAGAAAATATAAAATACTAACACATGTTATGAATGAATATCGAGACATTAAACACATGACATATAGCGACTTTCTTTCAAATAACGTTCAATTTCTTGAAACGAATAATGGAACATTTTAAGAAAGTAAACAACACACCGGATAAATGTGATCGTTTTAAAAGTTTATAGGTAAATGGTGTGTCAATGTACTGCAATATTAACCGAATATCCGTTATAAACGTTAAGCACAAATGTTTTAACACATTACCATGGTGTCATGTATATTTTAATAAGGAAAGTACTTATTATAATGCCCCCAAACTGGTGTTATAAATGCACAGAGTCATGAACAGTATCACTTAATGTCGACCTATGTTTTAAAATGTGGTAAATATATATTATAACCATCCAAACATGAATATAGGAAATACAATCACTTTAACTGTTAAATATCAAAAGCATCGTATGATTTACTTAGTTGATACAACAATTTAGCAGCGTGATGAAATACTTAAACAAACAAAATGAGCAACATTCTTTCTTCAAATGAATGAATCAAATGCGCGCACTTGTAAATGTTTTAGCGTTAAAACACTTAGGTTACATGATTTTTAGCGTTAAATTAACGTGCGCGGTGTTAAAAGTAATTTGAAATTATACAATCCAAGATTGGTTGTATTAAAACAAAACAGGGAGAATTAAGCAATGTTATCTGTTATTTAGACAGACCTTCCAAAAACATTATAGTTAAGTATAAAAAATGTATCACTATAATAAGATCACCGGATGTATTGCGTGCTTACCCTCCAATCACTAAAACATAAAGTTGTTCTTTAAAACAAGCTATACAAAACGATGCCTCTTTTGATACAGTTAAAATTCAACCCACTCGTTATTTGAGCGAAACATAAAAATACACTTACAATCTAGGCAAACACATCATACTCGATATACATAGTTACAATAACAAACCTCAATACATCAAACCAACTACAGTTTGTTCTTGGGAGTTTTCTCTCTCCTGTTTGCCATTACATTGTTTTTTTTTTGTCTATCGCAAAAAACGTACACCAAAAGATACTATATTTCATTTGTCCAAGTCATTTCCTTGCGAATTAAATGGCGTCTGGGAAATCCAATTTACAAACTGTTCGTCCTGTTAACATACTGCCATTTACAGACGGAAATCAATTTGTACCTTGATGACAGATAACACATACTTGTTGCTGTGCTTCATAAAATCAATCACATATACATTTTTGTTTTGTAGAGACTCCGCAGAGTATTACAATGTAGTTTCTGTTGGGCTAAAATATTGTCTTGGTGTTTATGCCACAGTTTTAATTTACTGATTTGTAGTTATTACGAAAAATGTGAATGTATATTGTTATATATAGTGAAACCTCTGCACAGCAACATTAGGAGGAACAGAAAACTGCTGCTGTGAGGTGCTGCTGTGCAGAGGTAATCATTGATGCCAAGATAAACCACCCTATATTAGACGTTATTTGAATTCAATATTACCTAATGGATGTTTAATATCAAAATGTGGCATCTGATATTCAAACTCTTTGCTGGCATATAAGAACTAGAAGAGCATCCAAACTTAGTAAATGAAATTGAGAACTAAAATATGAAAGTAGATAAATGCATTAATATTCAGTCACCATAAATTGGAAGTGTAAGCTGCAGATAAAAAGCAATCATTGTCTCTCACTTTTTGCAAAGTCACCAATATTGTTGTGTTGATTTAAGCACATAATAAGTTAGTATCGAAAATTAAATAATGATATTCTTTCTGTAAGCAGTATTTTGAAACCCGGTTTTCATTTTTTTACACCTCACTGGTTATCTGTCAAACAGACACTGCATTAGCACCTATACCAAATCAATCAACCAAGGTTCCTTATCAATTAACAAAAGTATGAAACTTCTCAAGTAGCCCCCCAGGTGGTGCTCAGCAGAGGTAATCATAGCCTTTAGGGACAGATTTGAATGGCTGTTTACCTTTACTCAGAGAAGGTGCTACTCAGAGGTTAAATTGCAACAAAACTTATGTGGGGAAATAAGAGGGTTGCTGCTAAGAGGCTGTTGCTGCTCAGAGTTTGAGAGGCTTTACTGTACATATATGCATGCATTGTCTTATTTATATATAAAACGCTTAAAGCGAAACCGTAGTTTATTAAAATATTAGTTTTTATGTATATCAAAACATTGCCGCAAAGATGTAATGCACACTGAGATGTATAGTAAATGAATCCAGTCCGATACTTTGTCAAACGAAAGTAACCATTATGGCCTTGTATGTATTTCTTAACGGTAGTTAAAATCTACTTTTACAATTACGGATAAACACATTTTATTACGTGTCTTTTTGATCTTATAATACAGCATAAATTAAACTTTCCTACATATAAATATAAACCGCTGCTTAGCTAAAACTTGTATGTGTTTTCGGGTAGGCACAGGCTTTAGATATATATTTGGTCTAAACATAATATGTATAATTGTAGTAATAATAATATTGTAGCTTTTAAAATGAATTACTTAAGCAGCGTCCAGCTTTGTCAAGAGGCTGGTGATCCAAGATAGACAGCTGGAAAACAAACAACTGATGAAACAGTATTGAATGTATATTTTTTCATTTAACTTATGTGTTCCACTGCCTGTTGTTTTTATCGTCTTTGAATCACTACTTTTATGCAAACTACACAGACCTCACTACGACTTGACGATGGGCTCGTAATAAAACTTGTTACTGACCGAAAGAATTGAAACATGAAATATTTATCTTCCAATACTAACCTCTTGCATACATACTGCGTTCGTTTTCATGTATAATAAATATCCACTTGCCACTTTAACACATGCTATCGTTTTATTTTCGTTAAATTTAAATCCTTGACGCCAATTTCAAGGAAAGAATTATGATAATATAATAAAATTGTATTGAACCAAAATCTTATTATTTGAATAGCGTTTGATCAAAAATTTTGCCGACAATTTAACGATTTGAACATACATGTAAGCTTTCAGTGTTTGTTATAAGATATCGGTTCCGCCAAATAATAGGCTTAATTTTCTGCATTCCAAGTATAACCGCAAACGCCGCTACGCATAACTGTTCTCATTGTACTTGTGTAAGGTCTTACATTTGATCCAAAACGAGACTTGTGAATTTACAAGTACGATGTTCTTTCGTAGACCGTTATCCTTTACAGCCTAAGGAAAGTGCATGCTGTTAAGATTTCTAGGTTGACGCAAATAACACGGAAACCTGAAGGAAATACGTTCTTTGGTAAATGGACAAAGACAACGCGCTGCTGTGATAAAAGGTATAATCAGGTTCAATGTCAGCTTCATCACTCATTATGTTCATTATAGTCTTCTATTTGTCTCTTCTTTTGGTCATCTTTTTGACAAACTACATTGTCATGTGGTCAGTATTAAGTTCATTTGGAAGGATAAATAAGTGACCAAAACCTTTTGCCGACCGACATTATATTATCTTACCCTACTTCATTTCCATGTAAAAGAAACTAATGCCGAAATAGAAGTAGGTAAAACCTTTTCATTGATATACAAATATCACATAGCAGTACAATTTATCATAAGATCAATCAATATATCTCTAGCATGATAATCAGGCTGATAAAACGTTTCATATAAATCAACTGTTTAAATTAAATGTTTAAATTATTATTAATTGAATTGAATATTTCAGTCACATCATATAGAACTAATTTTTTTTTTATTTTTCTTCTATGATTTGATTGATCATTAACAGAAATAGTACCACAAACAGACAATGATATACAATTTAACACTTGACTAAATGAGCAAATAAATGCCTCGCACATATTCGAGATAACATTGCGCTATAACCAAATCTAAAACGTAAGGTATTGGGACAGTTAAATTTTGAATAAATTGTGGGTCAGCATTAAGTCATGCCATTTTTTACTATACTGATTATAAACTATATTTTCCCGCTCAGTGAGATATTGTGACGCCTTAATACTAAAATTGCTGCCTTCTAAAATATCTAATCTAGAGATTGCATTTCGAGAAGTATATACCAGCTTACTTATAAAACGATTCTATCTTTTTTCTAATACGTTTTAAAATTAACTGATTTTTATTCTGTTTTATTTAAACGCATATTCCCGAACAACATGCAGAACATCTCAACCTTAGTTGTCTGTGGACACAATCTAGTAAGTCTCAAATGGTAAGGTACTTGCAAGGACACATGACGCTTTGTACTTACATTATGCAAATCATGATTACTTCATTATTGTAAAGTAACCCTTAATTTAAATTTGTTAAATTAAGATTTTGATATGCATATACATTTTAAAATTAGGGGACTCTTTATATTGAAACGTCTAGGGAGTTCTTTATAAAATATGTTCGTACAATTATTCGTTCTTACTTCATGTTTATCGTTTTCGTTAGTTGTATTGCTTTTATTATCTTAAGCTGCTTAAGTGTTTTAATCGCATTTAATCACTTTTTTTTTAAATTTTGCAATGTGCGCAGGCGCGAATATAGTTCATGCTGCAAATATGTCAGCGATTTACCAAAGACATTTGAATGTCTTAAATGTTTAGCCTATTTTCTATTTTTGCTAACGAATATTCATAATTGCCAGACGGCCTATTGAAAAGATGTTTCAGAAAGATATACTTCACACTCTGTTGTCACATGCTAATACACTGATGCTAAAACAGGTCTTTAAGATCTGGCTGTCAGATGTAGCTAATGGAAGCTAGCGGATTCAAGGAAATGTCTTTCTTTCAGGAACCTATTGTTTGGTACCTATCAACGGAAAAATCATTTAAGATAAAATAAACGAAAACCTCCTTGATTGTATAAATATTTATGAATCATCATAAATATTTTACGTTGTTCGTTGGCCAAACTAATGAAGACAACAATTTGTTACATTCTGGACACATAAATGACTGGTTTCATCTGGCATAAAGATGGCGATTTCTATTTCTGTTAGATTTAATGACCCGACGTCCGAGTTAGCATCAAATGCCACAAGGCAACTAAATCGGAATTATGCAATCGGTTGTATTTCGAAGTATTATTTCTGGTTTGTTGATGACTGGACTTCGACGGATGGAACACGGTATTAGGCTCGTCTCTCCATATGTGTTAAATATTCAGTTTGATACTGAATCACTCCCAACATACGCTAGCAGGTGATAATAAATCCAGTTTCTCACAATTGTTACAAAATATTTATTGATAAACTTCCCATGTGACAACCACGATGAGGTTAGAAATGCCTTTTTTATTATTTTATTTCAATACATACCAAAACCTGTACTTCTATACGCATATGCATATATTTTCGAATGTTAACAGTACTGCAATATGTTTACTTTATGTCTTTCAAGAAAATAGTGTGCATTGAAGATTCTAAACATTTTAATTAAAATATAATATTTACATGGTTTATGTAAAGATAGTTTTTACATTTTTATTACATATAAAGTCTGGAAAAAAGGCGTCTAGGTTGCTTTAAAATATGTCTGATTTCTTATCTGAAGATTGTTTCTTTTCCTACAATGCCATTAACACATATAACGTATTTATTCATTTCACATTCAGACAAATTCTGCTGTTTAATTATTTACAGTCTGCCACGAAACAGTGTAGTTTAATGTTTCCAGTTTGATTGATTACATTCAAGTTGGGCAATAAGTCATATTCGTCTAGGGACAATTCAAGCCGAAAAAAACTTGTTAATTTCTTATTCGTCGACACGAACTAAGATAAACATAACATCAATTCAAGAATAGTCCATACTCAAAATAGCCGCCGCTTATTAGTTTGAAAATAAATGCAGCTAAGCCAAACCAGTAATTAAATTTTCATTTATGACTTGTAACTGCAATTACGTTTATATATTAAATAAGTTAAGACCAAAGTACATAGATTATTGTACAAAAGAAACTAGCAGAAGTTGATCAAACGACATACGTTATTGTATTTGTCAACTTGCTTACATACGTAAATATACTGATAAAAATAAATCACATAACTCGCCCCCCCCCCCCAAAAAAAAAACAACAAAAAAAAAACAACAACAAACAAACAACAAAACACTACATTTTCCTTTAATCCTAAAACATTTAACCGCCTAAAGCGCCATTTTAAATAATAGTTACATTGGATATATAATGCGGTTTTTCTTTTAACATAGGAAATATTGACAATAGCAGAGGGAATACATTGCAAAGTCGGATATCAAAGAGTCTGCTTAAGTCTATTATTATGTAAAGAAAAGTTTTTGGTGACCGGTGTTAACGAAAAAACACAATTGCGTAGGAAATAGTGTGCTGGTACTTAAAAGGCGTTTATATGATCTTAAAGGTGGTACCCAGCAGTCAACCTGTACCAAATGCATGTTACAATAATTCCCACTGTTTCTGAGAAACTATGCATAATATCTGCATAAACTTATGCTTTAGTCTGAGGAAAGGCGGTTGTGAACACAACCTATATGTGAGGCAGTACACATTGCGAAAAAAAAAAGAATCTAAATGATCATTCTTTCTAAATCTATAAATAAGCATGAAATTGATCTCTGCTAAAATGGATAACGACGTCAGGACTGCCCAAATGACTTTATAACACGATCGCAGAAGTAACATGACACTTGCTTTAAAAAAATAAACACAGCTATCTTTGCAGCGTAGCTCAGATAGGAAATATCTATTTGTAATGAAGATGAGTAGGACATGTTACACTTTTCACACATATCTAGGGTATAATGAACTGCATTTTGCAGGAACTTGCAGAAACTTTTCTTTTAACAATAATTTATTTAGATATTTGAGAAGAATATTTAGTCGAAACTGTCGGAAACCAAGTTTAAAGGCAAGTTTAATTTTCATCGATTTTCAGACAAATACAAGTCAAATCAAACGTTTATACATTTTTATTAACAAATCCTACGCACCGACAGGTCTGTAACTTAATATTGATAAAGAATAAATACAGATTGTGAAGCATATATATATATATGTATATATATATATATATATATATATATATATATATATATATATATATATATATATATATATATATATATATATATATATATATATTGAATCTTATAAACACAAAGTAAAATCGACAAGGTTTTGATTGTTCTGTTCGAAAATACTTAAAGTTAAGATGGATGAGTAAAATATGGATATTTTAGTATGCGCATTCACAGAATCTTAATTATATGAAAGAAGACGTGTCTTTTCCCTTGATTGACATCGAATTTTGGTTTCTCAGTTTCACCTAAATACAAACAGGATGATTTAGCCATTTTCACTTCTTCTCTGATCAGTTTTCCTTGATTAAAAGTTTATTTAATCTACTGTCAACACATTTGTTTAGTATTTCCAGTAGAAATGATTCGTTCCCCACTTCTAGCCACCATGTGGACATTATTTTTCAATTACGTCACTAACGACGTCAAAACCTATCAAAGAAATGCCAGTGCTTGGACTTTTAATATTCAGATATACCGGGTTTCTTTTCATTGCTTGCGTTTGAGAAAGCCCCCTGGAAGTGCGCGGTTAGAGCTCTGTAAAACTGGTTTTAGCAGCCCAGTCAGTCCAGTACTGTTGGGTTTGTAATTTTTGTTTAATTAATCATCACAGATCTGTTTTTTCCTTTGCATTTGGCTTGCATGTGAATAGTTAAATCATATGCCTTTTCAAATTTTGCTATATAAATTTCAATGCTCATAAGACTTTGTCATATTTCCTTACTAAATTATTTTATTATTAACATAGGGGATTACATTTATACTGTAGGATACGATACCATTCCTTATTGGTATAAAGATAAAAATTAGTGAAATAGCAATATAAATTAAACATATATATAAAACTTGTGTACTCCAAGATATTTTCTAAAACTGCTGTCTCGTACATATATATGTAGTGAAAAATTGTGTTTGCTCTGAATAATCACATTCTTTAAACAAGCAAAGATGTTATAAATATTCGAAACGTAGCATAAATGATTTACTGATTTACTTTCTGCTGTGTCTATAGTCGATACATTTACAATGAAAGAGATCCATTTTTTAAAAATAAATATCAAAATGTACGGTTATTGGTACAATAATAATCACTATTTGAACAGTATTCCTTGGTTATTCTACTTGTGTACCAGTTTGCCCCATCTCCTTATTCAAAATGTATGGCAGACGCCATCCATAAAATCGTGTTTGTTGTGGTTTTTGTCTGACCAACACTTTTATTTTTCCATAAATGGTGATAACAAAGTATAAACAGGGATGTCTGTGTATAACAAACCGTAAGCAGACCGTCATAATGCCACACCCAGTCACATTACTTAACGCAGTTACTACCAGTAGAAAAACGAGGCCTGCATTTACTGCAAGTATGTAAGACAGCTTTACCACTGCCACGTTACGGTACTTAGTGTGTCATGGGCCTGGTTTAAACCCGGCGAATTTCTACCTAGGACCAATTCGCTGACACAATGACATATCTAATGGTAAGTTATATATATATACATATGGATAGGATAGATGGATAGATGGATGGATGGATAAGTAGGTGTTCTTTATGCTTAATCTGATGTATTGTATTCTTTATATGTTTGTTGGCTTTCGTGGACATTTAATCTTTGTGATGTCCCATAGTTTTAAAGCGTCTGTTACTGGTTACATTTTTTGGTACTTTAACAACATATACGTGTACACTCTAAGCAATATCAATTGACAAATATTACAACTATTACCATGACTACTTATGTCTATTACTTTAAACAAATGTTTCTGGTAAGTTATCCTAATTTCTATTACGTGTATTTATGTAACCAAAATTTTAATCCAAAAGGTAGGTCTTAATTACGCCGCGGATATCAACATCAAACACATTTCTGATACATCACTCAAAGGACGACATTTTTTCTTTGTAAATAACGCCACTGCAGTATGTATCCCATCGATGTCATTACCGAGTGGTCAGCACGCATGCATTATTAAAATATGAACTAAATTGCCATATTATTCAAAGCGTCTCACGACGCGGTGCCAATATCCATAATTAAATGCTGTCTGTCAGATTTGCCTGAGAAAATGTCAGGAAAACAGTATGCAACTACCCTTGACATTTCCTTGAGGAAAACTATAGCCAAAGTGTAAACATTCGTTATATTCACTAGTACAAACCGGTAAAGAATTGACACTTGTTTAACTAGTGTTCGGCACCTATAAGTTTATTGAATTGTTTTTGTGTTACATCGCACCGACACAATTATGAGTGGAAGAACCCCCGGCGCAAAGCAGGTTAGCTGGAAAACCTTCTCACATCTAAGTTTTCGACCCGAACAGGACTCGAACCCAACAGTCAGGAGCTGAAGAGTTTAATTCAGCGACTCTAACTGCTTGGCCACGGGCGCCCCTCGTATAAGTTAAACTTTTAACAATTACATGAAAACGAGTCAAGCAAAATGAATACTCGTTGTATGTGCACATAGCACACTGATGTACAAAATAAAAATTTACTGCACTATTTTGAGATATTTTTTCCATTTAATTTCAATTCGGTTTCATGTAACTTTATTGGTCGCTGAGGTATCTTTATTGACGTTTGGCTCTCCTCGGTTTGTCCTAGCTCCAAGCACTCTTTGAGATGCTGCTAAACAAAACCTGCCCATTCCTTGACCTTGAGAAACCTTCCGTAATAAAATAAAAAAATGTGTTAATTGGTAAAAATCCAAAGTACTTCGCCCGTTTTGGGGGCCTTAAATATAAACACACCATGAAGTCAGGCAAACACTTTAACAGCTTCAAGCGAACATGACATACATACTATTCTGTCTTAGCGTCTAGAATAGGTTATAAAACCGATAGCAAGTGATTCAATGAATGATTTATTTGTTGCCTAACCAATAAGTAAGCGTATTGATAATCATAACATCAACCGTAAGATGGATCACGACACCATGTAATTGTTTATATTCATTTTTTATTAAGTTTTTATTGGCTTTGAATTCAGTTATTAACATAAAACTGATTACTGACAGGAAGCTGATTTTAAAATGTTTATTATGTATCGATATACAAAACTAGTGTGTAGATAACACTAAACTGAAAGTAAATAAGCAAATGATGAAACTTCTGATTTACCTGAAAAGACACAGAATTTCTCATAAATGAAGTTCTGTATTGGTTGTCTTACAAAACAAACCAAGAAGTTAACAATTATAATCCCAATTGTTATTTATGAAAGTTCCCATCAAAAACAAATATATCTTGTCCGTTAACTTTACATGATGCTCACCTATTTCGACGTCATTTTTTATTTTCTTGCAAATCCGTGACGTTTTTCCTCTGACGTAAGATCTTGCGACTTTCGGGTTGCATGCGAGACATGTGAGCACGGGGTCCATTTGCCCGTCTGTGAGAGTAGTAAGAAGGGGAGACGTATCCAAGTGTCCAAACTGCGGTCTTGAAAAATAATCTTTTACATATTATGAATGCGGAACATGCATTTGTAAAATGTAAATAAAGACTAATAAACATACCGCTTTTGTTTTGTTTTTCAACATTTAAATATTGCTATTCCGTATTTGACTAAGAGCAAATATACACGGCGTTACTTCGTCCCAAGTGTAAAACTATAACACACGAGAACAGGTAATCACAAGGCAACCTTTTAACGCTACGATACAATGATTATATGTTTAGGAAACGGCCGGGTTTCTAACAACGGTTTCAACCTTTTGCATACGTTTTGTCGAAAGCCATGCAAATTAATACTTTGAAGTACGTTAATCACTTACAGAACCAATGTTTGAACAAATCTACACATATTATAAATATGTTTGCATTTACAGCCTTTCGGACGTATGTTTAGTTCTACATGTTCATTATAATTCAAGCGGACTAGATCGAATTACGGATTGGCAGAACATACTATGGTAAATACATATATTTAAAAGGAATGTATGTATATCGGTTAAATGGCCTCGTTTGGTACTATCTTATCTCCTATAAAAGATGGCGAGTGTACTATTCCCAACATGTATTTGATACAAAAGAGTGATATCTGAAGCCTAATAATATTTGGTAAACAATGCTTATCGTTTTAGATAGGAAATATAACACATTGATGAAGAATATGTATGGCATCATGTACAAATAGATGCACTTTAAGAAGTATTTAGTGTATCGGCAGATCAGACATACGTTTATATGTTTACAACATCAAGACGTTAAAAATGCAGACAGGCACGTAGTATAGGGTTTCGTCTTGAAATGGTTCCAAACCCTTCAGACGAGTTTCACGTCATGCAAAACAAACTGACAACCAGCGGTTTCTTTTTTACTCCTATGATCAGTGAATTCGATAGGGTCGGTTGCAGGAACAGAAATAGTAACTAAAGTATTGTTGTTGGGACGATGAGCCTAAACACACATATATTCAAACCATTGTATAGACAAACGTTGTGAAAGTACACCCCGAACCGAATTCATCACCACTATCATCCCCATTAACATCACAACTGAAACCTTGAAAAGACGAACACGTTGTTTTACAACTGTCCGTTAAAGAAGTAAATGTTCTTGAAAAACAATAACAAAAAAGCGTCTGCTGTAAAAATCTGCATATCGTTTTATTACTTGAGCAATAAATTGGATAGATATGCGACCAAGTGTAAATATGGAAATTAGTGTCGTTTTTGTCTGATATCAAACCCCTCATTGTTATGTTAATACACTTTAAATAAAAATAAAATTCTTGAAGATTAGAGACGATTTATTTTCTACATTTTAAAGGTCTCATGTTTAAACGGGAATAAAATGGTTCACTAGAATATGATATATTTTGTATTTGCATGATTTAAAATAAACTCTTTTCAGCTTTATATTGCTTAAGATCGCATTGTGCTTTTGCATGCAACTGTCTTCGAAAAATGTATGTTTTAACAGCAATGCCATAATTGAAATCGACACAAATAAAGGTTAAAAGCTGCAAAAATTTATCATATTTAGTACACATTAACCAGAATAGTATATATCATAATACAACCGTCCTGTTATTTGGTCTAGAATTACACAAAAAAAAGTGACCACCCTTGACTTTGACTACTGCATAATAAGAATATACGACAAAGTTATATAAGCATTGCAACATATACCTACATTTGAAAAGGCACAGGACAAATGCATTCACATGCAAGCCAAATGTAAAAGTAATGACAAATATGTGATGAGTCATTTAACAAACAAAAAAAGCAAACCCGACAGTTACCGCTAATGGTACGTAGTTACGACTGAATATGAATCATTATTATACAAAACTTTAAACTTTATCAAATTTTCCACCTTTATCTACAGATTGTCACAGCCAACAGGTAGTTAACGATCGTTTTTTAGGTTACAATGATGAGATATGTAAAGACCGTTTGTTAAAGAAAGATTTCAACTTTATTTTGAAGACAATTTTGTTTAGTAATTTTTATGTACCAGCACTACTGGCAGTTTATGATTCTTTTATTTCGAGGAGTAATTTTTATATCAGGGGTACTATTTCTAAATAACAGTTGCCTAGAGTGACGGTTAAAATGCAAAATGATAAATTTAGGTTGACTTGCTCTGCGGCAATGTTGTGTTTCATTGTTCCGAAAGCTTTCACCGCTTAGAAAAAAGAGAAATATATTAATAAATAATACAATTTAACCATAAACTGATCTATATTTTTCCCCAGTTAATTCGATAATAAGTTAATATTCATATGCCATTACTGGATAAAAGGAATATATCTCATTTGGTTATATCACTCAAATACATCTATTAAGTTTCATTTTTTGTATGTGTACATATATGAAAGGGTATCATAAGTTGTCAAATTGTACAAGAAAGGTCAATGATGATTTTTATCAAAACGGATTCCTAAGGCTAAGTGGCACTTTACAAAGCCTTACCTATTTCATCCTGATACAGGTCACTATACACATGCATAAGCGCATATTCTCACACATTAATTTGGCAATGCAAAGAAAAATAAAATTAGTGTAGTGTTTGTTGCCTCATTCTTAGAGAGTAATTGCTTACGCTTATGTGATTTTTTACAAATGAATTTTCTTTCACTTATGGTTATTCAGTGAAACTTTAAAAATGTTGTTTTGTGTTCTTGCACCTAATTGAAATTTTTATTCGTGTTTTAAAATTGTTAACATGCGGGTAAAATATAATTTTCAAATTGGAACATTTCGTCGGAAAAGTTGGATTTGAGACCTATTAAGCAATTTGGCATACACTATTTCACTTGTGCTAATTACGGCCAAATCAGAAACAGCTAAGCTTGTACAGATTTCTGGTATATAAGAAACTCTTTTCTATCTCAAATGTTGCAATACAATTCATCCTGTTATCTGCCCAATACAGTTTTACATCACGCGACGTTCATTCTTAAAAGATGGTTTATCGGTATAGGACGTAGACACTCGATGAAGGCAGCAGCAAAACTTGCGTCACTGTTACGTCATGCGTATAATCATTGTTGTTAGATATGCCACTTTTGTTTGTCTATATGTTACTGTATGAGAATATTTCAGTCGAGATAGAATTGCTGTTTACGGTATACATTTATATCGAGACCATAAAATAGTCCAGATAATTTTACATAAATCTGCTTTATTACGGCTTCTTACGAAGAACCGGGAAAATATATACTGTAAATATATGTTCAAGGCACCTTATCCTTTTTCTGCTTGACGTCGTATTCTGTCCTTAAGCTTTTTAAACACGTTTTGCAGAACATCACGCGTCTGTGTAATCTTGTCAGTAAATAAATTGCAAACTTCAGCATATTCAACTGTTTGCATATTTCTTTAAGAGTGCACCATTTAACCAATCATATTTCTCTAAAACTGATTCAACGTATTGTCAAGACATTGTATCATTTAGAAAACATATGATAATATAATGATTAAAAAAAATTATGCACGTGTTCCTAGTTTTTGCTTATCAAATCAGTTTAAACAGCATAGACAGATTTAAAAAATGTCAACACATTGAACGATTAAAAAAATCCATCTCACCCTAAAGTTGACAAATTGTAGGCATATTTAACAAAAAAAACATAACAAAACAAAACAAAAAAAAAACAACAGCAACAACAAAATACAACTAAAAACAACAAAAACAACTCAAGTCGAGATATTTGATAAGGGCTGCTGTTGGATTCAGCGTGTTTGTGAAGCAAATTAAAGTTCACATTAATTTTCCTTGCATATGATCATCCCACAATTTGATTTTTCATTTCCGCTACGCTTTTGGGCCTCGCTGAGAGCCTGCTTTTAGTGTTACAGGCGTGTGTTATAAATTTTGTATTAAAGTTCTAACATTGTTTTGACGACTTTGATTTAGTATAATAGAAGGCTAGAAACAGTTATGACACCTGCTGACTATTAGCTTGTTATAGTGATTGGTTGAATACAGACTAGATGAGATACTAAATAGCGATGCAAATGAGAACTAAATGGTTCCAGTTATAGATCCGCTTATTTCACCAGGAATTATTTCTAGATATGTAACGAACTTGTGTGTTGTCTGGAATTATTAATTCTGATATTCTTTTGAAAAGATAAACATATACACGTATATTCCATTCCTCTTGCTATTGAGAAAATGGCAAAACATAACATTTTGTAATCATATCACGTGCATGTTTGTTGTAGCTATCATGGTTGCAAAACGATTCAACTAGCAAGTACTTAGTGATTTTAATTAAACTAACATTATACGTTTTGATGACACTATAAATATATTGAAAGCAAGTCTTACTGTTTAATGGAGAACTTTCACTGAATAATATAGCCTATTTCTACATATAGGGCTTGCAGCCTAACTGCTTAATTAAACCCGTATGTGTACATTACACATAAGTACACAAACCACACCATTAATATTACCAGATATATGTCAAACTATGTAAATTGTAATATGTTTAAATGTAAAAATAATTGAATTGTTTTTAATACCACGTAACACAGCGAAGACATAATTGTGGTTACATTGGTGACGTTCAATAAAACATTGGCGGGAGAAGACCTTTTACTGGATAGACCCAGCGGCAAAGGAAATTTATTACTGGAAGAGCATTTATAGGTTATACTTTTGTAAACTACACCAAAGTGTTTCTATAGAAATAACCGTTAAAAGAAATCATTCTGTTTCAGGACCTGAAATTGTATTTTAATGCATAATGCAGTATCTTTATCATTTGTAAAGTGTGTTGTTAACAGATGCCACGTCTTTCATTGCATATATTTAACGTTAGTGGAAATTGATTCCATTAATACATAATGCAATATTCAATATTAATTTTAATTATCATTATCAGAACCAACTAAGCACACACCTTTGGAAAGCATGATATAGTACACTGTTAAATAAAAACAGACTATTTACCTCCAAAATTTCCTTTTAAATTCAATGCACTCGCGGTGAGCATTCTTAACAACATAAGAAATTATGATATTATGAACATTTGTTGTAATGAGCAGAGCAATTATGCATATCTTTTTTCAAAATTGTATGTTTTAATTATTTGTTGCATACAAGTCACCAAAACAAATGCATCTTAACATTAAAAATAATTAAAAAGTTGATTGTTGAAGAAGCCCGCACATATTATATACATTCTTGCAATTTCGGCCATTGGAAATCATGGCTTAATTTTTTACTCAAAATGAAAAACCTTTTAAATCTTTGATATCTACAGTGATTGGAAAAAGATTACGGACTGGCAGAAATAAAATATTAGTGAATAATTAATAGATTAAGATTATAAAATTCTGATGCAATATCAACCCGTAGCGCTGTATTTGTTATTGAATAAACGATATTGTATTTAACGTCACTCTTTTAAAGTCTTTGCCATTTTTATATTTTCCCCAAACTTTCTTGTGACAAAAACCTAGTATGTACTAGCTGATATTTATGGGAAAAAACGCAAATAAGTTGAGAAATATTTTTAGTCACATTTTAGAAAATAATTTAGTGTTATGTTAGAATACGCCAAATGGTCATATCGTAAATGGCTTTTGTATCATTTACAGGCTCTCAACACATATCCGTTTCATTTTAAGTCTTGCAGACAATGTCTTGCGTGGTTTAATTTTTCCGTGGATCTTAAATTACGACTGGACTGGTTTTCCGGTATAAATATAGAACAGGTCCCACTTCATTTAAGCTAAACTGTGTTTGTCTCAACTTTGACCTTCTTACAAAATTTATCCCAAGGTCAGCCCGACTAAATAGAACTTCCAGATATCTCCATACCGTAAAATCTTATTAAACTCTCCCGCATTCTCTCCCCAGCTGAAGCCTTTCTCAAAAAGCTAAACGTAACAAAATAGTATACATACTTGTTAAACTATACAATAACAGTTTCTACCTTTATAAATTATATAAGTAAAATGGATTATAAAAATGGATTGTTTCATTGTATTTTTTCATGTTTGTAAATATATCAGGATTTAAACTCCATACCACTTAAGCTTAATGACTATATCCATGTCATGAATTGGTTTTAATATTGCTTGCAACTGCAAACATTCAATTAATGTGAGACTTAATATATTAAGATATACGTATATTTCATTTTGTTGCTCTTCTTCTGCCTTTTATGGTTTCGCGACCTTATTTGAAGTCATTTGAGAGCTCCCTCTGAATGAAACTCTAAAACGGCATTGTAAGTAAAGAATAAATCAGGTCACAAATATTGATGCAAACCAATCTTACCAGTGAACATATTTTCTTTGTTTGTAAATTGTTATTGATCTACATCTGGCATAATCAGTGAGACGTTGTTCTCATTCTGCGTTTTATCTTAAAAATACACATCTTTGCCCTTACGGTTATCTTTTGATGAACCATCACAAAGCTTGAAACAAATGGCTTAGCCGTAGGTTAAGTCAAATATCAAAAACTGACTTCTAAGGCGCCTTGCGAGGCATTCAACATAGTTAACGTTTTCGGATAGTTCAGAAACTTGGTTATTGCCCTGTAGACTTATGCATGTTTGTAAAGCCAATTAATATCTATAAAGATACTCCAGTCAAACTATTAATCGTGCTTTAATGTCTGCATATCTGTTAAGAAATTGATTGAATGCTCTTTATCGTTCGCTAGAATAACCTGCGTCATGTAGGCGAGTAGGAAGCTTTTGATGATAACAGGACATCATATGAAGGTAAAAATATACATGCTTTTTGAAAGTTTGCCATTAGGTCCTCTTAATTCAATGATATCTCTAGAGTTACAAGATATCAAAAATTATATTATTTGTTTTTATGTAATAACACAGTGCATTGGATTAACAGTAAATAAAGTGTACGGTACAATCCGATTGGCAAACGCGTAAGTATTAATACATGTATACATGTATACACGAAAGTTTTAAGTTGTTATAACACTGACTTAAAACCCTCATTTTTAGGCTGAGTTTAAATGATTATTTAGATCTAAAATATAATACGATACGTATTAAAATATAAAATATTCAAAAATAATATAAAACTATTTTAAACGTACAAAAAGTATTGATCGCATTTTTAGGAACACCATGGCTTGAATTAAAACATTATATACTGCATATACTGAGGAACTTGAACGAAAATGTGACGAGGCAAAAGCCATCTTTATTTTATTTTATTTATGCCATATTCTGAGACGATTAAAACTGTTCAATTTGACTTAAACTGAGACTTGTTTAGCGAAATGATGCCAAAAGCTTTTTTTCTACGTATACGTATGAAACTATTTGTTTGTATGTGTATATTTGCATAGTTACGAGGCAACTTTATACGACAAAAGTCACGCAATTCTTTCTATGTATTTCTGCCTTTGAACCATTTTACACGCATCATTCGACGCTCGAAATGTTTCACGCGAGAGTTGAACATTTAATATGCTTTGTTTAATTATATCATTAATTAAATTAAATCAATTGTTATGTTAACTGCACAGGAGGGGTTTGGGTAACAAAAATAACATGACAAAGTGATCTGTTGTGTGATCAGTTGTTCGGCTCATATTCCTAGCCTCGACTCATATTCCGACCTCCCACCGGCTACAGCATGTCCCCTAAATAAAAATATCCAAGCTACCTTAATAAAACACGCGACAACGTAAGTACTCGTTTAAGAACACAATACATAACTAAAACTGTTGTAGTATCTTTTGTAGTAAAACATGTTCGACTGACAAAAGAAACAGGACAATTGATGTCCATATATATACGGACATTACGGCGCTTTCCTTGACGTTTACCCGATGTCCGTGCCCCTGCCAGTGTTAACTGTAAATTGATGTTTTACACTATACAAATGCTATATAGTTATCAATTTATCGTCCAGACTATTCACTACATAAGATAATTTTATCGAACCGGTCATTTAACGCCCGTACATGTAGCTGAATCGGTCACGTATGGCCTTGTTTTGAATAAAGCAGGTTAGGTTACTCATTAAAACCAGCTGATTGGGGAAAGGGTCTATTGTCCTAAAAGAGACGGTGAGAAAAAACAACAACGCAAATGATGCGCAGGGTCGAGGAAACAAGTTCATAAACTTTTGAAAGTGAAAAGATTCTCAAAACAGTTAAAGTAGTTTATACATGTGTCATCTATTTTAGCAAGAAAATGTTTGGAAAAATACAATATACAGTTATGATCGTGCAGAAGAGATGTACATTTTTGTAACAGTTACTATTGTTTGAATTGATTAATTATCTGCTTTTTATACAAATATAGTTATGAAATTTAAAATATGATAGATAGTATGTCAGAAATGCTTTGTTAAACTTTATTAGAAACTTTTTAAATGCCGGTCTGTTATTTGCACCATCTGTCAATTGCCTTCGATAAATTAATTGTAATATACTCTAAAAATTCGCAAATGTAGAAACCCATTTAGTCACAAATGCAACGACCAAGTAAATAGCTTGCAGCTATGAATTTTAAAACACCAAATAATACCACGTTATATAACATAAGGCTTTTCTTTCAGAACAATCCTAAAATTATTAAATCAATCGGACTTATTTGATGATTATTATAATACATGCATCAAAACAGTGACAACCTAAACAGACACAGTATCAGAAATAAAACGCGACAACCAAAAAAGCACGATTCCCGAAGAAAATGCACCTTTTTACTAAATTGCAATTTAAAAACTAATTATTCAGAAGAAATTGTCGTCTTACGTTATTATATGCCGAGTCGTATTGAGTCAGATTGCAGAAAAAAAA
Organism: Sinonovacula constricta; assembly: GCA_007844125.1. Lineage (NCBI taxonomy): Eukaryota > Metazoa > Mollusca > Bivalvia > Cardiida > Solecurtidae > Sinonovacula > Sinonovacula constricta. The sequence continues at coordinate 82,158,726 of CM017556.1, read as the reverse complement.
CACACACACATACACACACCGAATGTCTAAGTAAAATGCTAGATTAAGTTTAAACTTATTTTATTGCCAAGTATATACATGGTTTTTACAAACCATGGTATGAGTTACAAATAAATATAGGCAAACGGGTTGAGATACAAGTTCAATAACTTAGAGACATCTCTCCCCGTACGGTACAATAATTTGCAGGTAAAATCATGGCAGGATATAATGTAAAGATGCTTGGTTTTTGTAGGCAATTAAACAGGGTTAATATAAAAAATTGGTTCATGACATTAAGAGGATGTTAGTAAATAATCATATCAAAAGTTGATCCTTGACAAAGATGTACATGTGTGTTTATGAGATATTACAATATATTTATACGGTTAAGAGGAAGATGTAAAAGAAATACATGGATGTAGAAAGATAGAATAAGCAGTGAAGAAAGACAGATCTACAGAAAGACAGACATGAGATAGATTATCATGTTGGTTGGTCAGAATGTTCGGGAACATGACTTTTGAAGCGTTTTGACTGTTTTATGAATGTTTGGACAGCATTGAAAATGGTAATATTGTCTTCGTATGATAGAGATATATTGCCGGTTAGAAGAAGGTCGGAGTTTAATGGATGAAATTTACGAGTGTCTCTGAATAGTTGAATGCGTTGCTGTGTGTAGAGTACGCAGTGAAAAAAGTAGTGTTCTGTTGTTTCGGGAATATGACAATGTGCGCAAAGGTTATTATCTAAAATCTGGTTCATATACAAATCATGTTTTAAGTCGCTACAATTATTACGTAGCCGGGTATGCATAATGGAAAGAAATCGGGGCCGTGATAGTAGTGCGGAGGAACTGAGGCGGACATATATCTTGACTGCAAGACAGAACGTTTGAAATAACTTATTGTTGGAGTGTCCCTTATTGCCGATGGTAAAGAATTCCACAGGTCAATTGCAGAAGGTACAAACGAATTTGCATATAGCGAAGTGCGTCTGTTTGTATTGACGAACTCATTACGATTTCTTAGACTATATGGCATTAAAAGATCTGCGGATCGGGGAAAAAGAGCGTTGAGGTAAGGTGGTACCATATTGTGTTTTACTTTAAACATAAGTAATAGTTTTTGATATTACCTTCTGTCACTCAGCTTTAGCCAGCCAAGTTCGTTGTAAAGCTTTTGTAAACTTACTGAACGGGTTATACCTGTAACTATTCTGCCTGCTTCAATTTGCATTTTTTTCAAGTTTGTCTTTTTCATATTGTGTACAGTTGTCCCAGACCACAGATGCATAATCTAAGTTTGGCCTAATTAGTGAAATATACAGCTGGTAAAGTGTTTTTCGGTTGACTTTGAATTTTAGCATCCTTAATATTCCTAAAGATTTTGCTGTTGTTGTTATTATATTATTTATATGAGTATGCCATTTAGAATCGTTAACAATGTAACTCCTAGAATTTTATGTGAAGTGGACACATTGAGAACAGTGTTATTAAATGTAAGAGCTGGTGGGTTTGAATTGCCTATATAAAGAACTTCTGTTTTTTCGGGATTAAATGTAACTAACCACTGATCTGACCATTTCTCTATTTCGTATAAGTCGTGGTTAAGAATATATTGTAACTCATTGAGAGATGATGATGTTGATGCTAAAGATGTATCATCAGCAAACAGTCTTACTACACTTAAAATATTTTCAGTTATGTCGTTAACGTATACTAAAAACAAAAGGGGTCCAAGGACAGATCCTTGGGGTACTCCTGCAGATACGCTTCTAGAGGCAGAATAAGATTGCCCAACAATTACCAGTTGTTCCCTGTCACATAAGTAATTCGAAAGCCAAGAAAGCACTTAACCTTCAACTCCATATTGACGAAGTTTAAAAAGTAAACCTGTATGCAATACACGATCAAATGCTTTTGATATATCACAGAATATTAAACAGGTATGATTTCTAGAGTCAAGTGATCGTACAGCCTGGTGGTATAAGTCAATTAGTTGGTAAACAGTTGAATGACCAGATAAAAACCCGACTGTTTTTCGTATATTAAATTATTACTCACCAAGTGGTTATATATGCACATCTTTCCATTAATTTACTTAGACAGCTAAGTAAAGATATAGGACGGTAATTTTCGACACGGTTTTTGTCACCTTTCTTGAAAAGCGGTAGAACAAGATCAGATTTCCACTTGCTTGGAAATTGTTCAGATTGGAGAGATTTGTTAAAAAGCATACACAGAGGTAGCGAAATTGTTGTTTTTGTATGTTTTAAGATTTTGTTGGAAATTGTATCTTGACCGACAGCTTTATTAGCATCTTATGTTCCAATAATATCCTCTATCTCTGTTCTTACAATTGTAATATCTAAAAGTTTGTTATTGCACTTGGGCTGGAATTGAGGTAGAGACTTAGTCGATTTATCGATATTCGAAACAGAACAAAAGTGCTCGTTTAAACAATTGGCTTTTTTCAAAATCTGTAAAATATAGCTGTTCTACTCCATCATTTGTATTTTTTAGAATTGGTATAGACTCGGAGCTTTTAAAGTTGTTCATTATATTTTTCACGCAATTCCAGAAATTATGTACACTGTGGGTCCGGTTGACTTCTACCAAGTTTTCAAAATTTAGAAAGTAGTGGCGCTTGGCAAATGATTTGAGATTGTTTACTTTATTTCGAAGATGTTTGTATTTGACCCAATTAAAGTTGTTTGGATTCTTTAATAAGATGTGTCTTTGGCGGTCTCGATATTTGGAGTATCGTCTTATCTCGGAGTCGTACCAGGGTTTATTATAGGTCGTACTGTAACTGTTTTAGAAGGTATGCATTGCGACATTAAATTAAGCAAACTAGATTAAGTCTTGTTCAGCTTCAACATCTGACTGCTTTTAAGAATTTTACTGACATTATGATTTGTTGATTGTCTTTGTAAGCATTTTTGTGCTTCGATTTTTATTGAAATCTTGCTATCTTTCAGATTGTTTTATGTGAAGTATATTTTACATATAATGCCTTTGTGACGTATGACGTATGATTTAGTGGTAGTCTGTTTTTCTAAGCTCTAGTTCGACATTGATCTTTGCATATTCCTTTAACGATTATAATTATTAAATTATTGTAAAGTAATTTTAATAGGATGGCAGTCTGATTACCCTGAACAATAAACTACAACCAGTGAACAAATAAAAAGAGAGACATATTGGGAAACAATAAAAGTAGATTAAAATGCATGGCGAAGTACATAAAATAAGAAAGCACTCCTGTGCTCCTTTGCATACGTAAATATATTTCCCTGACAGAAACACACTCATTTATTTAATTTCTGTATATATGTTCGGCTCATAATGCCCAAAATATTGCTTCAGTGAACAATAAGACTAATGAACATTCGTATTAAACGAATTATGCTTAAAAAACTTGTGATTAAAGGCAAACTGAGATATATCGAATTTCTTTAGTATTTGCTTCCATACATCTCTCTCACTCGAATGGAATGTTTGCAATCTCAAACTGGTATCTCAAAGTATCAATATCGACATTTTCGATAAAATTTATGCTAAGTCGAAATTTCAGTTCTAAGTTCAAAAGATTTTCCCATTAAGACATAATTAGTATGTATTTGCATTTTTTTCATTCAATCCAATGTCTCGTTTAGAGTTCGTCTTTATCATTTCTTTTCTCTCGATTCCTATTTCACCTCCTGTGTCATACTATATTTTGCTAAACGAGGTTTTTTATCAGCGGTCTTAAATTGTCCTTTTAACATTGTCTAATTATACACAAACACACACAGGCACACTGAGACACACTGAGGCACACACACACACACACACACACACACACACACACACACACACACACACACACATATACACACACACACACACACACACACACACACACACACACAAATATTTATACACACACACATACACACATACACACAAACACACTCACACATAGACACACACTCACTCACTCACACTCACTGTGGTATGCTTAACCTATAAACCTGTTGTCCTGTTCTCTCCTGTTCGGGTCAACTTATTCAAATGTATGTTAGTAAATGTATCATACATTTTGCTCGCAATTATTTAGAAAGCCTTGTCCCTAAAGATTTAATTATGACTCTCTATGTCTGGCTGCTGTAATGGTTCAACAATGTCATATGAGGACAAACAATTGTGTGAAAAAAGTGTGCACATAAATGATAGATGTGCTTCGTCAAGTAAACGAGTTTTCATTTTTATTAGGTAAATGTTTATTTCAAATAACAAAAACGGTTGCAACTTCTATTATATGAGTAACGTCCATTGTGGTTGAAAATAAATAAAAATATACATTCCTAATAAACATATTTATTGAAATCGGACACAAGTATGTGTCAACTGCCTCTGTATTAGTTAAATGTTAAAGGCTAGTTAGTATTGCTTAAATGAAAGAAAGATTCATAATACAATGAGACCTTTTTGCGCGTCTATAAAATGAGCACAACGAAAATATAATATCAGGAAGGATACAAATTACGAAATTTTATAGACCGAATCTTTGGAATACCGGCTAAATCAACAACTTCACTAGGCAGGCAATGTAATATCGATTAAATCTTATACACCAAGGCGCGGTGTTTAAATGTGAAAGGAAATTGATTCATTTTGCATCATTTTGACGCTAATAAGGCAACTATTAATGACACTGTTTAGTGACGTGCTTATTAAAGAGTTTCACACATCTATATAATTGTTTAACTTCAAATATATAAAAAAGTAAGTAAAGAAAATCATGCGTAATATAAGCACTGACGATTAACGAAACGCTGAATAGCATATTGCCCTCGGTACAAGATGACTAGTGAACATTAGGGATCATTAGTTAAGACAATGATTAATAATACCATGTATTAATGTGTGATAGGAGAAAAAACATCATTAAAATACTATGTCGAAAAAAACAAGTTCACCGCACTTTGAAAGAAAAGAAGAAACACATGTCATAATAAATCATGTTAACTAGAATAAGCTTATCTTGCGCGCGAACCAAATATGTATACAAGCATTTTTCCTTCCTAAATAAAAGTTAAGAAATACTATAAAGCAGTATTTTTTTTAAACATAACTAACACAGTTTATTAGATTTGATTTGATAATGTGCATCTTGTAAAAAATATCGCTTTGTCAGGAAGTATTTACATATTTATCAAGCAAGCAATAATACACATACATACACTTATAACATTATTGTGCTATTTGAAGATGAACCACATTAAATATCAATTTGCTCTTGTAACCCGCCTGATACACCCTTATACCACAACGCATGGCATTAATGCACACAAAACCATGAACAAAAAATAAGTACTACTTACTTTATCATAAATGTTAAAACCCAAACTGTTAATTTATTTTGCTGATCGGTTTTTATAAGTGCAAACATACTATTTGTGTACATGCAAAGTTAAGTGCCATAATTATTTAGCAAGCTTAAACACGAAACAAGCAGTTATGCCAAAACATCCGTTTTCTATCAAACATTCATTTCGTCTATTAAGTTATTCGGAACTATGTAGATATTTTGTGCATTTTACCTTAGAACATACTGTCGATTGTCTATTGCATGTATAATTATTATGTAATTTGTTTACACAGAGGTACCTTGCTTTGGAAATGTATTTTGTTTCAAACACTTTTTGAGAGAAAACAACACGTGCGAGGCAAACTGTTTTAAGCACCGAAGTTGCGGTTTTGCCCAGTGACGAAGACGGTAGCGTATTGTATTTCTTACTGTATGAGAAATGCCTAATCTAGCTTCATGTTTTAACTTTCCCTATTGTACATGTTTGTACCGCTATCAAGTGCTGGCTTTTAGCTTATTATATTGTATAATTCTATAAGATTGTTTAAAATTTCTTTTGTAAGTACTTATATAACTATTTACAAGATTTGTAAAGTTTTTAAATGCGTAGGTTATGTCTATTTTATTTATTAAGTAGGTTAGGGCACGACATAAGTTGACTTTTTTCACCGCCTTTGCAAAACATCCAAAAAGTAGCAATATTTGTTTAATATTTATTTTATACAGCATATTAAGATGACAATCACAACATAAGCAACACTTTTCTGGTAAACTCAAGTCTGATTGCTATCAGTTTGCTAGAAGACAGCTTTTAGAGGTGGTGCATGCTGTTTAATACCTATACAGAAGTTTTATTACATAAAGTGCATATCTACATCTGATCAATAGCACAGTGGCCTAGGATACCAATGCGCCATATAACACATGCTGATAATAAGCAGTTCCGACATTTCCACGAGGAAACTAGGATAAAATGCACTGACGTCAATAAAATTCAATCACCATATGTAGATTCTGGAATGATGTATATATAAGATGCCAACGAATCGTATACTCGAGGTTTATGTACATTTCTCAGTTCAGCTATGTATTTAAAGTGGTGCTTAGTTCCAAATTTACACATTGGCAAACCAAATTGGATTATCAGTTCAATATACAGTTTTATTATATATAAAACCTAGCAAATTATAAAACAATGTCTTCGGGAATGTTCTAAAATTTGTTTTCTCGAAGATGCTTTTGACCAAAAAGGTAGTTTATCGATAGCTTCACGTTAAAGTTTTATGTTATCGAAAGACTTATTAAAAGGAATTAATTGAAAGGTAAACACAAAATACTGTAAGTCCTTTGCTAACATAAACTGCAAAATAAATGTGAGTACCAAACGCCCTGCATGTGCATTTCATTAATCTTTTAGATTTGTTATTTTTGCATTTAGGTCCTAATTTTGTATTGCTTTAATTCTTTGTATAAAGCCATAACCCTTGAACTGATGGTCTCATATAATGTCCTAAGTATACGACTAGCAAAGTAAGTAAAATGAGTCAGATAGCAACATTCTTTTTCTGTAATATGTCTAAACAGTGTTATAATAAGCATTTTTAAAACCTCATTCTAACTTTATGAAAGAAACATTTTTTTACTAAACAAAGTTTGAAATATTGTACCATGTTTCTATACTTTCTTCTTAATATAAGTTTGCAAAAGCAGTTTTTTCTTTACTTTTACCAAATATCGCTTCAATTCCATTTTCGTCGTGTTAATGATGTATTAAATATAATCGATCCAATAGATAAAGGCCTACCCACAGTGCATAAATACTGGCCAAATGACCCGTATCATAAAGGCGTTTTTTTTTCTTTCAGTCTAAATTATAACTACTGTTGTTGTTTTTTATTTTAAAGGCAAATTATTGTAAGAATATATGAACCTTTTTCAGCCGACACCACATTTCATAGTAGTTAGATGCACTTGTACTAGATTCATATTAGATTGGTATTTTTTAACGTCATAAAGCCAACAAAACAATATTAACAACAACTAAAGCAAACTATTTGAACTGATTAATTGATAATAGTTTTTAAACAATTTCATGTCCTTGTTGTACACATATAGGTCATCTCGTAATTTCAAACAAAGAAATAGATAATATTTTATTTAATAATGCAATATCTGTACATAATTTGTCTTACTTATGCATTTAAATAATAATAATTACGTGTTTTCTTTATACAATGAGCAAAATAATATGTTAATACAAGAGATATGTTGATGTAATATTTCTACATAAAGGCTACGTAACTTTAAACTAACTAGAACTAACGTTAAGTTAAGAAATTGGTATACTATCAAATTATAATTGATAATTATGCATATCTCGGAATTCTTTTAGATCGTATTCACGATTGTCTACATAATGTTTGAAAAGTTGTGAAATCGAGAAAATAGCTCGTTTTCTTTGACAGAGGACACTTATATCTTATATTATGTTTAAGGGAAATAATGATACTGCTCTTTACATATAGTTTAAAATGTAAACTTTTCTTGTGCAACTACGAGACTTATCTCTCAATAACACACTTTTGACAACGTAAAGATTACATACAAATGTTAAACAATAAACCGATGACAGAAAGACGATTAACGATGTGTCTTTAAAATGTGCGAATATATGATATATATAGTTATATATATATAAGACGTGTCTTTTAAAATTGATAAGACTTCACATAGCAGTAAAAGTAGTAAACGATTGTGGAAATAACTAAATGCTTTCAGGCAATTGCGTACGATATAATCGGATTATTTAAATATTTGCGTATATCTAGCTTGCTTAAAACAGAGACTTTTAAGGCAGTGTAATTTCATATGATTCCATACGGTACGTCTTTCGACTTACTACAGGAAAATATGTTCTAAATGTTCGCTTTATTGCCTAAAGACGTTTTAATATTTGACAAAAATGCATACTTTTAATGAGCATTTTATTTATAATTTTAAAATAAAGGTAAGTGATTATTGTGTTTGACATCATATATCATATTTTTCTTTTTGTGTTATAGTTTTGTTGGTAGGCATTTTTTCTTTTATAAAAATGGTCGCTAAATTTTTCTAACCTATATAACAAAGACAAATAAAAATAACTAAAAACAAAACGCACAAAAAACAAAACAACAAAGAACAAAGCAAAAATAAAAACAATTCAACAACAACAACAACAACAAACAACAACCCCCCCCCCAAAAAAAAAAAATAATAATAAAGAAATAATAATAAAACCACAAAAATATCAACAAACAAAAACAACAACAAAACAAAACAAAATCATACAAAACAAACTACTATTGTTAAGATTCTAAGCAGTATGTTGCATTCTGTTATCGTTTAGGCATAGGCATAAAATACAGCCATTAGCGGTAAGGATATTTGACTGTAAAGAGACGAAGCTCTGACTTCACGTTATTCCACCAAAGTGCTAACTTGACTCAAATACATATTTTAAAATTAGTTATTTAAGAAAATTGGCAAATACTTGATAGCATTATCACCAAATGTCCCGAGTGCAAAAAAAATGTGTCCCGCCAAATTTGTGACAAAATATGTTAAATTATAATTATATTTTTCTTTGCTGGCAAAATTTATGTCTGATGTTCTTTCTTTGCTGTTAACTGTCTGAGAATCAGTAATTACTTCAATTTTGTTTTACGTTGTGTTTAATTTTAATAAATGGTTACTTTTACATGAGTAGGTAGGAAGAAAGACAACATTAAATTAAAATTAAACAACGTCAGACAGACAACAACTTTATCTCGTTCATACATAAAATACAAGTAAATTTATTAACATCTTGTTTTCTTTTATATATCTACTTTTTGGTTTTTATTTAAGGAATTAAATTACATAAATATTTACTATATCGCATTTTTAGAGCTACACAATGCACATAATTAAAAGCAAAACATGAACATGTGAACATACGTTGGCGACTAAAGAGGCACACTAACTAGATATAACATTCTTTACTACCACTTTTTTTAAGATTGTGTTGGGGAATTTAACTCCTAAGTGCATCTCATTAGTAATGTATATGGTGAAAACGCATCAATTAAAATTATATTTGCCAATGCTAAGGACCCAATTAGATGTCATTAACAAATGTTAGTTCTGACAGCTTCTTTTAAACTACATTTTCTGTTAAACTTTCATTATCTTTTGTACAAATTTCAACAACAATAAAGATAATTAAAATGCATTATCGTTTAGTGCATACATTTTAGCAGCTTTATGAAAAAAAGCGCCTACAAGTTATGTTTGTCAAATAAACCTTTAATATTTTTTACATTAACATCTGGCTATAAATTCAGGCAACACAGCACACAATTTCTGAAGTTTCTGAAAATAAAGATAAGGGAGACCCGTGAAATGAAAATTAATTCCAGGAATTTTATCTTAATAATATCGTGTGCCCGTGTTGTTGTTTTTTTAAAGAAAACAACCTTTTAATGTTTGACATTCACATGGCATAAGGCTAAACTGGATTAAGACAGCAAATTTTACAAGATACAGATAAGTAAAATCGATGACAATAACCCCTCTCTACAGCAGACAAGTAATAGACGATCATGTAATGGTCCATTACTAAGGACGCGTGTCCATCAGTCCTCTTTTGGATGATTTTAGAAAGCATTAAATAATCCAAATGTATGTGCCAGGCATGTAGCCGGAGAAAGCTTATTCAGTTAAAATTACGATGGTTTAGGGCATTCGTAAACTGATAATAATACAATTATTATAGCCATCAATTTCCTCTTAGTTTTAACCAAAAACTCGTTGTTTAACAAGGTTCTTTCAAATATACTTAAAGTATGCACCGTTTCACGAAGTTAATGTTTAAAGACTACAAAATCTTTACCGTGTAATGGCTTTATTAAATACGATAACCTGAAAGACACTATAATAATATATACTTATGTATATATATATATATATATAGACATTTACAAGTTATTCCCAGTGTATCATTGAAATATTGTACCAATGATGTGCCGCAAATACAAATTAGACGACTTCAGATGTTTTGGCCAATTATCCATCGTTAGTGCCCCGCAGGACTTATTTAAGAATTAAAAAAATACATAAAACAACACGAACAAAACAAAAAGAGAACAATTCAATTACGTGACCAGATCAACAAAAAAACAATTCGTCTGTCTAACATACTATTATTTGGGAACGGATAAAAAATTGTATGTTTTTAGAGATAACCAATAACTTTTGTTCACTTACATGCCATCATTACAAACGTACATGTACATGTATGTTTACATAACAACAGGCAGACTTTGTAACATTATTCATATTTAAAAATATAAGAGAACCTTATGTTGCTGCAAGCAAAATATCATACAAGTGGTGTCAAGGAAAAAGAAAACCTGACGGCTGGTTGCGCCTTTAGTCAAACTTGTTACGGAATTAATAATGGCATCCTGGTTTCAAATATATATTCATAGTATACATTGCAACAAATTTAACTTCTGTTTTCTGTACAGTTTTTTTCTGAGTTTATTAGTTTTAAAACTTCTGCGTTCAATAAGATGGGATATATTTTAGAGAGGAACATATATATATGCCTAACTAGCAGAGATAATTGCACTAGACTAAAATCTGCACTAGGAAGTATTGAGTAAATACTGAGGCAATGAGCTCTTATGAAAAACATAATTATATTAACCATATTTTAACAGCAAGATTGGTAAGGTTAGCCTAATATGTACACAGTTTACTTCTTCATTGAGATATCTCTTCTCTATAATGTTACATCTTAGTCGGAAAAAGAAAACTTCTGTTTTCTGTACAGTTTTTTCTGAGTTTATTAGTTTTAAAACTTCTGCGTTCAATAAGATGGGATATATTTTAGAGAGGAACATATATATATGCCTAACTAGCAGAGATAATTGCACTAGACTAAAATCTGCACTAGGAAGTATTGAGTAAATACTGAGGCAATGGGCTCTTATGAAAAACATAATTATATTAACCATATTTTAACAGCAAGATTGGTAAGGTTAGCCTAATATGTATACAGTTTACTTCTTCATTGACATATCTCTTCTCTATAATGTTACATCTTAGTCGGAAAAAGAAAACTGCCGATTCGAAGAATTTACGTACTTTATTGTGATGTTCGTGAGCTACATTACAAATATATCACTATCTATTTATATCGCTTTAACGATTCAATTTTTTCGCTTGTACGGAATATATTTTGTCAACAATTTAACTAATAGTATGAGTGGTGTTTTGTCTATGTATTTTTCAATAAAAAATTACAAAGCGTCACTTGTTCCTTAAGAATCAGTAGTTATATATATGATGCATATTTGTAGGGTATTATGATTTGTTTAATGATAACCTTTAAAACCATTCGCAGCTTTGCATTAATTTGAAAAATAAAGTTGCTTAAATACATGTGTTAACATTCAAACAGTCGAATACACGCTATGCATTGCGATCATAGTGCGATGACGCCATCCGTTTTCACTTATTTCGGAAAGGAGAGGCAGGCCTGAAGTGAAATATTTCATAAAGTCTTAAAATATATTTTGCTGCTGTGACGAGTCTGCATCAGGTTAAATTTCCGTGTCTCTTGTTAAATATGCCATATGGACGTCTATAAATCTCTTTGCGTTAGACTGAATAATGCGAGCCTAAAACAACACCAGATTAAGTCCAGAGTTTGTAGTTTTCGTTTTGTTTAATGACACAATTTTGTAAATATGTTTAAGTATGCATATTTTTGTTTAAAAATAATGTTCAATCTAAAGGCTATCTTTCTATACAAATTCCTTTTTCTTCTACGACTCGTGTAGTAAACACAACTTATATCTAGCCTTAGAAAAGACTAAAACGATAAGCATTTTACATTAAGATCATCATTGGTTTTTACTCGAAAAATAATTGCATTTTTTGGTTCACTAGAATAAACAGGACTATAACAATCGCCGGCATTGCATGCAATAAATATTAATACCGTTATTTTTAGAACATATAAAATCCCCATGATCCGATAACCACAGACGCATTAAAAGGGAGAAGATTGTCGACAGTAGAAAAAAATCCTTTCCAGTAAACAAGGGGTTAAAGAATCGACACATATTTACCTCTGTATGTGCGTTATGCTATTTATTTATCTTCAACATAAACTGTAGTCAAATGCACAAGGAATAATACAATATATGCTTCAATTTAAGTCTAGCTTTCGACTAAAATATAATTAATCGGAGCTTTAATGTCTAACAAATGCATTTTTAATTTTTACACCATTTGCAAGCAAACTGTCCTTTCATTCGAAGCTAAATAATAAATAATAAAACACATACCCGTTAAGAAGAGCGGATTCCAAATCTTTTTTTAGAAGTATTGCTTTTTAATATTATTCTATTCTAAACATAGGAAGACAAGACATGATACATCGAGAGTTACAAAAAATATCCGACAAAGGAAAATAGAAACAAATCGAGAATTGCAAAAAGTTTGGAAATGGCAGCACGGAGGCGGCCTATGAGAAAGATGATAGCAGACTAAAAGTTTAGAGGAAAAACAACATACTAAGACAATAAATGGATTGTAAGATATAAAACAATTAAACGTTAACCTTTACTCTTTGAAATAACGAGCAGCTTTCTTTCTAATGATATTGTTATAAAAGTTTACATGTTAGTATTTTTTCAGTGTAGCGAATTATTAATTATTTTACACAAATGGTTAAACACATTAACATGGTGTCGTGTTTAATTTAATACAAAGCGTCATTATCACACTTCCAAATCTTGGTACTTGAAATGCATTAAGTCATCTGTAAGTATCACTTATTGTCGACCTATCTTTCACAATGTTGAAAATAAGCATCATGACCATTGCATAAGGTGACAGCGTCAATTTTAAAGTTAAACGACGCGATTTCTTATCAGACTTATATAGCTGATATAACAACAGATTAGCAGCGATAACTTCAATTATTAAAGCAGACAAGGTGGATTAACATGTTTCAAATAACTGTAGCAAATATGCTCTCAAGTAAATATTTTAGAGTAAAAACATTTTGGTTACATGTTTTTTACCTATTAATAATCCTACGTTCTTTGACCATATAGTTTTAGATAAATCTGTCCAGGACCTTTGCTTGGATCAAAACAAAAGTTAAAATGAGAAATAAGCAATGGAATCTGCTACTCAGATAGACAACACTAGGGTAAACAATTAATTCCCGAAAGAAACTCCTTCCTTAACCGAGACTGCTTGAACTACGGCGTGCTTACCCTCATAGCACTCGAGACATATATGGTATTTCAAACCTGGAATGCAATTATTCCCTTCTTATAATATTTCGAGAACTTTTTTACAAGTTGCACAAACACATCATACTTGATAAAGGTGGTACGAATGACAATCATCAACGCAATTACAGTTTGTTCCTGACAGATTCCCCTCTCGTGTTTGCCACTTATAGATACAAAAATACTTTGTATTTTTTCTGTCCCAAATATCTTACACCAGAAAATACTATTATTCCTTTATCCAGGTCATTTCATTACGAACTGAATTGCGTCTGGGAAATCCCATTTACAAACTGTGGGTCCTGATAACATACTGCCATTTGCAGACGGAAATCAATTTAGTGACAGATTACACATACTTGTGGTTGTGCCACACAAAAACAATGACATAGACATGATTGCAGTGATCACTACATTCAGATTGTTACAATGTATTTATTGCTGGTCTTTCTTTATTTCTACATCATGTGGTTATGCCACAGTTTGAATAGGGTTGTAAGTATCAAATATATGTTTATATATTTTTCTCTATCTATCGCTATCTAGTTGTGCTTAAAATAAATGTTACCAACAATAAGCACATGCACTAGTAATATTTTAGCAGCCATCTTTTAACTTCTGTCCAATTTTTTTTAATTAACATTATACACAATGCAGTTATATAAAACATACAAATCAATGATACCTTAACTAAAGAGAAGTGGACCGAAAAGAACTGTAATTTTGAAAAACAAAACTTTCTGATATTGTTTGAATGTCTTCCCAATAGTAACTTATCAAAATACCCGGAAAACCAAATAGAGAGTGCGTTTTATTTGATAGCATCCGCCCTATTAAAACGTACCCCAATCATACCAAACTGAACCAAAATGGTACCAAAGCGTTCCAAAATACAATGCTATTTTAACGCTCTTTAAAATCATCCGGTTATAGAGTCACATAATTAATCAAGAACGCAACCTTGCAAACAAAAATCATGTTTTAGTGTTTGTCAAAAATATGTGCACAACCCAGTAGTGACAGCCAATAATACCTCTTTTGTGTTTCCTTTTGAAGTCGAATCAATTTCGACGATTTGCATCCTAATTAAGTAAACCGCTTGGAAATAGATGCACGCGCCATAAGAACGGTATCGTTTCTTTATCACCAATTAAACTTTACCAATAAACACAACCACAGACTGTCTAATAACCAGTTAAACAAAACGCGAGGAAAGTGTCGTATAATATTATTTCTGGCCATTACTTCAAAGTCTGACTCAAAAAGTAATTTGAGTCGAGTTAGGTCTTGCAGTCTATACGAAATGTTCTTGTGTAAGGTCTTAAAATTTCTCCAATTTGGGGTTTGTAATATACGTAATATATAGATACAGTGTTCTTTCGCAGACCGTGATCATTTACAGACTAAGGGAAATGCACGCTGTTAGGATTTCTAAGTTGACGCAAACAATACGAAAACCTGAAGGGAACTCTTGTTTGGTGAATGTACAAAGACAATGAACAGCTGTGATAAAAGCTATCATCCGGTCCTATTTCCTGGTCACGTTTTCATCGTTCATTATGTTCATTATGGTCTTAAATTTATCTTTTATTTATCTTCGTCTTGGACGTCTACATCAGTGTGCGGTGACAGTATAACATTCTTTTAAAAGGATGTATATGTGACTAAAATCATTTGCCGAAGACGGTGTTAGCTTTTTTATGATTACTAAACCTCTAGGGTTTGAAGTTTATTGTATGTTATATCATTTAATTGTATTAGTATATTCTAACTTTTTTATGTTACGAAGGTTTCGAAATGCATGCAAAATCAAGTGACAATAGTTGTATATTTATTCATACAACTTTCATTTTAATGCAGAAATATGGCAGTTTTACATTGAAATATAAAACATGCTAATATAAATACTTCTGTGTAATTTAATATCTGTTGTGATTTAACTAAATATATTACATAAGGTGTTTCCTGTATGAATGTGAATTGTGTCATACTTTATGATGGTAAGTATCTGGTAATGCTACACCCTAAACCCCCTTTACTATAATTAAAGGAATCGAAGCAAAATATTGAAGATAGAGGAAAGACAGTGATTTTATAACTGTTTTCATCGCGTTGTTGGCAAATACTTTAAACAGATGGATATTATTTTAGAATCAATTGCATTCATTTTTTCATGAAAAAAATAATCTAACAGCCCTTTTTTAAAGTAAATACTCAAAATAATATTTTGGCCACAGAAGCATCCATATATATTTTTATTCTGGAAAATATTTCATAACAGGAAAAAAATTATGAAAACAATATGTATCAGAAAATGAATATGACAAAAAAGTTGGTTACCAAGATTTAACGTTTAATTGCTGATCAAGGTTTGGCATTATGGATATACGTGCTTTTGAATGAGGCTAACACTATGTTGCTTTTAACTTTAAAATTTCTTAAACTTAGATGTTATACAAATAGATACTTATGAAATGTTTATTAGGTTGCAACGGTTTAAAACATTAAATTGTTCGACATTAAAGATCAGAATAAATTTGTTTTAACCAGTTAATATTTGTAAGGCCATTGTCCGTAGCCTGAAAACATCATACAATAAAAGCACATGGGCAGATGTGTACACATCCTCGGCTTGATAATATTTACTTGGGCAACTTACGCAAACATGCAAACAACTTAAAATGGAAACTACCTGTTTATTGTATTTAACTTTGCTGGCAGCATATTCTAGTTAACAATCATTTTCAGTACAAAAACAAAACACAACAGTATATGATATAAATAAAATACGGTTGCCAATGGAAAGTGGACTTGGAGAATAAGATTACAGAAATTTATGGATGTTGGAGACAAAGCAATCACAATTTGTGCGGTATCGTAGAAAATTATCTTGATAAGGTTTTGTAAGTTAGATAGATTTTCGGTTTTAAACGATGTTATGCTCAATAACCATTTTCACTTTGATTCCAAGCAAAGGTGAAAAATGCAGCACCGCCTGATTACTAAGCGAACTGTGTCCCTTTTATTTTCTTTTTTCCACTGTCTCTATGCAGTCAGATTGCAATTAATCATCACCAGTGTAAAGTGTCAAGTAAATCGCCGTCTTTTTTTGGCATTAACGTCATAGTTCATCGACTGTTCATGTATCCGTGTAGCTGATGCACACCATTCATTCTTACTATCTCAAAATTGTCGATGATGACAATGTTTAGAGTTGACATTTAAAATTGTATAATATTTCTAGGGTTATTATATTTGTCTGGGGCTTTCCTTCTCTATATAGCCGATCATATAATGGTATAAATGGTCGCTGAGATGCATTAAAAAAGCAAAACAAAACGAGACACATTTGTTATATTAAGATATTTTTAAGTCATTAAAGATACTCTTGCAATTATTCTTGCCCCCCCCCCCCCCCCTCTCTCCAAACGTCACCTCTCTTATACATCAGTTCAATTTACCACCAGTCGTTTTCAAAGTAGTTTTTCATCTCAAGAACGACAGGTCTCTAAAACGGCTACCGTCACTCATGTTTACTTCCGTGTCGCTTGAACCTCCTCCCTTGAACGGCCAATGTCGCCAATTGTCGTTAACCCTCGGCATCTTCCGTAATGTCGAGCGATATCGGAAATTTTGAAAATGAAACACAAAAGCTATTCGTGACAGGTTCCCGACAATACGCCTATTCCCATATCGACGGGGACAACTAAGTATAAACTTCAAACCAACATTGTTTTCACTTTTCTTTTGTGTTTTACGTAACTGTCAAAATATTAGGACAATTATTACAACAAACATTTGCCGCCTGAGCAACTGCAAGTTACGTCGAAAATTTATGTAAACAAAGGTGACAGGACAACTCGCGCCGAAACAACTCGCGCCAGGTAAAACTCGCGCCAAAATTGGTCAACTCGCGCCACATATAGCACATAAGCATATTAAAACACTACAAATCATAATACTGTACATAATTTCAATCATGTTGAACGCATAACATCACCATTTCTGTTATTTAATACCAATAAGCATAACATTTTGTTTCTTCTTTTGTCAAATTTCATAGAATATCACAGACTTTTTAATCATACTTTTCACAACTACTACCTCAAGATCTTACTTTTAATGTAAGACTCGTACAATATTTATCAATTTTTAAGCAAAAATAGAGATACTTTACCTATAAGGTTTTCTTATCTGTTATTGTTTTTCTCTTTAACAGTATATGTTGTATAATGAAAATGTGTAACAGCTGTTCTACGACAATTTCAATTGCTATGTCATCATGTAACCTTTGTGTTTTGAAACTATATTATCCTGTGTGTCCCCCATCCACCCCACCCCCACAAACCTCCCTACTAACAAAATATCCCTACTTCCATTAACATCACCTCTATTCTAGAATCTCACTTGTTTGACCGAACTTAACATAGTATTATATATAAAACAAATTGTACAGATCCTTATTTTGTACATGTATGTACATGAGTGTTAATAAAGTATTTGTCTGTCTGTCTGTCTGCCTACCGCACGTTAGCCAATTAAGGTAAATAAACCAATCACGTACTTTATGAGTAATGGTGCGGTTTTTAATTGCACCAATCAATCGGTGATTGGCAGGTGGGGTAATTCTGGAACAATTGACTTCTGGAATGAATTTGTCATCAGTGTGAACAATAGTAAAGGTGAGGTTTCCTATAAATACCCATCGTTATTTAGCTACCGTACATCATCTCAAAAACTGTGTTAATTACTGCTGTAAATTACTGTTCAGTACAAATGGAATGAAAAAATTCTGTCACTTGCACAACGTATAACTGTTGTTAAGCTTCTTGACTCAGGAAAATCAGCTCAGGCTATAGCTGACAGTTTGGATGTGGTAGAACTCATGTTCAGGTAATACTTAACTTCTTGGCTAAAATATCAGACTTTAAGTGCTAAATATGGATGTATAGATTAATCATTTACAAATGATAGGCAAAATTCAAATTCTTCAAAGGTAAATTCATTTCTTAAAGTCATATTGCTAAATTAATCAAACTTCATTCCAGTAACTCACTAGGCCAAAGTATAAAACAGTTGAAAGAATTAATCATTCAGTTTGAGGTTTAATTATGATTTTTTTTAACATTTTTCTTAGATTTTATGAAATGAAAGTGGATAACATGTAAAAAGAGATAGTTATATAAATATTATTTTAGAAAATCGCCGAAGACAGCCATCAACTAGTTTTAAAACCCTGAATAATACTGATACAAAAATACTTAGGCATATATAAGGGTTACTTCTCTAGAGGAACAACCTCTCTTAATCAACAACTTTCTCTCCTTCCGCTCGATAATGCTTGAGATAGAGAGAGAGAGAGAGAGAGAGAGAGAGAGAGAGAGAGAGAGAGAGAGACACACACACACACACACACACACACACAGAGAAAGAGAGCATTGAATGTATAGCTTTGGTCAGATGTATTTATTTCATGACTTCATAACCTATATCCATTTAAGTATCATTTTTAATCCCGTTTTTTTTTATTCTTCTTGTTTTTGTTTAGTTTTAGTCTTTTTTGAGTTTTTGGTTGTTCTTTTGGGTCACGGTAAAATTCACTTGTAATATTTTATATTTTATATTGCCTATATGTTAACAATGTCTTAAAGAGATTTGAATATCATGTTTGAAATGATTAATCTGTTTTGATTTTTTGCTAACGGATGTTCATTTTTCCCAGACGGCCAACTGAAAAATGCTTCGGACAAATAAACTCATTTGTCACATGCTTAAACACTTAAGCAGGCCATTAAAATCTGACTGTCAAATTTGGCTAGTATATTCAAAGATCTGTCTTTTTTCAAGATTTAAAGATGTTGAGACGTACACACGCAAAAAAATCAAGTGAAAGTAATAAGAATATACGCTTAAGTATACATTTGTGAATTATCAGAAACATTCTACAGGGTCAGTGGGCGAGTGTAATGATAACACCAACGTGCTATATTCTAGACACATAATGACTGTTTCATCTGACCTAATGATGACATTTTCTATTTCTGTAAGATTTAATGACCGATCGATCCAAGCTAGCATCAGGTGTCACGAGGTAACGGAATCGGCACGATGCAATTTGTTGATTTCAGATGTCTTAATTCTGATTTCTTGATGATTGGGCTTCGAAGGATGAATACTATATAAGGCTCCACTCTCCAAGTTTGTTAAATACTCAGCATGCTACATTCACCCACATTACACACTACCTGGTACTAAGCAAATGACTTTCTCAAAATTGTAAAACGATACTCTGTTTTAACTCCCGATGCAGGTGCCTACTGTTAGTTGTTTCACTTTGACGGGATATTTTTATTTACACTGTTTGTGTGATAGAAAAACCTTCAGGAAGTGCGAGGTTGGAGCGCTCCACAAACCAGGTTTAAGCACCCCCGTTGGCCCTTTTGCCAACTGACCGTTCCAAGGCGGTAACTGATGGTTTTTCTTTTTGTGTGTTATTTCTCGTCTCTGTGTTTTTGTCACATTTACATTTACCTTGTCTGCCTTGGTCTGCAGGTAGATAAAATTTAATTATCTGTGAAAATTTTGATAGGACCTTTTCTTATTTACCTACTTATATAAACTGAAGTACTTATGCAACGACATGAAACCTTCAATGATATGTGGAATTTATTATTTCATTTTGCTACATACCAAAAACTTTTTTTTTCTATACGTATAAGCATGTACTATCGACTGTAAACAATAGTGGTGTATGTCTTCTAGAAAAATGGTGTGCATTAAAGAACATATCCTATTAAATTAAAAATATATTTACATGGTTTTTGAAAATGTTCACAAGTGCTTATTTGCATTTTAATACTTTTAAACTCTGACGCTATGGCTTCTACGTCGCCATTTAATTTTCCTGTTTGTTTGTTTGTTGGGTTTACCGTCACACCAACAATATTTCAGTTATCTGGGGAGGGTGTCCACTAGAAGCAGATATAGTGCTGCCTTCACTGTGTATAGCATGTCGTGAACACCTGAAATGATTCCACATCCAGTCACATCATCCTGCCACCGGGCCAACCAATCGTGGAACTACCATATATTTGCTTCATCATTAGCAAGGGAGCTTTAACATTACCATTTAACGACTTTGGTATGTCGCGGCCCTGGATCGTATCCGGGGTCTCCCGTACTCGGAACCGACGCTCTACCGACTGCGCAACCGGCTCCGGTTTTTATATGTCTGATGCCTTGTGTACAGTAGTTTCTTCTCCTTCTTTTCCACTTCCGCATTTAACTAATTTATTCAGTCTCACATTTCAACAACGTCTCCTTTACTATTTCTTTCACAGACTGGCACGAATTATTTTCTTACCAATAATTTAACGTCTCTTGTTAATGTTACTTGATAACACGCAAGTTTCGCGATATATTATTTTCGTCGAGAGAAAATTCAAGCCGAAATATAAATGTTATTTTATTTTTATCCATAGACAAGAACTATGTACCCAACGTCCATTCAAACACAACCCAAGCTCATAACATATAGAGATAAATGCAGCAAAACCAAACCAGTTATTGAATATTTATTTAACACTTGTCGCTAAACAGACATTTCTATTCTAAATAATTGAATGTTTCCAAAGTATCAAAAGTAAATGGATAGTAACTCAAAAGAAACTAGCAGCCGAAGTTTCTGAAACGGCAATATCGTGTCAGTCAACATGCATACATACGTCAATATTTAAAAAAGGCAACATTAAAATAAAGTACATCACAAATAAATTACATAAAAAATAAATTACATAATTGGCAAAATACAACATTTACCTTATTTACTCCGCAAATCTTTTACCGCCTAAAGCCAGTTTAATTATAGTTACACAGCACAAATGATGCGATTATTCGAATATCAAGTAGTGACAGTTGCAGAACAAAGATATTGCAATGTTGGATATTAGAGAATTTGCCTGCGTCGTTTATTTTTAAGGGATGTCATTGGTGACAAGTTTGCACAGAAAACCTCAATGATGTAAGGAATTTTAAGGGCGTTTATATGATCATAAAAGGATTGTTATTTAATATCGCTTTACCGACAAAAGTACCAGTAAAATCAAACGTTTATACACTTTTATTTCATTATAAAACGTTACACACCAATTGTATTGTAAGATAACATGGATAATGAATACATACTTAAATTGTGAAGACACCTTATGTGAAACAGTCAATTTAGTCTATTTGTACTTTCATATGTTGTGCTTACTAAGCACAATCTAAAAGCCCACAAGGTTTTGATTGTCCTGACCGAAATTACGTTATTTTAGCTGGACGATAATAGTGAATTAACAATCTTTTATATATATGTGTACTCTAAATAATTTGCTTATGTTACTAGCTTATATCTCTATATTCTGCCTATAATCACACATGATTTTGATTTGCTCTGAATTATCATAATATTTAAAAAAGCAAAAAACATACTATTAATGATATACTGATTTATATGTGCCTATAGTCGATACACGTAAAATGATCAAGATCTAATTTATTTATTTATAATTACCAAAATAAACAAAGGGGTAATTGCTTAGATAAGGATAACTGTTTGAGCAATTATTTCTTAGTTATTCCCATTATGTACCAGTTAACTGTATCTCAACATTCAAAATGTATGGCTAACGCCAATTATATATATAAAAAAAACTTGTTTAAAATTGTGTTTATTGGTAGACTATCACTATTTTATTTTCCGATTTCGTAAATATTAATAGTGCTGTCCTTGCTGTACATAGCATATGGTGAACTAACCGTGATGATGTCACACCCAGTCACTTACTTGACGCAATTACTACCATCCGTAGAACAAGACGTGTGTTTACTGAGAGTATTTTATGCAGCTTTGCCACTATTGTTTTAACGTACTAAGCATGTCGTGCTCATGGTTTAAACCCTGAGAATCCCTACCTGGAACCACCAATTTTTCAGTTGTGCTAATGGGACTAATCTATGGCAGTAAGACATATACAAATGTCAAGGTTTGCGACAATGGATGCTTTCTAATAAACATATATGTAACGATCATCGTTCATAAAGAACTTCAAATAATTTTCCTCACGTTAAAAAAATAAAATATTGCATAAAATAAAAAAAATGCTTAGACATTTCTCAGATTGAATGATTTTAACGAAGGAATTTGAGGGAAATGTTATTATACGTTAAGAAATATTGTAATATTTAAGAGTATTTAGTTTAAAACAGAAGAAACAAAGATTCTTTATGAATACTATCTCTGGTTTCTTCATTAATAATCAACATAGAAGAAGATAAATATTTATTTCAAACAATGGCAAGGTAACCTTTTTAAACAGCGCTGTTTATGTTTGATATTTGAATGGTAAAACCGTTTACGCTTGACGGCGTCCGTGGACATTTCACCTTTTTGATGTCCCATAATTGTCAAGCGCTTGCTGCTGATTACTGTTTTAAGTATGTCAACAACGAAATCCACATACTTAGCAACATCAAATGACACCAATATTCTCTGATTAGTCACGTCTCTTAATTCGAAAGTATGTTTCAGGCAAATGATCTTTTTCCTATAACATGTATTATGTTCCTTTAACATCGGCTAAACTACAAAATTTCTTTCTTTCACATTTTGTTTTATGAAAAAAATATGTCAAAATAAATAAATAAAATCAATGTTAACCCAATGGAAGCAATGCAATAATGACGTCAGGGAAATCAAAGTTAAAAGCATTGATGATGCATAACATTGAAGAATGACGCCTTCGATTAAGTAACATAAACAAAAGTATTTCACACGTGTATGTCCTTTCCGTGTGGTCAGCATGGATGCATTATAAAATAGGAACAAATAAACTGCCATACTGTTCACAGCGTGTCATCCCGCATTGCCGATAGCAATAATTAAATGCTGTCTGTAAGAGCTGCCTGGTGAAATGTCAGGAAAACAGTATGCAATTATCCTTGACATTTCCTTGAGGAAAATTATAGCCAAACTGTAAACATTCATCATATTCACCGACACGATCACATGACTAATAGAAGGTAGACGCATATTTTGATAGCGACTGGGCGAGTATACGTTAAAACATTTTAACAGCAAATTGACAATAACAACAGTTTAATGTCCTTTTAAGTGCATACTGAAAACTATGCTGAACAATTCTTGGAAACATCGTCATTGCATTTCAATTAGGTTTCTCGTGAACGGATAATTCTATAGGACATCCTTATGACTTTATGACAGCCTTGGTTTCGCCTTTTCTTCAACTGCCCTTTGGAATACTTCAAAGGTCACGGCACCCTTTGTTTATATTCTTCTTTTTAAGGTTGTGTTGACTTCGGCTTTGACTTTTATTATTATTATTCAAAGGATTGAAACTTTGGCTGAACATATTTTGACAGAATAAATCGATTTTAAAAGGAATTTAAGGATACCGGTTGAGTGGCCTCGTTCTTAAATCATACAACAGATGACGACTGAATTACTCGTAACTTCAGTATACATGTTTGATGCTAACTGTTGATGTTGAAAAAAGAAATCTGAATTTGTTAAACATCAGTTTGAATTTTGAAAAGGAAGCTTTCTAGTTATTGATGTCCATATAAACATATGGAATAATGTTCACAGGGGTGTACTTTTTAAAGTATTAACTGTATCGGCAGATCAGACATACGTTTATTTGTTAACAATTGCAAGATGTTTAAAAATGCAGACTCGCATCTGTAAGATACATTGAAATGCTTCCTAGATATTCAATGTAGTTTCACTTTAAGCAAGTTCACTGACAATAAAGTGTATGCTTTCTTACTCCCATATTCATCGGAACTATAGAGCGTCGGTTCCAAGAACGAAGCTCTGTGATGAGAACTAGTACTGCGACATACCAATGCCTGTTACAATTGTTGTGTTATATTGTCTATACTAACACCTAAACAATTATACATGTAGCCACGACAAAGAATAATTTGACTGGGTTAAGTATCTTTTCAGGCATTCTATAAACTGCTATGATAGCACAATATTTAATCTAGGATATCTGAAATATTGAAATGGGACAGTAAACATAAGCAAACCTCACACAAATCAGCATAAAGACAGACAAGGCGCTGGGACAGTACAGCTCGAATCAAAATCCTCCCCTTTAACGCAATAATCATTACACCGGGCACCTTAAACAAAGGAATAAGGTAATTTTTACGAATTCTAAATCTATTACAATAAGGTTTTTTCGCATCATTTACTGACAAACAAAAATACTTAAATAGTCTGCTGTATAAATTTACATATAGTCCTTATTATTTGAACAATAAATTTGTTAAAATGCGACAAAGTGTAAATATGGAAATTACTCGATGTCGTTTTTGTCTGATATCGATTATCTCATTGTTAACATACCATTTATTTCTAGGGAATATAAAACTCGTGAAATGCTAGAGATCATTTACGTTTTACCGTGTGAATGTCTGATGTTTAAACAGAAATATGATTCACTTTAATTAAACAATTGTTTTGCTTTCAAATAAACTGATTTAGGCTTTATATTGCTTAATTTATATTAAATGTACGCTGTGTTTCTGCATTCGATTGTCTTTTGACATAAAGTGTAGGTTTTTAAATGCTACAGCCTTTTGACATGAAATGGTTTAAACAGCAAGCTATATTTTAACATTGACACAAATAAAGGTAAAAGCAGCGAACATCCATTTTTATTTAGAACATACCAGAAATATTAAGATAATCTTACTGTTTTGTACAACAAGTAACTACCCTTTTATTTTGACAAATGCAAAAGAAAACATAACTATGGTATGTTAATTGAGTATTATTAGAATAATACAAAAGTTCAACTTTACGCCTTTCTGATCTACCTACACACATTGTCTTATCAAACATGCAGTTTTTTGTAGACTACACTGATCAAATGTCTATCGATCAGCTTTGAAAGGAGGATGTCTTATCATATTTACAGGACAGTCTTCGTAGCTATTTAGCCTGTGGTGTAGTGGTAGAGTCGCCGATTGTAACTCCTTTGACTGCTTAGCTTCTCACCCGCGTGAGTTCGAGTCCTCTTCGGGCGGAGGACTTAATGTGAGAAGGTCTTCCAGCTGACCTACGGTGCGCCGGGGGTTCTACCCAACCATCTGATTGGGACTTTCTTCCACCAAAAGGCTGGACGTTGCTATAATGATCATGAATGGTCGCTGCAATGTATTAAGAAAAACAACAACAAAAAAAATACCTGCTTATCTGTACCGGCAGTTTATATTTTTTGTCTTTCGCTTGTGATTTATATCAGGATGACTGAGTATGGAAAATGTTTCACGTCAGGTGATGTTACTACGATTCCACATTGCGAAAATACTGGTTCTGCTTTAACATTATATTTGAATAAAACTTCGATTGAGTGCCGTTTAATATAGCTTATAAGGAATTTAGAGTTCTGTGCCTTTAGCGGCTTATAGATAAAAGAGCTAGATTAAAATTACAACGAACTACGTGACAATAACCTTTAATAATACACAGATTTTATTACATGTTTACGATTATAATTTGTCTATAGAAGAATGCTCCAACTCGATATAACGTTGTAGTGACGGGTTTGATACACCTGTGTATTATCATCGAACAAACATATTTAATAAGATACACTAATACTGTCTTGAGAACGTAACGGTGGAGCTTAATGAGTCAGCGAATCATAACTAGCAACGGAACACTGCCTAGGGAGCATTTATGCATACCAAAATGCACATACACCAATATTCGCGGTTATGTTAACACCTTGTACATATCTTTTATCATCTCACATTAATATTATTCTTAATGTTCAGCAATCATAAGAGATCGTTTTTACGTATATGAAACGAAGCCTTTTCTTGTCGTTTGCGTGCGTATTATGATAAATGGCTATCGTAAAATAAGATATGTCTATGCCGTTTTTCGCGAGGACCTTGAGTGTCAAATTAATGTGTACATTTATAAAAGGGCAGAATAAAGTTGCCAAATTGCACAAGACAACATATTTTGTACCGTGACGGATGCATAAGGTTTAGTAAAATTTGATAAAACCTTTCCTTTTCCACTCTGATACGTGTCATTATAGTAGTTCATATCCTTACACATTAATTTTATAAGGAGAATAAATAAAGGAATCGTGTGTTGACTAGTTCGTAGAGTAACTTAATACTTTGTTGTAGAGCCAACAAGAAACGCTTTTGATGGTAAAGACAAATCGTTCAACTTTGGTACACATTTGCCTTACAACAAATGACGTAGAAAATTAATAAAAGTAAAACAATGAGCTATAAAATGTTCAGTTCAAAGTTATTGTGTTTGTATATGGTTCACAGCGAAAGCGAGTAAGGGTTGGTTCTAGTTAGGACCTTTTTCCGTCACATACTGTATTCTTTTCCACTACTGGCGATCGATATTGACAAAATAGTCAATGTGTGAACACATGAATAGATATAAGTAAAATGAATTGCTCACATCTAAACAAAAAATTAAAATCTGAATTTAAACATATAAAGTTTGTCTCGAATTTGAAACACGATTAATGTGCGTGCATATAATTAAATAGTAAGGAATACGCCATAGGAAGCTAAAAGGTTTTTACTTCTAAACGCATACATTTCAACCTTAATTACGATATGAAACAATGACCTTATCATTACTTAAAACAATTAAGTTATCTGCCTTATTTACCATACTCAATCATTGCAATGTTTCTCGTTTTACAAATATATGCTATGAATAATTGTTGAGATGCTAGCAATCTAGCTTCAAGTGAGCGGTTATTTACTTGTATCTAGCATCACAAGGACCTTCTATGGTATATTTGCAAACAACCGCAATGTAATACTACCGTATTAATAAGTTTTCAATTAAATATTAAATAATGATCAAATGTATAACAGTTTTGATTAAAGAAAAATAATAACAATGCTTAGAATACTTTAATAATACAAGATTGTATAAAGGCCAAATTATTGCGCCGTTTTAGCATCGGATGTGGAAAGAATGGCATGAATAATAACCCAAACGATACAATATACATTTTGTGTACCGGGAAACTAGTAAAAGGGCAATAAAGAGGCACGATTCGGACCATGATTGATGCATACGTCAAAATATAGGCGGGAATCGTGGAGACAGTGTACTGTAGGACGAATCGTCAAAAATATATGCAAGCTATACATATTTCAGGAGTGAAGAATGGAAAAAAGAAGGAGAAAGAATGAAGATGAGCTATGGAGAGGAGTGTGGATTTGGACACGTTAGAGGGAGGGGTATTCACGCCTCACTGTTGCTAGATTGTAAAATACAATGGGATGATGATGCGTTCTACTATGGAGCCCCGTTACGTCACACTACGGACGAACAAAATTATTTCCATTCTAACATGACCATCCGATTTAAGTTCGCCCTATTAACGTTACGTATGGGAACACATTCTCGTGAAGCCCTCAACATCGGCTGTTCCATCAATTAAACTTCCCGTCAAATAACGCCAAACTCTTACTTCAAAGCGACACATGTTAATTCTAACTTCCCGCAATTTGATCTACTTTAGTCATTTACAACATAAATAGCACGCATTATTCATAACTAAACAGATAGGTAATTCAACAAGGTAATGCAAAAACTGCATCTGAAATTTTTGTCAGTTCTGGTCATGTGGCTGGTCAATGTAAAACTTTGGAATGATTTTTTTTGTTTCTGCACCTATGTGAACTTTTAAGATGTATGCAAAATATGTATACAACAGGTGGTTATTAAGTACATTTCAAATCGAAACCTATCGGAACGGTTGGATATTATGCCAAATGTACAAATTAGCATACACTATTCTCTTGTACTTATTACTCGTAAGCTTGGACAGATTTCTGGATAAAAACACTCTCTCACCTCATCTGGTAGTCTATCCAATACAGTGTTTATACCAGGTGACGTTCGATTTCATGCATAAAGGATGGTTTATCGGTTAAAGACGGAGGTCCTCGATTAAGGGAGCAACACAATTAGCGACACTGTTACGCCAGGCAAAAATAGCTGATTATTGTTAAATATACCACGTTTTTGTCTATATGAGACATATTGAGAAATGTTTTTTCCTATTATAATTACTTTTTACAGTATGCATTTATATGAAGTTGTTGACATCTATCCATAACGTAGTCTAGACAATTTTGATTATTTTGATCTGTTTTACTTTGGCATTTTACGAAGAATCGGGAATAAATGTACTTTAAATATTATTTTTCTAGGCACAATCATTTTTTTCTGCTTGGCGCAGTCTGTCTTAAATTATTTGAAACATGGTAAATGGTGAATAACTGTCACTCAAAAAAAAAATAAACACGGATTAAAAGTTTTTTTTTTCATCTCTGCTTGATTCCTCTAAGACTGCATTTCATTAGTCAAGTAAGTAATTAGGACATCGCATCATTTAAGTAAACGCATTACATTGAAGTGAGTTTTGAAAATAATATGCGTGTTTCTAGTTAGTGCTTATTAAATGATTTTCCACATCATAGAAAAACTGTAAAATAAAACTAAGGACGATTCATTCAAACCAGCATCCGTCAATAGTCGGAAAATTTTAGACATTTAAATTAAAGGAATCGAGTCAAGGAATTCTCATTGCTTTCCCCGAAGGGCAATCGTAGAAACCAGCGTGTTTTTTAAAGTTAATGTCACCATAAATTTCTCTCATATGATCATCCCACTTTGACTTTGCATTTCCGCTACGCTTCTGGGCCCAGCTTAGATCCTGCATTTGACGTTGACGATCCTGCTCCGGTGCATGTAACTTGTGTGTTGTCTGGAACACTTAATTCTAAAACTCATTGTCTGTAAAAAAAAAACTTTATTAAATTCCCCTTGCTATCATATAGAATCAATAAAAAATGGAAGAAAGATAATATCATATAACCATAGTGCGTACATGTCTTTTGTAACGATTATGGTTGCAAAACATTCGACTAATGTTCTAATTAAAGTTCCAAGCTTATAAGGTATGATACTAAATATCTTGAAATTATGTCCTATTGTTTCCTGGGTAGCATTCAGTGATCAATTTTGTATATTTGTACATATATGCATTGCGGCCTAACTAATTTATTTACCCGTGTGTGTACAACACACACATCAATCAAACCAGCCATATAATTGGCATCTCAGTTATATATCAAGCTATGTACATTTTAATATGCGTTTAAAATAAATACATATGTTTTATTACATTTTATGTCACATCGCACCGACACGAGTTTGCTTGTATTGTTGATGTCCAGTAAAATACTGCCGGGAGAGGAAGATCACATACCTAGTTCTAGTTTGGACCAGAGCCGAAAGAAGTTACTTTATCAAAAGGCAATGTATATATCTATATACGTTATGCTTTTGCTAACTACACCAAACATTATGACGAAATCATCCTGTTTCTGGAGTGTATCATCCGTTAAATCTGTATGATAATACCTCATACATTTCTGAATCATCTTTAACTTGGACTTTATTAGATGTTCATACGTCATTGTTCTAGGCTGTATATATATATATATATATATATATATATATATATATCTATATATATATCTCTCTCTCCTCTCTATCTCCTCTCTATCTCCTCCTCTCATCTCTCTTTCCCTCCTCTCGCCACTCCCCCCCCCCCCCCCCTTTGCGCCGCCTCTACCGTTGTCGCTACGCCAGCTGCTTTCCCTCTCAATTTCCATCCTGACAATACAAATAATAGTAAAGCTAATAACATTGACAAGTGTAAAATATCAAATTATTATAGAAATGTTTGCAAGTACAGCCTTTCAGAATCATGTCTAGTATTTTTATTCAGACTTAAAGTCCTTTTTTTTGCTATTAAATGTTTGGTAAATACCTAAACAGGAATGCATTTGAAAAATACGGTATTGCAGAAATAAATATTCATAGAGAATTAAAAGTTATCAGACGTTTGCTGCAATAACCTTTAATAGCTTTAGACATTTGTTTTGCAGAAAAAATACTGTGAAAAACTGCACTATTTATTCATTTCATTTTACATAATTCCCAAACATTGTTATGAGAATTAAGAATTTTAATCAAATAAAAAAACAAAACAAAACTTGTATATACTGTCTGACATATATTGAACTACGAATACGAATTCGAAACATTCGCTTTATCACAATTAAGAAGATATTTAAATGAATATATTCGTTAAATGACCATGTCATAACCCTAGTTTGCCCACATCCCGACTGTCAATTCCAAGGTTCACTACTCATAGGACCTTGTCATATCTTCATATTAAGTATTATTCACAAGCTCTTAACACATATTCAGTGCATATGTTGATTTTGAAAATCTTTTACGTTTTGCCTGTTTTAATGTTTAATTGGATCTTAAATTAAGATTAGACTGTTGTCCTGTTATTAAGAAAAAAAATATTCGGCTGACTTAGCTCAATTTCGACTTTCTTACAAATTTCGACATTAAGGTCTGCCATTGTAAATAGCACAGCCACTCTCATTGGTAGAATGTTCAGATTTCGCCATATACCATTGAAGCTTAATAAATTACGTTGAAGCATTTCTATATGTCTAAAAGTAACAAAGTAAAAAAAAAATATATAAATTAAACAGTTTTCTTCTTAATTTCGGTTAAATATATTATCAAGATTATTACTTTGTTCATGTACCTGAATATTTCAGGTTTTATTCCTCAAATCTTTTAGGACTCCAGACTATATTTATAGCATGACTTGGTTTTGCTAGTGCTTCCAATCGCAATTATGCCATTTCTAGGACTTTGCAAAAACATTACAATTTACCATATTACCATAAAATGACTCTTCTTCTACGCCTTCATAGTTTCACCACAATTGCTAATTTGAAGTCATTTAGTGCCTGTTTTGAATGAAAACGGCATTATAAGTTGAGGAAACATCAGATCATTAATACTGAGGCAAACCTATGTTATTAATGCCAAGGGACAAGTATTGAAACTTACACCGTTTAATATATGTTGAACCAATTCTATCACAATCAATTACATATTTTGAAATTCACGGTAAAGTGCGATGAAATCTTTTATATCTTAAAATGACACATCTTTGCGCTAACGCTTTCCTTTTGTTGAACCATCCCAAAGAGAAACTGAAAAAACAGCCGCAGGTCAATTTTAATACGACCTTGAATTTGTACATTTGGAGTAATCTAAATGTTTGTCTAGCCAATTAATGTTCATAGTGATATTCAAGTCATACTATCAAATATTGTTGGCATATCTGACAAAAAACGACCGCATGTTTAAGCGACGATCTTTAATACTGAATACGGTTGAAGATTCCATTTGTAAAATGTGCCTTTTGATAATATATACTTTTCTGACCGTTTGGAGATCCGATTTCTATTAGATCTATCGAAGTAACTTTATGCAATCTTTTTCAGAAAGAACATGTTTGAAGTGTTAAGAATACAATAACGATCGTGATGACAAGATGGAAATTTTTGTAGCTCTTACTACTGTATGGGCTGATGTGTCTAAACTAGTTAAAAATGTTAAAATGGAATTTTAAAATACGACAGACATGCTATTAGAAATGCTTTGTTAAAATTGTATCAGAAAATATTTAAATAACGACATATTATTATGTTGTGTGTGTCAATTGTATTCTTTTAACTTTGATGTAAAATGATATAATGTTACTAACTATTTAGAAACCAAACACTGTTGCGCCTTGTTATTTTAAACTAAAGAACAAAACTATGCAATCTCTCATTTTTTTCAAAAAAAATACATTAATAGCTGTATAACATATATTACCAGACACAATTTAAGAAGACACTTCTGGAATCACTTGGTTTAAATTGCTCTTAGCAAAACTGTCCCGACCGTTTAGCCTTTATTAAATTTTATTACATGCAGAAAAATGGCGACAACCTAAACATCAACGGTAGTTAAATTAAACATATCAACAAAGAAAACAAAAAGAGAATGCACATTAAAGCTAAGGTATGATTATAGAGATGATTATTCAAGAGAAAGTTATAATCTGCTTGGTCATAAAATTACCATTTAAAAATTAATGGATCTACAGAAAGATCTGGCGGCAAGGAAAATTGAACGTTTCAAAGTTAATGGCTTCTTAAAACCAACCATTGGTACATTGACAAATGCGCGGAAATTACTATGCACTGATAAGCATAACAATAAGTGAAATGTTTGATTTTCATTTACTTTTGCTATTACATTACATAAAGAAAATTTGGTCTAAAGAGCATAAATAAGGGCTAAATTATTGGTGAAGATCCAAAAATTGTGCCTGGGTAAAACCTAAAGCACAGACAAGATAAGAACTTTTTTGTCCAGTTTGCGTTATGCATAGAAACCCATCTGATGTCCATCTCAGAGCAGTTAGGGTCGCAGACTTGTATATATTCAACCTCTCACGGCGTGGATTCGAGTCCCGGTCGGGGCATTTATTTCCACGATAGGAGGTATTCCGGTACAGGATCGTGGGGGCTATTTACACATGCAATAAATCTTTTCCTACCAATATTTAGTTGGACGACTCGGCAGGGGTCGTATTTGTATTGGTGCGATGCTAAGGCACAATTCTTACTATTTTATCTAGTGTCATCTATATAATTTG
>CM017556.1:82018209-82117674 GCA_007844125.1 Sinonovacula constricta | reverse complement strand
TTTATTATATATAAAACCTAGCAAATTATAAAACAATGTCTTCGGGAATGTTCTAAAATTTGTTTTCTCGAAGATGCTTTTGACCAAAAAGGTAGTTTATCGATAGCTTCACGTTAAAGTTTTATGTTATCGAAAGACTTATTAAAAGGAATTAATTGAAAGGTAACACAAAATACTGTAAGTCCTTTGCTAACATAAACTGCAAAATAAATGTGAGTACCAAACGCCCTGCATGTGCATTTCATTAATCTTTTAGATTTGTTATTTTTGCATTTAGGTCCTAATTTTGTATTGCTTTAATTCTTTGTATAAAGCCATAACCCTTGAACTGATGGTCTCATATAATGTCCTAAGTATACGACTAGCAAAGTAAGTAAAATGAGTCAGATAGCAACATTCTTTTTCTGTAATATGTCTAAACAGTGTTATAATAAGCATTTTTAAAACCTCATTCTAACTTTATGAAAGAAACATTTTTTTACTAAACAAAGTTTGAAATATTGTACCATGTTTCTATACTTTCTTCTTAATATAAGTTTGCAAAAGCAGTTTTTTCTTTACTTTTACCAAATATCGCTTCAATTCCATTTTCGTCGTGTTAATGATGTATTAAATATAATCGATCCAATAGATAAAGGCCTACCCACAGTGCATAAATACTGGCCAAATGACCCGTATCATAAAGGCGTTTTTTTTTCTTTCAGTCTAAATTATAACTACTGTTGTTGTTTTTTATTTTAAAGGCAAATTATTGTAAGAATATATGAACCTTTTTCAGCCGACACACATTTCATAGTAGTTAGATGCACTTGTACTAGATTCATATTAGATTGGTATATTTTTAACGTCATAAAGCCAACAAAACAATATTAACAACAACTAAAGCAAACTATTTGAACTGATTAATTGATAATAGTTTTTAAACAATTTCATGTCCTTGTTGTACACATATAGGTCATCTCGTAATTTCAAACAAAGAAATAGATAATATTTTATTTAATAATGCAATATCTGTACATAATTTGTCTTACTTATGCATTTAAATAATAATAATTACGTGTTTTCTTTATACAATGAGCAAAATAATATGTTAATACAAGAGATATGTTGATGTAATATTTCTACATAAAGGCTACGTAACTTTAAACTAACTAGAACTAACGTTAAGTTAAGAAATTGGTATACTATCAAATTATAATTGATAATTATGCATATCTCGGAATTCTTTTAGATCGTATTCACGATTGTCTACATAATGTTTGAAAAGTTGTGAAATCGAGAAAATAGCTCGTTTTCTTTGACAGAGGACACTTATATCTTATATTATGTTTAAGGGAAATAATGATACTGCTCTTTACATATAGTTTAAAATGTAAACTTTTCTTGTGCAACTACGAGACTTATCTCTCAATAACACACTTTTGACAACGTAAAGATTACATACAAATGTTAAACAATAAACCCGATGACAGAAAGACGATTAACGATGTGTCTTTAAAATGTGCGAATATATGATATATATAGTTTATATATATAAGACGTGTCTTTTAAAATTGATAAGACTTCACATAGCAGTAAAAGTATTTAACGATTGTGGAAATAACTAAATGCTTTCGGATTATTTAAATATATGCGTATATCTAGCTTGCTTATAACAAAGACTTTTAAGGCAGTGTAATTCCATATGATTCCATACGGAACGTCTTTCGACTTACTACAGGAAAATATGTTCTAAATGTTCGCTTTATTGCCTAAAGACGTTTTAATATTTGACAAAAATGCATACTTTTAATGAGCATTTTATTATAATTTTAAAATAAAGGTAAGTGATTATTGTGTTTGACATCATATATCATATTTTTCTTTTTGTGTTATAGTTTTTTGGTAGGCATTTTTTCTTTTATAAAAATGGTCGCTAAATTTTTCTAACCTATATAACAAAGACAAATAAAAATAACTAAAAACAAAACGCACAAAAAACAAAACAACAAAGAACAAAGCAAAAATAAAAACAATTCAACAACAACAACAACAACAAACAACAACCCCCCCCCCAAAAAAAAAAATAAAAATAAATAAAAAATAAATAAAATAAAACCACAAAAATATCAACAATCAAAAACAACAACAAAACAAAACAAAAACATACAAAACAAACTACTATTGTTAAGATTCTAAGCAGTATGTTGCATTCTGTTATCGTTTAGGCATAGGCATAGGCATAAATACAGCCATTAGCGGTAAGGATATTTGACTGTAAAGAGACGAAGCTCTGACTTCACGTTATTCCACCAAAGTGCTAACTTGACTCAAATACATATTTTAAAATTAGTTATTTAAGAAAATTGGCAAATACTTGATAGCATTATCACCAAATGTCCCGAGTGCAAAAAAAATGTGTCCCGCCAAATTTGTGACAAAATATGTTAAATTATAATTATATTTTCTTTGCTGGCAAAATTTATGTCTGATGTTCTTTCTTTGCTGTTAACTGTCTGAGAATCAGTAATTACTTCAATTTTGTTTTACGTTGTGTTTAATTTTAATAAATGGTTACTTTTACATGAGTAGGTAGGAAGAAAGACAACATTAAATTAAAATTAAACAACGTCAGACAGACAACAACTTTATCTCGTTCATACATAAAATACAAGTAAATTTATTAACATCTTGTTTTCTTTTATATATCTACTTTTTGGTTTTTATTTAAGGAATTAAATTACATAAATATTTACTATATCGCATTTTAGAGCTACACAATGCACATAATTAAAAGCAAAACATGAACATGTGAACATACGTTGGCGACTAAAGAGGCACACTAACTAGATATAACATTCTTTACTACCACTTTTTTTAAGATTGTGTTGGGGAATTTAACTCCTAAGTGCATCTCATTAGTAATGTATATGGTGAAAAACGCATCAATTAAAATTATATTGCCAATGCTAAGGACCCAATTAGATGTCATTAACAAATGGTTAGTTCTGACAGCTTCCTTTTAACTACATTTCTGTTAAACTTTCATTATCCTTTTGTACAAATTTCAACAACAATAAAGATAATTAAAATGCATTATCGTTTAGTGCATACATTTTAGCAGCTTTATGAAAAAAAGCGCCTACAAGTTATGTTTGTCAAATAAACCTTTAATATTTTTTTACATTAACATCTGGCTATAAATTCAGGCAACCACAGCACACAATTTCTGAAGTTTCTGAAAATAAAGATAAGGGAGACCCGTGAAATGAAAATTAATTCCAGGAATTTTATCTTAATAATATCGTGTGCCCGTGTTGTTGTTTTTTTAAAGAAAACAACCTTTTAAATGTTTGACATTCACATGGGCATAAGGCTAAACTGGATTAAGACAGCAAATTTTACAAGATACAGATAAGTAAAATCGATGACAATAACCCCTCTCTACAGCAGACAAGTAATAGACGATCATGTAATGGTCCATTACTAAGGACGGCGTGTCCATCAGTCCTCTTTTGGATGAGTTTAGAAAGCATTAAATAATCCAAATGTATGTGCCAGGCATGTAGCCGGAGAAAGCTTATTCAGGTTAAAATTACGATGGTTTAGGGCATTCGTAAACTGATATAATACAATTATTATAGCCATCAATTTCCTCTTAGTTTTAACCAAAAACTCGTTGTTTAACAAGGTTCTTTCAAATATACTTAAAGTATGCACCGTTTCACGAAGTTAATGTTTAAAGACTACAAAATCTTTACCGTGTAATTGGCTTTATTAAATACGATAACCTGAAAGACACTATAATAATATATACTTATGTATATATATATATATATATAGACATTTACAAGTTATTCCCAGTGTATCATTGAACTATTGTACCAATGATGTGCCGCAAATACAAATTAGACGACTTCAGATGTTTTGGCCAATTATCCATCGTTAGTGCCCCGCAGGACTTATTTAAAGAATTAAAAAAATACATAAAACAACACGAACAAAACAAAAAGAGAACAATTCAATTACGTGACCACATCAACAAAAAAACAATTCGTTCTGTCTAACATACTATTATTGGGAACGGATAAAAAATTGTATGGTTTTTAGAGATAACCAATAACTTTTGTTCACTTACATGCCATCATTACAAACGTACATGTACATGTATGTTTACATAACAACAGGCAGACTTTGTAACATTATTCCATATTTAAAAATATAAGAGAACCTTATGTTTGCTGCAAGCAAATATCATACAAGTGGTGTCAAGGAAAAAGAAAACCTGACGGCTGGTTGCGCCTTTAGTCAAACTTGTTACGGAATTAATAATGGCATCCTGGTTTCAAATATATATTCATAGTATACATTGCAACAAATTTAACTTCTGTTTTCTGTACAGTTTTTTTCTGAGTTTATTAGTTTTAAAACTTCTGCGTTCAATAAGATGGGATATATTTAGAGAGGAACATATATATATGCCTAACTAGCAGAGATAATTGCACTAGACTAAAATCTGCACTAGGAAGTATTGAGTAAATACTGAGGCAATGAGCTCTTATGAAAAACATAATTATATTAACCATATTTTAACAGCAAGATTGGTAAGGTTAGCCTAATATGTACACAGTTTACTTCTTCATTGAGATATCTCTTCTCTATAATGTACATCTTAGTCGGAAAAAGAAAACTTCTGTTTTCTGTACAGTTTTTTCTGAGTTTATTAGTTTTAAAACTTCTGCGTTCAATAAGATGGGATATATTTTAGAGAGGAACATATATATATGCCTAACTAGCAGAGATAATTGCACTAGACTAAAATCTGCACTAGGAAGTATTGAGTAAATACTGAGGCAATGGGCTCTTATGAAAAACATAATTATATTAACCATATTTAACAGCAAGATTGGTAAGGTTAGCCTAATATGTATACAGTTTACTTCTTCATTGAAATATCTCTTCTCTACAATGTTACATCTTAGTCGGAAAAAGAAAACTGCCGATTCGAAGAATTTACGTACTTTATTGTGATGTTCGTGAGCTACATTACAAATATATCACTATCTATTTATATCGCTTTAACGATTCAATTTTTTCGCTTGTACGGAATATATTTTGTCAACAATTTAACTAATAGTATGAGTGGTGTTTTGTCTATGTATTTTTCAATAAAAAATTACAAAGCGTCACTTGTTCCTTAAGAATCAGTAGTTATATATATGATGCATATTTGTAGGGTATTATGATTTGTTTAATGATAACCTTTAAACCATTCGCAGCTTTGCATTAATTTGAAAAATAAAGTTGCTTAAATACATGTGTTAACATTCAAACAGTCGAATACACGCTATGCATTGCGATCATAGTGCGATGACGCCATCCGTTTTCACTTATTTCGGAAAGGAGAGGCAGGCCTGAAGTGAAATATTTCATAAAGTCTTAAAATATATTTTGCTGCTGTGACGAGTCTGCATCAGGTTAAATTTCCGTGTCTCTTGTTAAATATGCCATATGGACGTCTATAAATCTCTTTGCGTTAGACTGAATAATGCGAGCCTAAAACAACACCAGATTAAGTCCAGAGTTTGTAGTTTTCGTTTTGTTTAATGACACAATTTTGTAAATATGTTTAAGTATGCATATTTTTGTTTAAAAATAATGTTCAATCTAAAGGCTATCTTTCTATACAAATTCCTTTTTCTTCTACGACTCGTGTAGTAAACACAACTTATATCTAGCCTTAGAAAAGACTAAAACGATAAGCATTTTACATTAAGATCATCATTGGTTTTTACTCGAAAAATAATTGCATTTTTTGGTTCACTAGAATAAACAGGACTATAACAATCGCCGGCATTGCATGCAATAAATATTAATACCGTTATTTTTAGAACATATAAAATCCCCATGATCCGATAACCACAGACGCATTAAAAGGGAGAAGATTGTCGACAGTAGAAAAAAATCCTTTCCAGTAAACAAGGGGTTAAAGAATCGACACATATTTACCTCTGTATGTGCGTTATGCTATTTATTTATCTTCAACATAAACTGTAGTCAAATGCACAAGGAATAATACAATATATGCTTCAATTTAAGTCTAGCTTTCGACTAAAATATAATTAATCGGAGCTTTAATGTCTAACAAATGCATTTTTAATTTTTACACCATTTGCAAGCAAACTGTCCTTTCATTCGAAGCTAAATAATAAATAATAAAACACATACCCGTTAAGAAGAGCGGATTCCAAATCTTTTTTTAGAAGTATTGCTTTTTAATATTATTCTATTCTAAACATAGGAAGACAAGACATGATACATCGAGAGTTACAAAAAATATCCGACAAAGGAAAATAGAAACAAATCGAGAATTGCAAAAAGTTTGGAAATGGCAGCACGGAGGCGGCCTATGAGAAAGATGATAGCAGACTAAAAGTTTAGAGGAAAAACAACATACTAAGACAATAAATGGATTGTAAGATATAAAACAATTAAACGTTAACCTTTACTCTTTGAAATAACGAGCAGCTTTCTTTCTAATGATATTGTTATAAAAGTTTACATGTTAGTATTTTTTCAGTGTAGCGAATTATTAATTATTTTACACAAATGGTTAAACACATTAACATGGTGTCGTGTTTAATTTAATACAAAGCGTCATTATCACACTTCCAAATCTTGGTACTTGAAATGCATTAAGTCATCTGTAAGTATCACTTATTGTCGACCTATCTTTCACAATGTTGAAAATAAGCATCATGACCATTGCATAAGGTGACAGCGTCAATTTTAAAGTTAAACGACGCGATTTCTTATCAGACTTATATAGCTGATATAACAACAGATTAGCAGCGATAACTTCAATTATTAAAGCAGACAAGGTGGATTAACATGTTTCAAATAACTGTAGCAAATATGCTCTCAAGTAAATATTTTAGAGTAAAAACATTTTGGTTACATGTTTTTTACCTATTAATAATCCTACGTTCTTTGACCATATAGTTTTAGATAAATCTGTCCAGGACCTTTGCTTGGATCAAAACAAAAGTTAAAATGAGAAATAAGCAATGGAATCTGCTACTCAGATAGACAACACTAGGGTAAACAATTAATTCCCGAAAGAAACTCCTTCCTTAACCGAGACTGCTTGAACTACGGCGTGCTTACCCTCATAGCACTCGAGACATATATGGTATTTCAAACCTGGAATGCAATTATTCCCTTCTTATAATATTTCGAGAACTTTTTTACAAGTTGCACAAACACATCATACTTGATAAAGGTGGTACGAATGACAATCATCAACGCAATTACAGTTTGTTCCTGACAGATTCCCCTCTCGTGTTTGCCACTTATAGATACAAAAATACTTTGTATTTTTTCTGTCCCAAATATCTTACACCAGAAAATACTATTATTCCTTTATCCAGGTCATTTCATTACGAACTGAATTGCGTCTGGGAAATCCCATTTACAAACTGTGGGTCCTGATAACATACTGCCATTTGCAGACGGAAATCAATTTAGTGACAGATTACACATACTTGTGGTTGTGCCACACAAAAACAATGACATAGACATGATTGCAGTGATCACTACATTCAGATTGTTACAATGTATTTATTGCTGGTCTTTCTTTATTTCTACATCATGTGGTTATGCCACAGTTTGAATAGGGTTGTAAGTATCAAATATATGTTTATATATTTTTCTCTATCTATCGCTATCTAGTTGTGCTTAAAATAAATGTTACCAACAATAAGCACATGCACTAGTAATATTTTAGCAGCCATCTTTTAACTTCTGTCCAATTTTTTTTAATTAACATTATACACAATGCAGTTATATAAAACATACAAATCAATGATACCTTAACTAAAGAGAAGTGGACCGAAAAGAACTGTAATTTTGAAAAACAAAACTTTCTGATATTGTTTGAATGTCTTCCCAATAGTAACTTATCAAAATACCCGGAAAACCAAATAGAGAGTGCGTTTTATTTGATAGCATCCGCCCTATTAAAACGTACCCCAATCATACCAAACTGAACCAAAATGGTACCAAAGCGTTCCAAAATACAATGCTATTTTAACGCTCTTTAAAATCATCCGGTTATAGAGTCACATAATTAATCAAGAACGCAACCTTGCAAACAAAAATCATGTTTTAGTGTTTGTCAAAAATATGTGCACAACCCAGTAGTGACAGCCAATAATACCTCTTTTGTGTTTCCTTTTGAAGTCGAATCAATTTCGACGATTTGCATCCTAATTAAGTAAACCGCTTGGAAATAGATGCACGCGCCATAAGAACGGTATCGTTTCTTTATCACCAATTAAACTTTACCAATAAACACAACCACAGACTGTCTAATAACCAGTTAAACAAAACGCGAGGAAAGTGTCGTATAATATTATTTCTGGCCATTACTTCAAAGTCTGACT
The DNA here is from genome assembly GCA_007844125.1 of Sinonovacula constricta. NCBI lineage: Eukaryota > Metazoa > Mollusca > Bivalvia > Cardiida > Solecurtidae > Sinonovacula > Sinonovacula constricta. The sequence continues at coordinate 82,109,251 of CM017556.1, read as the reverse complement.
CAAAAAGTAATTTGAGTCGAGTTAGGTCTTGCAGTCTATACGAAATGTTCTTGTGTAAGGTCTTAAAATTTCTCCAATTTGGGGTTTGTAATATACGTAATATATAGATACAGTGTTCTTTCGCAGACCGTGATCATTTACAGACTAAGGGAAATGCACGCTGTTAGGATTTCTAAGTTGACGCAAACAATACGAAAACCTGAAGGGAACTCTTGTTTGGTGAATGTACAAAGACAATGAACAGCTGTGATAAAAGCTATCATCCGGTCCTATTTCCTGGTCACGTTTTCATCGTTCATTATGTTCATTATGGTCTTAAATTTATCTTTTATTTATCTTCGTCTTGGACGTCTACATCAGTGTGCGGTGACAGTATAACATTCTTTTAAAAGGATGTATATGTGACTAAAATCATTTGCCGAAGACGGTGTTAGCTTTTTTATGATTACTAAACCTCTAGGGTTTGAAGTTTATTGTATGTTATATCATTTAATTGTATTAGTATATTCTAACTTTTTTATGTTACGAAGGTTTCGAAATGCATGCAAAATCAAGTGACAATAGTTGTATATTTATTCATACAACTTTCATTTTAATGCAGAAATATGGCAGTTTTACATTGAAATATAAAACATGCTAATATAAATACTTCTGTGTAATTTAATATCTGTTGTGATTTAACTAAATATATTACATAAGGTGTTTCCTGTATGAATGTGAATTGTGTCATACTTTATGATGGTAAGTATCTGGTAATGCTACACCCTAAACCCCCTTTACTATAATTAAAGGAATCGAAGCAAAATATTGAAGATAGAGGAAAGACAGTGATTTTATAACTGTTTTCATCGCGTTGTTGGCAAATACTTTAAACAGATGGATATTATTTTAGAATCAATTGCATTCATTTTTTCATGAAAAAAATAATCTAACAGCCCTTTTTTAAAGTAAATACTCAAAATAATATTTTGGCCACAGAAGCATCCATATATATTTTTATTCTGGAAAATATTTCATAACAGGAAAAAAATTATGAAACAATATGTATCAGAAAATGAATATGACAAAAAAGTTGGTTACCAAGATTTAACGTTTAATTGCTGATCAAGGTTTGGCATTATGGATATACGTGCTTTTGAATGAGGCTAACACTATGTTGCTTTTAACTTTAAAATTTCTTAAACTTAGATGTTATACAAATAGATACTTATGAAATGTTTATTAGGTTGCAACGGTTTAAAACATTAAATTGTTCGACATTAAAGATCAGAATAAATTTGTTTTAACCAGTTAATATTTGTAAGGCCATTGTCCGTAGCCTGAAAACATCATACAATAAAAGCACATGGGCAGATGTGTACACATCCTCGGCTTGATAATATTTACTTGGGCAACTTACGCAAACATGCAAACAACTTAAAATGGAAACTACCTGTTTATTGTATTTAACTTTGCTGGCAGCATATTCTAGTTAACAATCATTTTCAGTACAAAAACAAAACACAACAGTATATGATATAAATAAAATACGGTTGCCAATGGAAAGTGGACTTGGAGAATAAGATTACAGAAATTTATGGATGTTGGAGACAAAGCAATCACAATTTGTGCGGTATCGTAGAAAATTATCTTGATAAGGTTTTGTAAGTTAGATAGATTTTCGGTTTTAAACGATGTTATGCTCAATAACCATTTTCACTTTGATTCCAAGCAAAGGTGAAAAATGCAGCACCGCCTGATTACTAAGCGAACTGTGTCCCTTTTATTTTCTTTTTTCCACTGTCTCTATGCAGTCAGATTGCAATTAATCATCACCAGTGTAAAGTGTCAAGTAAATCGCCGTCTTTTTTTGGCATTAACGTCATAGTTCATCGACTGTTCATGTATCCGTGTAGCTGATGCACACCATTCATTCTTACTATCTCAAAATTGTCGATGATGACAATGTTTAGAGTTGACATTTAAAATTGTATAATATTTCTAGGGTTATTATATTTGTCTGGGGCTTTCCTTCTCTATATAGCCGATCATATAATGGTATAAATGGTCGCTGAGATGCATTAAAAAAGCAAAACAAAACGAGACACATTTGTTATATTAAGATATTTTTAAGTCATTAAAGATACTCTTGCAATTATTCTTGCCCCCCCCCCCCCCCCTCTCTCCAAACGTCACCTCTCTTATACATCAGTTCAATTTACCACCAGTCGTTTTCAAAGTAGTTTTTCATCTCAAGAACGACAGGTCTCTAAAACGGCTACCGTCACTCATGTTTACTTCCGTGTCGCTTGAACCTCCTCCCTTGAACGGCCAATGTCGCCAATTGTCGTTAACCCTCGGCATCTTCCGTAATGTCGAGCGATATCGGAAATTTTGAAAATGAAACACAAAAGCTATTCGTGACAGGTTCCCGACAATACGCCTATTCCCATATCGACGGGGACAACTAAGTATAAACTTCAAACCAACATTGTTTTCACTTTTCTTTTGTGTTTTACGTAACTGTCAAAATATTAGGACAATTATTACAACAAACATTTGCCGCCTGAGCAACTGCAAGTTACGTCGAAAATTTATGTAAACAAAGGTGACAGGACAACTCGCGCCGAAACAACTCGCGCCAGGTAAAACTCGCGCCAAAATTGGTCAACTCGCGCCACATATAGCACATAAGCATATTAAAACACTACAAATCATAATACTGTACATAATTTCAATCATGTTGAACGCATAACATCACCATTTCTGTTATTTAATACCAATAAGCATAACATTTTGTTTCTTCTTTTGTCAAATTTCATAGAATATCACAGACTTTTTAATCATACTTTTCACAACTACTACCTCAAGATCTTACTTTTAATGTAAGACTCGTACAATATTTATCAATTTTTAAGCAAAAATAGAGATACTTTACCTATAAGGTTTTCTTATCTGTTATTGTTTTTCTCTTTAACAGTATATGTTGTATAATGAAAATGTGTAACAGCTGTTCTACGACAATTTCAATTGCTATGTCATCATGTAACCTTTGTGTTTTGAAACTATATTATCCTGTGTGTCCCCCATCCACCCCACCCCCACAAACCTCCCTACTAACAAAATATCCCTACTTCCATTAACATCACCTCTATTCTAGAATCTCACTTGTTTGACCGAACTTAACATAGTATTATATATAAAACAAATTGTACAGATCCTTATTTTGTACATGTATGTACATGAGTGTTAATAAAGTATTTGTCTGTCTGTCTGTCTGCCTACCGCACGTTAGCCAATTAAGGTAAATAAACCAATCACGTACTTTATGAGTAATGGTGCGGTTTTTCATTGCACCAATCAATCGGTGATTGGCAGGTGGGGTAATTCTGGAACAATTGACTTCTGGAATGAATTTGTCATCAGTGTGAACAATAGTAAAGGTGAGGTTTCCTATAAATACCCTTCGTTTTTTAGCTACCGTACATCATCTCAAAAACTGTGTTAATTACTGCTGTAAATTACTGTTCAGTACAAATGGAATGAAAAAATTCTGTCACTTGCACAACGTATAACTGTTGTTAAGCTTCTTGACTCAGGAAAATCAGCTCAGGCTATAGCTGACAGTTTGGATGTGGTAGAACTCATGTTCAGGTAATACTTAACTTCTTGGCTAAAATATCAGACTTTAAGTGCTAAATATGGATGTATAGATTAATCATTTACAAATGATAGGCAAAATTCAAATTCTTCAAAGGTAAATTCATTTCTTAAAGTCATATTGCTAAATTAATCAAACTTCATTCCAGTAACTCACTAGGCCAAAGTATAAAACAGTTGAAAGAATTAATCATTCAGTTTGAGGTTTAATTATGATTTTTTTTTAACATTTTTCTTAGATTTTATGAAATGAAAGTGGATAACATGTAAAAAGAGATAGTTATATAAATATTATTTTAGAAAATCGCCGAAGACAGCCATCAACTAGTTTTAAAACCCTGAATAATACTGATACAAAAATACTTAGGCATATATAAGGGTTACTTCTCTAGAGGAACAACCTCTCTTAATCAACAACTTTCTCTCCTTCCGCTCGATAATGCTTGAGATAGAGAGAGAGAGAGAGAGAGAGAGAGAGAGAGAGAGAGAGAGAGAGAGACACACACACACACACACACACACACACAGAGAAAGAGAGCATTGAATGTATAGCTTTGGTCAGATGTATTTATTTCATGACTTCATAACCTATATCCATTTAAGTATCATTTTTAATCCCGTTTTTTTTTATTCTTCTTGTTTTTGTTTAGTTTTAGTCTTTTTTGAGTTTTTGGTTGTTCTTTTGGGTCACGGTAAAATTCACTTGTAATATTTTATATTTTATATTGCCTATATGTTAACAATGTCTTAAAGAGATTTGAATATCATGTTTGAAATGATTAATCTGTTTTGATTTTTTGCTAACGGATGTTCATTTTTCCCAGACGGCCAACTGAAAAATGCTTCGGACAAATAAACTCATTTGTCACATGCTTAAACACTTAAGCAGGCCATTAAAATCTGACTGTCAAATTTGGCTAGTATATTCAAAGATCTGTCTTTTTTCAAGATTTAAAGATGTTGAGACGTACACACGCAAAAAAATCAAGTGAAAGTAATAAGAATATACGCTTAAGTATACATTTGTGAATTATCAGAAACATTCTACAGGGTCAGTGGGCGAGTGTAATGATAACACCAACGTGCTATATTCTAGACACATAATGACTGTTTCATCTGACCTAATGATGACATTTTCTATTTCTGTAAGATTTAATGACCGATCGATCCAAGCTAGCATCAGGTGTCACGAGGTAACGGAATCGGCACGATGCAATTTGTTGATTTCAGATGTCTTAATTCTGATTTCTTGATGATTGGGCTTCGAAGGATGAATACTATATAAGGCTCCACTCTCCAAGTTTGTTAAATACTCAGCATGCTACATTCACCCACATTACACACTACCTGGTACTAAGCAAATGACTTTCTCAAAATTGTAAAACGATACTCTGTTTTAACTCCCGATGCAGGTGCCTACTGTTAGTTGTTTCACTTTGACGGGATATTTTTATTTACACTGTTTGTGTGATAGAAAAACCTTCAGGAAGTGCGAGGTTGGAGCGCTCCACAAACCAGGTTTAAGCACCCCCGTTGGCCCTTTTGCCAACTGACCGTTCCAAGGCGGTAACTGATGGTTTTTCTTTTTGTGTGTTATTTCTCGTCTCTGTGTTTTTGTCACATTTACATTTACCTTGTCTGCCTTGGTCTGCAGGTAGATAAAATTTAATTATCTGTGAAAATTTTGATAGGACCTTTTCTTATTTACCTACTTATATAAACTGAAGTACTTATGCAACGACATGAAACCTTCAATGATATGTGGAATTTATTATTTCATTTTGCTACATACCAAAAACTTTTTTTTTCTATACGTATAAGCATGTACTATCGACTGTAAACAATAGTGGTGTATGTCTTCTAGAAAAATGGTGTGCATTAAAGAACATATCCTATTAAATTAAAAATATATTTACATGGTTTTTGAAAATGTTCACAAGTGCTTATTTGCATTTTAATACTTTTAAACTCTGACGCTATGGCTTCTACGTCGCCATTTAATTTTCCTGTTTGTTTGTTTGTTGGGTTTACCGTCACACCAACAATATTTCAGTTATCTGGGGAGGGTGTCCACTAGAAGCAGATATAGTGCTGCCTTCACTGTGTATAGCATGTCGTGAACACCTGAAATGATTCCACATCCAGTCACATCATCCTGCCACCGGGCCAACCAATCGTGGAACTACCATATATTTGCTTCATCATTAGCAAGGGAGCTTTAACATTACCATTTAACGACTTTGGTATGTCGCGGCCCTGGATCGTATCCGGGGTCTCCCGTACTCGGAACCGACGCTCTACCGACTGCGCAACCGGCTCCGGTTTTTATATGTCTGATGCCTTGTGTACAGTAGTTTCTTCTCCTTCTTTTCCACTTCCGCATTTAACTAATTTATTCAGTCTCACATTTCAACAACGTCTCCTTTACTATTTCTTTCACAGACTGGCACGAATTATTTTCTTACCAATAATTTAACGTCTCTTGTTAATGTTACTTGATAACACGCAAGTTTCGCGATATATTATTTTCGTCGAGAGAAAATTCAAGCCGAAATATAAATGTTATTTTATTTTTATCCATAGACAAGAACTATGTACCCAACGTCCATTCAAACACAACCCAAGCTCATAACATATAGAGATAAATGCAGCAAAACCAAACCAGTTATTGAATATTTATTTAACACTTGTCGCTAAACAGACATTTCTATTCTAAATAATTGAATGTTTCCAAAGTATCAAAAGTAAATGGATAGTAACTCAAAAGAAACTAGCAGCCGAAGTTTCTGAAACGGCAATATCGTGTCAGTCAACATGCATACATACGTCAATATTTAAAAAAGGCAACATTAAAATAAAGTACATCACAAATAAATTACATAAAAAATAAATTACATAATTTGGCAAAATACAACATTTACCTTATTTACTCCGCAAATCTTTTACCGCCTAAAGCCAGTTTAATTATAGTTACACAGCACAAATGATGCGATTATTCGAATATCAAGTAGTGACAGTTGCAGAACAAAGATATTGCAATGTTGGATATTAGAGAATTTGCCTGCGTCGTTTATTTTTAAGGGATGTCATTGGTGACAAGTTTGCACAGAAAACCTCAATGATGTAAGGAATTTTAAGGGCGTTTATATGATCATAAAAGGATTGTTATTTAATATCGCTTTACCGACAAAGTACCAGTAAAATCAAACGTTTATACACTTTTATTTCATTATAAAACGTTACACACCAATTGTATTGTAAGATAACATGGATAATGAATACATACTTAAATTGTGAAGACACCTTATGTGAAACAGTCAATTTAGTCTATTTGTACTTTCATATGTTGTGCTTACTAAGCACAATCTAAAAGCCCACAAGGTTTTGATTGTCCTGACCGAAATTACGTTATTTTAGCTGGACGATAATAGTGAATTAACAATCTTTTATATATATGTGTACTCTAAATAATTTGCTTATGTTACTAGCTTATATCTCTATATTCTGCCTATAATCACACATGATTTTGATTTGCTCTGAATTATCATAATATTTAAAAAAGCAAAAAACATACTATTAATGATATACTGATTTATATGTGCCTATAGTCGATACACGTAAAATGATCAAGATCTAATTTATTTATTTATAATTACCAAAATAAACAAAGGGTAATTGCTTAGATAAGGATAACTGTTTGAGCAATTATTTCTTAGTTATTCCCATTATGTACCAGTTAACTGTATCTCAACATTCAAAATGTATGGCTAACGCCAATTATATATATAAAAAAAACTTGTTTAAAATTGTGTTTATTGGTAGACTATCACTATTTTATTTTCCGATTTCGTAAATATTAATAGTGCTGTCCTTGCTGTACATAGCATATGGTGAACTAACCGTGATGATGTCACACCCAGTCACTTACTTGACGCAATTACTACCATCCGTAGAACAAGACGTGTGTTTACTGAGAGTATTTTATGCAGCTTTGCCACTATTGTTTTAACGTACTAAGCATGTCGTGCTCATGGTTTAAACCCTGAGAATCCCTACCTGGAACCACCAATTTTTCAGTTGTGCTAATGGGACTAATCTATGGCAGTAAGACATATACAAATGTCAAGGTTTGCGACAATGGATGCTTTCTAATAAACATATATGTAACGATCATCGTTCATAAAGAACTTCAAATAATTTTCCTCACGTTAAAAAAATAAAATATTGCATAAAATAAAAAAAATGCTTAGACATTTCTCAGATTGAATGATTTAACGAAGGAATTTGAGGAAATGTTATTATACGTTAAGAAATATTGTAATATTTAAGAGTATTTAGTTTAAAACAGAAGAAACAAAGATTCTTTATGAATACTATCTCTGGTTTCTTCATTAATAATCAACATAGAAGAAGATAAATATTTATTTCAAACAATGGCAAGGTAACCTTTTTAAACAGCGCTGTTTATGTTTGATATTTTGAATGGTAAAACCGTTTACGCTTGACGGCGTCCGTGGACATTTCACCTTTTTGATGTCCCATAATTGTCAAGCGCTTGCTGCTGATTACTGTTTTAAGTATGTCAACAACGAAATCACATACTTAGCAACATCAAATGACACCAATATTTCTCTGATTAGTCACGTCTCTTAATTCGAAAGTATGTTTCAGGCAAATGATCTTTTTTCCTATAACATGTATTTATGTTCCTTTAACATCGGCTAAACTACAAAATTTCTTTCTTTCACATTTTGTTTATATGAAAAAAATATGTCAAAATAAATAAATAAAATCAATGTTAACCCAAATGGAAGCAATGCAATAATGACGTCAGGGAAATCAAAGTTAAAAGCATTGATGATGCATAACATGAAGAATGACGCCTTCGATTTAAGTAACATAAACAAAAGTATTTCACACGTGTATGTCCTTTCCGTGTGGTCAGCATGGATGCATTATAAAATAGGAACAAATAAACTGCCATACTGTTCACAGCGTGTCATCCCGCATTGCCGATAGCAATAATTAAATGCTGTCTGTAAGAGCTGCCTGGTGAAATGTCAGGAAAACAGTATGCAATTATCCTTGACATTTCCTTGAGGAAAATTATAGCCAAACTGTAAACATTCATCATATTCACCGACACGATCACATGACTAATAGAAGGTAGACGCATATTTTGATAGCGACTGGGCGAGTATACGTTAAAACATTTTAACAGCAAATTGACAATAACAACAGTTTAATGTCCTTTTAAGTGCATACTGAAAACTATGCTGAACAATTCTTGGAAACATCGTCATTGCATTTCAATTAGGTTTCTCGTGAACGGATAATTCATTAGGACATCCTTATGACTTTATGACAGCCTTGGTTTCGCCTTTTCTTCAACTGCCCTTTGGAATACTTCAAAGGTCACGGCACCCTTTGTTTATATTTCTTCTTTTTAAGGTTGTGTTGACTTCGGCTTTGACTTTTATTATTATTATTCAAAAGGATTGAAACTTTGGCTGAACATATTTTGACAGAATAAATCGATTTTAAAAGGAATTTAAGGATACCGGTTGAGTGGCCTCGTTCTTAAATCATACAACAGATGACGACTGAATTACTCGTAACTTCAGTATACATGTTTGATGCTAACTGTTGATGTTTGAAAAAAGAAATCTGAATTTGTTAAACATCAGTTTGAATTTTGAAAAGGAAGCTTTCTAGTTATTGATGTCCATATAAACATATGGAATAATGTTCACAGGGGTGTACTTTTTAAAGTATTAACTGTATCGGCAGATCAGACATACGTTTATTTGTTAACAATTGCAAGATGTTTAAAAATGCAGACTCGCATCTGTAAGATACATTGAAATGCTTCCTAGATATTCAATGTAGTTTCACTTTAAGCAAAGTTCACTGACAATAAAGTTGTATGCTTTCTTACTCCCATATTCATCGGAACTATAGAGCGTCGGTTCCAAGAACGAAGCTCTCGTGATGAGAACTAGTACTGCGACATACCAATGCTGTTACAATTGTTGTGTTATATTGTCTATACTAACACCTAAACAATTATACATGTAGCCACGACAAAGAATAATTTGACTGGGTTAAGTATCTTTTCAGGCATTCTATAAACTGCTATGATAGCACAATATTTAATCTAGGATATCTGAAATATTGAAATGGGACAGTAAACATAAGCAAACCTCACACAAATCAGCATAAAGACAGACAAGCGCTGGGACAGTACAGCTCGAATCAAAATCCTCCCCTTTAACGCAATAATCATTACACCGGGCACCTTAAACAAAGGAATAAGGTAATTTTTACGAATTCTAAATCTATTACAATAAGGTTTTTTCGCATCATTTACTGACAAACAAAATACTTAAATAGTCTGCTGTATAAATTTACATATAGTCTTATTATTTGAACAATAAATTTGTTAAAATGCGACAAAGTGTAAATATGGAAATTACTCGATGTCGTTTTTGTCTGATATCGATTATCTCATTGTTAACATACCATTTATTTCTAGGGAATATAAAACTCGTGAAATGCTAGAGATCATTTACGTTTTACCGTGTGAATGTCTGATGTTTAAACAGAAAATATGATTCACTTTAATTAAACAATTGTTTTGCTTTCAAATAAACTGATTTAGGCTTTATATTGCTTAATTTATATTAAATGTACGCTGTGTTTCTGCATTCGATTGTCTTTTGACATAAAGTGTAGGTTTTTAAATGCTACAGCCTTTTGACATGAAATGTTTAAACAGCAAGCTATATTTTAACATTGACACAAATAAAGGTAAAAGCAGCGAACATCCATTTTATTTAGAACATACCAGAAATATTAAGATAATCTTACTGTTTTGTACAACAAAGTAACTACCCTTTTATTTTGACAAATGCAAAAGAAAACATAACTATGGTATGTTAATTGAGTATTATTTAGAATAATACAAAAAGTTCAACTTTACGCCTTTCTGATCTACCTACACACATTGTCTTATCAAACATGCAGTTTTTGTAGACTACACTGATCAAATGTCTATCGATCAGCTTTGAAAGGAGGATGTCTTATCATATTTACAGGACAGTCTTCGTAGCTATTTAGCCTGTGGTGTAGTGGTAGAGTCGCCGATGTGTAACTCCTTTGACTGCTTAGCTTCTCACCGCGTGAGTTCGAGTCCTCTTCGGGCGGAGGACTTAATGTGAGAAGGTCTTCCAGCTGACCTACGGTGCGCCGGGGGTTCTACCCAACCATCTGATTGGGACTTTCTTCCACCAAAAGGCTGGACGTTGCTATAATGATCATGAATGGTCGCTGCAATGTATTTAAGAAAAACAACAACAAAAAAAAACCTGCTTATCTGTACCGGCAGTTTATATTTTTTGTCTTTCGCTTGTGATTTATATCAGGATGACTTGAGTATGGAAAATGTTTCACGTCAGGTGATGTTACTACGATTCCACATTGCGAAAATACTGGTTCTGCTTTAACATTATATTTGAATAAAACTTCGATTGAGTGCCGTTTAATATAGCTTATAAGGAATTTAGAGTTCTGTGCCTTTAGCGCTTATAGATAAAAGAGCTAGATTAAAATTACAACGAACTACGTGACAATAACCTTTAATAATACACAGATTTATACATGTTTACGATTTAATTTGTCTATAGAAGAATGCTCCAACTCGATATAACGTTTGTATGTGACGGGTTTGATACACCTGTGTATTTATCATCGAACAAACATATTTAATAAGATACACTAATACTGTCTTGAGAACGTAACGGTGGAGCTTAATGAGTCAGCGAATCATAACTAGCAACGGAACACTGCCTAGGGAGCATTTATGCATACCAAAATGCACATACACCAATATTTCGACGGTTATGTTAACACCTTTTACATATCTTTTATCATCTCACATTAATATTATTCTTTAATGTTCAGCAATCATAAGAGATCGTTTTTACGTATATGAAACGAAGCCTTTTCTTGTCGTTTGCGTGCGTATTATGATAAATGGCTATCGTAAAATAAGATATGTCTATGCCGTTTTTCGCGAGGACCTTGAGTGTCAAATTAATGTGTACATTTATAAAAGGGCAGAATAAAGTTGCCAAATTGCACAAGACAACATATTTTGTACCGTGACGGATGCATAAGGTTTAGTAAAATTTGATAAAACCTTTCCTTTTCCACTCTGATACGTGTCATTATAGTAGTTCATATCCTTACACATTAATTTTATAAGGAGAATAAATAAAGGAATCGTGTGTTGACTAGTTCGTAGAGTAACTTAATACTTTGTTGTAGAGCCAACAAGAAACGCTTTTGATGGTAAAGACAAATCGTTCAACTTTGGTACACATTTGCCTTACAACAAATGACGTAGAAAATTAATAAAAGTAAAACAATGGAGCTATAAAATGTTCAGTTCAAAGTTATTGTGTTTGTATATGGTTCACAGCGAAAGCGAGTAAGGGTTGGTTCTAGTTAGGACCTTTTTCCGTCACATACTGTATTCTTTTCCACTACTGGCGATCGATATTGACAAAATAGTCAATGTGTGAACACATGAATAGATATAAGTAAAATGAATTGCTCACATCTAAACAAAAAATTAAAATCTGAATTTAAACATATAAAGTTTGTCTCGAATTTGAAACACGATTAATGTGCGTGCATATAATTAAATAGTAAGGAATACGCCATAGGAAGCTAAAAAGGTTTTTACTTCTAAACGCATACATTTCAACCTTAATTACGATATGAAACAATGACCTTATCATTACTTAAAACAATTAAGTTATCTGCCTTATTTACCATACTCAATCATTGCAATGTTTCTCGTTTTACAAATATATGCTATGAATAATTGTTGAGATGCTAGCAATCTAGCTTCAAGTGAGCGGTTATTTACTTGTATCTAGCATCACAAGGACCTTCTATGGTATATTTGCAAACAACCGCAATGTAATACTACCGTATTAATAAGTTTTCAATTAAATATTAAATAATGATCAAATGTATAACAGTTTTGATTAAAGAAAAATAATAACAATGCTTAGAATACTTTAATAATACAAGATTGTATAAAGGCCAAATTATTGCGCCGTTTTAGCATCGGATGTGGAAAGAATGGCATGAATAATAACCCAAACGATACAATATACATTTTGTGTACCGGGAAACTAGTAAAAGGGCAATAAAGAGGCACGATTCGGACCATGATTGATGCATACGTCAAAATATAGGCGGGAATCGTGGAGACAGTGTACTGTAGGACGAATCGTCAAAAATATATGCAAGCTATACATATTTCAGGAGTGAAGAATGGAAAAAAGAAGGAGAAAGAATGAAGATGAGCTATGGAGAGGAGTGTGGATTTGGACACGTTAGAGGGAGGGGTATTCACGCCTCACTGTTGCTAGATTGTAAAATACAATGGGATGATGATGCGTTCTACTATGGAGCCCCGTTACGTCACACTACGGACGAACAAAATTATTTCCATTCTAACATGACCATCCGATTTAAGTTCGCCCTATTAACGTTACGTATGGGAACACATTCTCGTGAAGCCCTCAACATCGGCTGTTCCATCAATTAAACTTCCCGTCAAATAACGCCAAACTCTTACTTCAAAGCGACACAATGTTAATTCTAACTTCCCGCAATTTGATCTACTTTAGTCATTTACAACATAAATAGCACGCATTATTCATAACTAAACAGATAGGTAATTCAACAAGGTAATGCAAAAACTGCATCTGAAATTTTTGTCAGTTCTGGTCATGTGGCTGGTCAATGTAAAACTTTGGAATGATTTTTTTTGTTTCTGCACCTATGTGAACTTTTAAGATGTATGCAAAATATGTATACAACAGGTGGTTATTAAGTACATTTCAAATCGAAACCTATCGGAACGGTTGGATATTATGCCAAATGTACAAATTAGCATACACTATTCTCTTGTACTTATTACTCGTAAGCTTGGACAGATTTCTGGATAAAAACACTCTCTCACCTCATCTGGTAGTCTATCCAATACAGTGTTTATACCAGGTGACGTTCGATTTCATGCATAAAGGATGGTTTATCGGTTAAAGACGGAGGTCCTCGATTAAGGGAGCAACACAATTAGCGACACTGTTACGCCAGGCAAAAAATAGCTGATTATTGTTAAATATACCACGTTTTTGTCTATATGAGACATATTGAGAAATGTTTTTTTCCTATTATAATTACTTTTTACAGTATGCATTTATATGAAGTTGTTGACATCTATCCATAACGTAGTCTAGACAATTTTGATTATTTTGATCTGTTTTACTTTGGCATTTTACGAAGAATCGGGAATAAATGTACTTTAAATATTATTTTTCTAGGCACAATCATTTTTTTCTGCTTGGCGCAGTCTGTCTTAAATTATTTGAAACATGGTAAATGGTGAATAACTGTCACAATAAAAGAAAATAAACACGGATTAAAAAGTTTTTTTTCTTCGATTCTCTGCTTGATTCCTCTAAGACTGCATTTCATTAGTCAAGTAAGTAATTAGGACATCGCATCATTTAAGTAAACGCATTACATTGAAGTGAGTTTTGAAAATAATATGCGTGTTTCTAGTTAGTGCTTATTAAATGATTTTCCACATCATAGAAAAACTGTAAAATAAAACTAAGGACGATTCATTCAAACCAGCATCAGTCAATAGTCGGAAAATTTTAGGCATTTAAATTAAAGTAATCGAGTCAAGGAATTCTCATTTGCTTTCCCCGAAGGGCAATCGTAGAAACCAGCGTGTTTTTTAAAGTTAATGTCACCATAAATTTCTCTCATATGATCATCCCACACTTTGACTTTGCATTTCCGCTACGCTTCTGGGCCCAGCTTAGATCCCGCATTTGACGTTGACGATCCTGCTCCGGTGCATGTAACTTGTGTGTTGTCTGGAACACTTAATTCTAAAACTCATTGTCTGTAAAAAATACCTTATTAAATTCCCCTTGCTATCATATAGAATCAATAAAAAATGGAAGAATGATAACATCATATAACCATAGTGCATGCATGTCTTTTGTAACGATTATGGTTGCAAAACATTCGACTAATGTTCTAATTAAAGTTCCAAGCTTATAAGTTATGATACTAAATATCTTGAAATTATGTCCTATTGTTTCCTGGGTAGCATTCAGTGATCAATTTTGTATATTTGTACATATATATGCATTGCGGCCTAACTGATTTATTTACCCGTGTGTGTACAACACACACATCAATTAAACCAGCCATATCATTGGCATCTCAGTTATATATCAAACTATGTAAATTTTAATATGCCTTTAAAGTAAATACATATGTTTTATTACATTTTATGTCACATCGCACCGACACAAGTTTGCTTGTATTGTTGACGTCCAGTAAAATACTGCCGGAAGAGGAAGATCACATACCTAGTTATAGTTTGAATCAGAGGCGAAAGAAGTTACTTTATCAAAAGGCAATATATATATATATATATATATATATATATATATATATATATATATATATATATATATATATATATGTTATGCTTGTGCTAACTACACCAAAAATATGACGAATTCATCCTGTTTCTGGAGTGTATCATCCGTTAAATCTGTATGATAATATCTCATACATGTCTGAATCGTCTGTAAAGTGGACTTCATTACATTTTCATACGTCATTGTTCTAGGCTCTTACAAATTTCGACATTAAGGTCTTCCATTGTAAATAGCACAGCCACTCTCATTGGTAGAATGTTCAGATTTCGCCATATACCACTGAAGCTTAATAAATTACGTTGAAGAATTTCTATAAGTCTAAAAGTAACAAAGTAAAAAAAATAGAAATATAAATTAAACAGTTTCCTCCTTAATTTCGGTTAAATACATTATTAAGATTATTACTTTTTCATGGACCTTAATATTTGAGGTTTTATTCCTCAAATCTTTTAAGACTCCAGACTATATTTATGTCATGACTTGGTTTTGCTAGTGCTTCCAATCGCAATTATGCCATTTCTAGGACTTTGCAAAAACATTACTATTTACCATATTACCATAAAATGACTCTTCTTCTACGCCTTCAAAGTTTCACCACAATTGCTAATTTGAAGTCATTTAGTGCCTGTTTTGAATGAAAACGGCATTATAAGTTGAGGAAAAATCAGATCATTAATACTGAGGCAAACCTATGTTATTAATGCCAAGGGACAAGTATTGAAACTTACACCGTTCAATATATGTTGAACCAATTCTATCACAATCAATTACATATTTTGAAATTCACGGTAAAGTGCGATGAAATCTTTTATATCTTAAAATGACACACCTTTGCGCTAACGCTTTCCTTTTGTTGAACCATCACAAAGTGAAACTGAAAAAACAGCCGGAGGTCAATTTTAATACGACATTGAATTTGTACATTTGTAGTAATCTAAATGTTTGTCAAGCCAATTAATGTTCGTAGTGATATTCGAGTCATACTATCAAATAGTGTTGGCATATCTGACAAAAAATGACCGCATGTTTAAGCGACGATCTTTAATACTGAATACGGTTGTACATTCCATTTGTAAAATGTGCCTTATGATAATATATACTGTTCTGACCGTTTGGAGATCCGTTTTCTATTAGATCTATTTAAATAAGGGAGAATATTCAGCAATAAAATCGTTTTTCAAAAAGCTTATATCAAACATTCAAATAAATACTGCGTAATGTAAAACGTTAGCATACCAAATTGATTTTGCATTCTTATTGATCAACTGTTTTGAATGGTGGTTTATTGCTAGTGTCCTAAATATTGCAAAAACTGTTCAGGAAGATTACTTATTGGACGATGTGCTGTCTTTTACATCTTTGTATTGAATCATCACGTGGTACAAATCTATTGCAAAGGTTGGTCAGAAAGTGGATATTGAATAACCATATTTTACATTGAGGTGTCCAATAGGATATGCACTTTAAAGCCATGCTAACTAAACCTCCTAAAACAGATGGTATTATAACAACAACGCAAATGATGTACAAGGCCGGGAAAAATAGAATAGTAAAGAAATTCAAAACAATCAAAACAATCAAAGTTATGCATTTTTTTTTGGTAAGAAAATATGTTTGAAGTGTTAAGAATACAATAACGATCGTGATGACAAGATGGAAATTTTTGTAGCACTTACTACTGTATGGGCTGATGTGTCTGAACTAGTTAAAATATGTTAAAATGGAATTTTAAAATACGACAGACATGTTATTAGAAATGCTTTGTTAAAATTGTATCAGAAAATATTTAAATAACGACATATTATTATGTTCTGTGTGTCAATTGTATTCTTTTAACTTTGATGTAAAATGATATTATGTTACAAACTATTTAGAAACCAAACACTGTTGCGCCTTGTTTTTTTAAACTAAAGAACAAAACTATACAATCTCTCATTTTTCAAAAAATATAACATTAATAGCTGCATAACATATATTACCACACACAATTTAAGAAGACACTTCTGGAATCACTTGGTTTAAATTGCTCTTATCAAAACTGTCCCGACCGTTTAGCCTTTATTAAATTTTATTTAAGTACATGCAGCAAAATGGCGACAACCTGAACATCAACGGTAGTTAAATAAAACATATCAACAAAGAAAGCAAACAGAGAATGCACATTAAAGCTAAGATATAATTATAGAGATAATTATTCAAGAGAAAGTTATAATCTGCTTGGTCATAAAATTACCATTTAAAAATTAATGGATCTACAGAAAGATCTGGCGGCAAGGAAAATTGAACGTTTCAAAGTTAATGGCTTCTTAAAACCAACCATTGGTACATTGACAAATGCGCGGAAATTACTATGCACTGATAAGCATAACAATAAGTGAAATGTTTGATTTTCATTTACTTTTGCTATTACATTACATAAAGAAAATTTGGTCTAAAGAGCATAAATAAGGGCTAAATAATTGGTGAAGATCCAAAAATTGTGCCTGGGTAAAACCTAAAGCACAGACAAGATAAGAACTTTTTTGTCCAGTTTGCGTTATGCATAGAAACCCATCTGATGTCCCTCTCAGAGCAGTTAGGGTCGCAGACTTGTATATATTCAACCTCTCACGGCGTGGATTCGAGTCCCGGTCGGGGCATTTATTTCCACGATAGGAGGTATTCCGGTACGGGATCGTGGGGGCTATTTACACATGCAATGGATCTTTTCCTACCAATATTTAGTTGGACGACTCCGGCAGGGTCGTATTTGCGTTGGTGCGATGCTAAGGCACAATTCTTACTATTCCATCTAGTGTCATCTATATGATTTGGCACAACATATTTAATGTTTTATCATTTTATTCACTTATCTTTGCTATTTACTTACATCAACTGCTTTGTCTGTCCTGTTTACTTACAGTCACAAAATCTGTACCTTTTATATGGATCTGAACTTATTTTGAACGAATTGATATTGTACTACTATTTTACCAAATACATGTACTTTAAATTCAGTTATATTTTATAGGGATCTATTCTGTATAAATGTTTTATATAACTCTCATTGTATGGCAGTCGTCTAAACTTAATTTAACTGATCGACCGTCATTAAACTTTTATTTGTTACCGATTTCAATTAACGTCTGTGTTATCTTTTTAAAGGGTACATTAAAAATATCTAAACATAGACAGTGAATTTTCTGTAATCCAATTTTAAGGTTAATTTGTAAATATTAGACACTTCTTTTATATAATTTCTTTACCTGTGTATCTGTGCGCAGTTATTTAAGTCATAAGCGTGTCAAATATGGTTGATCATTCATTCCAAGACGACTATCAAGTGACTGCAAAAAAGTTATAACCTTGACCTCATTTAAACAACGAATATTAAACAGAACAAAGCTATTAATAAGAAATGATATCTTCAAAGGTCTGAAAAAATATTTTTAAAGCACTATGCATTCTAATTTAAGCTAACCTACAACAATAAAGTTTGTGTAAACTGGAATAAGGCCAATATTTAGGCCAGTTATTCTTCTAATTGAGAAGTGCTTAAGATTGCCTTTAATCCATAATATCTTCATAATGTGTTAAGTTACATGTCTGTATTTTTTCATGACACTTTAACTTTGTTATTCTGAGCTTAAAATCACATTGAAACTTCATACATAAGCTTCGTTTTGATAGTATGAAAATTTTGACTTGAGCTTTAGTCATAATTTAGACTTAAAATTGTTGGTGAATACGGGCCTAAGTAGTAGTATCTGGTTATCGTAACGGGCAATGGAGTTTAAAACGTATAAAATGGGAAACTGGACATTTCTGATTTTAAAGCAGATGTTAATCTAATGTGGATTTTATTGGGTGGATATATTTTACTAGAGACAGTCTCCGAAAGCATAGAACGATGGAGGCGCTGGGAATTTATTGGCTTCATTACCAATGGGAGTCAAGAGAGAGAGCTTTTACCTCATATGACATTCAGCTGTACAATACTATTTACATTGTACTGCCTTCCCGGCTCTAATCTTGCTGCATGATGATATCGTTTTTAGGAATAGTGTCAATTACATTGGATTTACGGTAAAAACGTAAAAACATCATAAACTTTATAAATTCATATTACTGACACGCATATGTTAAACTTGCTCCATATGGCATGAAGATAAAGATAGTGTGTGCTGTGACAAGGTCTTCCTTCAAATAGTGAAAATTTGGTGGTAATTTTGATTTTATAGTGGCAATAGATATCAAGGATGTGTCGCGAACGCTTTTCATATAAAAAAACGTTTTGTATGTGTGTAAGGCTTGCTTTTCTTATATGTATAATAATGTATCGCATAATCGTATAAAATAACAGTCTCTCAAATCACGATTTTATTTTATTCTCTGCATCCATCATGATATTAGTGTCATAGTTTAACAGATTACAAATTGTATTTTAATCATCTAACGGCCTATCTGCATAATGCCAATTATCTACAAAACATAAGAGCAGAAAAGAAACACTTGAAACTGTGTTATCGTATTATAGAATAAGATGTGGTCAGTCAGGGTTTGATAAAATATACGAAGATTGAAAAAACGTGTATAGATGATTTTAATATCTTCAATGTGGATTAATTTTGTTTGCCTCTTTTCTTTCTTTTTTATAACATGTAAAATAAACTATAAAAGCAATCAGACAATAGGTGGTAAGGCTTTAAGGCTTGTCAGTATTTACAAATCTCACATTACATGTATATGCCAAAAATTAAGAATGAAAATTAGGTATTCTCGACCATATATACTTTCTCTCAAGTAAGTTAGTAAACAAAATCACAGGCCAGTATTTCATAGGCAAATAAGAAAAAGTCCTATCAAAATTTTCACAGATATTTAAATTTTATCTACCAGTAGACAAAGGCAAACAAGGTAAATGCAAATGTGACAAAAAACCCAGAGACGAGACATAACACACATAAAGAAAAAACATCAGTTACCGCCTTGGAACGGTCAATCGGCAAAAAAGCCAACTGGGTTGCTTAACCTGGTTTGTGGAGCGCTCCAACCTCGCACTTCCTGAAGGTTTTTCTAGTAAACAAACAGTGTAAATAACAACATCCCGTCAAAGTGAAACAACTAACAGTTAGCACCTGCATCGGGAGTTGAAACAGATACAATGAACTTATATACATGCATAACAACTAGCAACAAAATAAACTATAAACATATGTACAATATGTACAGTAGATAAAAGCCTCGGCAACGTAAAATCAAAAACCCCAAACGAGAGATCAGTTTGAAATAAAACAGCCCTAGCGCTGATATATTATAAGATACTATAGGAACAGATAAAACAGCCCAAGCGCTGATATATTATAAGAACAAATAAAACAGCCCAAGCTCTGATGTATAACAAGATCAATTTAAATATGGAATCTAATGCCATGAGATGTTCCAAAAGTGACAAAAGTGTAATGTAAAAAATACGAAAGAAAACATCGAAATTTAGAAAACAACCTTCCAACAAAATAAAACGTAGTACTGTTAAGAGCTAATAAGTTAAAAACAAAAACAAAACAATAACAGTTCATGAAAAGCCGAGGATTTATCCGCAGTTGGCATATTATATGTAAGAAAGGTACTAAAAATCCCGATGTTATACCTACTGTGCAATCTCACGTAAAGGGTATGGAGACTGCTCAAGTTGTCTTACATATATAGGGCACGACTGGAGAGATGAGGAGACAAGAATTCCAACAGTAACTGTCCAATTATGGCTTTAAGTCACTGTTTTCATATAGTCTCAACGACCTGTCCGGTCATCGTGTAATTTATAAGCAATGCAAGTTCTTGACTGTAAAATGGTCAATTGCAAGCAATGCAGTACAACGAAGGATTCCCGGGTTGTAACGGTCTGCAATACATTTTCTGATAAGTTTTTTAAAGTGGTTAGAAAAGTTATTGAGACCCTTAATTTTCTTTCACTTGTATAAAACATTTCCATAAAATGCAGGTTGGCTAATGCCTTTCTGCATCAGTGTTTTCATACTGCTATTATACTTAGAAGCAATAAAGCAATTGCGGTGAAAGAATTTTGAAAACGTCTTTTTTAATTCATGAAAACGAAAGCCTTGGTGTAATAGTTTAGAAGAAATAAACAAGTTTCTAGCAAGTTTCTATCTTCTACTTTAGTACAAACTCGTGCAACCCTTGTAAGTTGTGATATGTAAATACCATAAGAGGTAGCACGAGGTGAATCACCGTCAAGGTATGGATAATTCACAATACTAAAGTTGAAATCATCTCTCTTGTCATAGATTTTAGTAGAGACCTTGTCATTGGAAATAGCGATCTCAATGTCTAGAAATGTTGCATTTAAATGTCAATTATTTGCTTTATTAAGGGTAAGTTATAAAATGTAAATCAGATGGATCATTTGAGAAAAGAAAGGATTATCTATAGTAAGAATATCGTCAAGATAGCTTGACGTTAAATTGAAAGCCTTTATAATGTGGCTTTGGTTGGAAGGGGATAAAGTTAACATAACATCACGTTCAAAGCAGTATAAAAACAAATCTGCAATCAATGATGCACAGCTGGTTCCCATTGGAATACCAATTACTAAATAAAGAGTCACCGCATTTTATGTAAATATTGTCTAATAGGAAACGTAAAGCTTCACAAACATCCAAGCAAGTCCACATAGTAAACTTTTCTAAGAAAGTGTTGGTAAAAATGCATTACTTTCATGACATGTAATATATAGACGTTGCTCTCGAGCAAACGTTTTCTCAATAAGAGCAATCAATTTGGTCTCAATTAAATCATGAGGTAAAGAAGTGTACAGCGTAGAGAAATCATAAGTATTAACTGCAGAGCAATGAAAGTTTAAAGTACGAAACGTGTCTAAGACTTCTGAAGAATTTTTTATAGACCAGAAAATGTTAATTCCTGAATTTTTTACACTTTTTCACAATATTTAACTACGTGATTGCGAACTGCTGTAAGGCAAGACGTAAGTAGTTTAGATATGTGAGTGGTGGTGCTAGAGCTGACATTAGCTATGAATCGTGACTTTTATGGTGTTTTGTGAAGCTTAGGATTCCAGTACAGTGAAGGAAGTTTTTCATGTTTAGGTTCTATTTTGATATTAAAATTAAACTTAATGTTCACGGGTAAATTTATAAAAACAAATGAAATTGAACATGTGTGGCATGTTATTTATAATTCATATATAGTTGATGATCGTCATAATATTTTTAGTAAGTTCAATCAATAACAAATTATGCGAAAATAGTTAAATATTACAGCAACATTAATTTTGTAAAAAAATTGATTTTTATCTCTCATACAACGTTTTCTGAAAGGTAATGAACAACAGACATGATGCTAGACCAAGCTAGATTTGCGAACATTGTTAAAATGTCAAATTTTATCACAATCGTGCGCAAAAAATAGCATATATTAACTTCTTGTTCATTTAGAACATTCAAAAAATGGATGGGAACAACTGACAAGATTCATTTTCAAACATTGTTGTTGTCAATGTTATGCATTAGGGGACAATGTTTGCCTAACACCCCTTTAATGCGCTCGAACAATTTACTTCATCGTAGGTAGAGTACTCTGATGCATAACGCGCATCTGACAGTTTGAATGCTAACAATTGTATTTATTCTATTTTGTTCTTTAAGTTAATTCAAAGGCATGACAGATTTGTTTAGGTTTGCATTACAAAATGAAATCAGAATAAGCTATTTTTTGTTAAGAATTTAAAATTTGATTTGCTATGTGGCGAGTAAGAATGCGATTGTTTTTTGTCCGCTGAAAATGTTCTGATAGCTGACAGTATATAGATAGTAAGTTTGGGCCTTGCATATTTAGTAGGCTAAATATAAGGTCTGACTCTAATAAGCCGTCTACGCCAGTACAGCGTGGGCTTAATTGTCAGTGACATGTTCAAGATTTCTGAATATAAGTGTGTGAAGAAATTTGTCCAAGCGCACGCGCCTCTGATAACATTTAACACAATCTATGGGTGTCGGCCGGATATCAAAGCATTTCAGCGACATCTTTCCATCTAGGATAAAGATGCAATGGAGGTGAAAGCATGTTGTTCGAATTCGACAAGAGTTACTGACAGGGAAAGAAACCTCTATGTATCTACATTGATAAAAATAGCTGTAAATGTGTACAGCGAATACCTGCAAAACTCCCCAGCATGTTCACCTAGTAAAAACACAAATAAATTGTTAGGCACTATTAGTGCACTATTCCATTTAAGAAATCACACGTTTATAGTAACTTATCTTTTCTATACACATGCAGTATGTTTGATGCTTAAATACATATAATGCATAAAAAAACATACATATTAAGAAACGCATACTTATAAAAAGAAGACAGCAAATCTTGAAGACAACAATACCCCCTTGTTAGCACTATATATCAAAAAATTTGTATGAAAACATTTACAAATGTCAATGAAGTTTAAAAAATGAAATCATTTCGTTTCGTTTGGTGTTTCCATTGATGTTTAAACATAAAACAGTTATTGCTTAAATGAAAACAAATTAAGAAACGTTCTATTTAATGTATTAAAACGGTTTCTGCAAATAAAAACAACGTATTATATGATTCTGCAAAGACAAAACCTTTACGTATTTTGTAAGTTCATAAACAAAAGTTACGAGAAATCATATATCACATTATTGCACTTATTGAGGAGCTATTCAAAAATATCAACATTTTCGTCAATTTTCGATATCAGACAAAGGATGTTCTAAGCTGTGCAAACAAAGCCTCGCACATATGTAAATGCAGAAACAGGATATGACCAGGCGTCCATATGAAAACATTTGATTATACGGTTATTTCAAAAGAAATACACTTCGATCAAACGATCAAAGATAAAATGAATAAAAGGAAAGAAATCAGTATGTTTAGCAGAATCTAATTTTTATAATGGCTTTTAGTGGTACTATTCAAAAGACGTGTATCCTCAGATATTTCGTGAGCAATCTCCATGCTAAAATGTCGATAATGTTGTCAAGGGCTGCAGTTAGTACTTTAAGTACTTTCATCAGTATTCATACAAGTCACTCAACATTTTTTTAGAAAATATAAACTATAAGCAGTAACATGCCCGATAAGTATGTTTTAGTTAACAGGAGAAATTACTGCATCTAGCTTCTAGATTGACAAATTTTAATATTAATCAGATCTACAAATTAAGTGTGACATATCAGAAATTAATAACACATTTAACTTAATATCCTAAATGTACAACCATATTTGACCGGATGTAGATAAAGCTATTTAAGTACACATGATCAGAGATATAGAATTTATATTATTTAAGAGAATTAAAAAGTCACATTGTTTTCTTGTCTATATTTTTGTAGCAATACGTCACATTTCATTACCGAATACTCGTATGGTCAAACATGCATTTACATTGTCAGACAATTACACGTTGGGTTATTCAGGATGTTTATATTATGTCTTGTACATTAATGTTTACTATTTATCTGGCCAAGAGTTAACCTGTATGCACAAAGTTAAATAAACAATGAAAACTAACACGTTCTATCCGTTGTATGAATTAGGCTAAATATTTTAAAATACATATAACTTAAGTGCAAAAAGGTCAGTGCTTTTATGAAGGGACATTTGAATAATGTGGAATCATGTAGTCACACAGTAGCTGATATATTATAAAAGGAAACAACAACACAAATTAGACACATATTAGACAATTAAACATGTAAAGGGTTAAGTCAATAATATCAACATAATAATACTATGTCTTCTTTCATAAATATATCCGGGACGTCGAAAAATTTACTATAAATGTTTTGGTGGAATTATTAACAAAATATCCAAGTTATTATCTTCTGAACATAATCAATGCACTATTCACAGTTATATATGTATAATGTCCATCTGTCACCGAGTTGCACTGACGGCTCTGTGTGGCTATGTAATCAAGTTCCTCAATCAAGACCTATATGGTGATGTAATCAGTAATCATGAAACATTTCAGCTATTCATACAATACATCATACCTCATTTTCTGTAGACTTAATTATCTTCCTTAATCAACTAGAAGACGACTGTTGTCCTGTGTTGTGACCACAAACGTGTGGTCGATATTTAGGTCTCTTCTGGTTGTTTTGTATTCGATAGCAATGAAAATTTGTCCAAACACTTTACAATTTATGTATATATTTATTGCTATATTAATAAATGGCGTGTACATTAAAGTCGAGGTAATTTAAAGTCGCGCCTCAACTTGCATCCAATAAATGGCATGGCGATAAGGACTACACACAATATGGTTATATTGGTCATATTGTTTATATGTCGAAGAACTTGTTGGGCCAATGTTGGTCGTGGCGATATGGGTATGGAGAAAATGGAAAGTACCTTTCACATTTCTGTCACAACATTTCCTCCTTTATTTTGTAATTTCAGAAAGGTAATTGAATTCAGTAAATTAACTAAACCAAAATGTGAGAAGCAAACCATGCTAGTACAAGTTCTAATCACAGTGACCAACATTTGAAAGTTAATAGCTTTAAAAGCATATTGATAAAGGTTTTCTGTGATGTATACTAAAACAAAATTAATAGTTTTATATATGCAAAATTTGCAATGAGTGTAAATGTTATTAAACGTGAATACCAAAACCTCCGCCCCCACAGATTAATATTGAATGTTTCAAGAAAGCAACGTGTTATCCACTCTTAGCTATGTGAAACATGTACCGCTTATAAGCGTCTAGGACGCTCAGTGCATGTTACATATATAGAGTAATACACCTTTGTCTCATTTTAAGTATTACTTAATTTATATAATTTACACAGTGTGAATGCTTACAAGGACAACATTTTATACTGCGCATTTTGATCAATGCTTGTAGATATATTGACTTTTATTATTTTTGTCAAATGTTCATTTTAATGCTACAATTATTTATTGTAATGAACTTGTTTTATCTTGAATCATTACGTGTTGTCGCATATCCGTACCAAATTAGTCACCAAATATCAGTGGCTATGATATCGGCACTAGTCAACGTTTAAAGTGTGAATGCTTAAAAAGTATTTCTATCAAAGTGCAAAATGCAGTGTAATGTTTTTATTGTATGAAAATCGTGATTTTTTAAGAAAAAAAATCGTACTAACAATTAACCACCTACCTATAATCTAACAGTCTTAAAACATTGCATATTGGAAGGTCCTTTCTAATCTATATATTCTGTTTGGGCGTTACTGGTCAAGAGTCATGTCCTTTGTAAGATCATTTATATCTAACAAAGTGTCCATATTGTCCATGTGTAAACATCTATCAAACGGCATTGCCTGGGTCTGCTGGCAATGGGCATTTGCCAAATTTCGTCCAAGACTGTTAACATGAACCTATTTATTTAGCCTGACACGTCTAAACCCTCTGGTGAGCTGTTTATATGTTTCTCAAAAATTATGTATGTTTGTTTTGCTATGATAATTCTTGTGAGCACTTGACTTACTCATGAGAAAAGAAACTGTCAAACTGCCAGTGGAGGAATACGTTTTAATACCGTTCATACTAATTATATACTCTCTAGACATTGAGCCAGCATCATAGTAATTTTTATATTATATTTTTGTTAAATTTTAATTATAATACAAAATATTAACGATAATATCTTTTTAATGTATTATGTAAGCATTAAGTATGTATACATGTAAGAGAACATGCCACCATTATTTTCGAAAAAAAACCCCTGTATCTTGCCAGATACCTCGCTTTTTCTGTGGAGACATTTTCCCGGCAGATTTGACTAAACTATTACAAACTTTTATGCTACCCAGTGAAAAGGTGGTCAACATTTAAACCATACCATTTCGCAAAAGAATGCAGCTTTTTAAATTTTGCGTTAGAAGTTTAATAAATATTACACAGTAAAATTCTCTACTTTGCAAGTAATCTTTTAAGTAGACGTTCAGCACTCAAAGTGAGTTAAACTTAACTGTATCTATGTACATATATATTGATACTATCTTAAACCATGTAATGCCAGTTAAATAGTTTTAAAATATGGCATAGCAAATACATGCATTTAATACCTCGGGTTTTAAACAGAAACATATATGTCAGATTAAAATTTGAAGATTGTAGCTTTTCTGTAATATATTTTTCATGAGAGTTTCTTGTACGGTGATCTAGATAAAGAAGGTTTTTATTCTCCAAAAAGCACTTTTAGGAAATACATTTGCTAAGATAACAATATAATGTGTAACAACTTTGAAGCCATAACATGCTTATTGTTGTATACGTTAATGAAGCTGAGTTAATCAAACAAACTAATTCTTAAGCAATTTAACAAATGTCCATTCCAAAACCGAACTGAATATGCAAATATTATCCTGTTTCATGTCAATTGATACCATATATTATATGCTTCATGTGACGGATAATATCAACCAGATACTTGGAAATGAGGCATGTGGTTACTGACGTAGCGACCTAATGATGACAATATCTTGTCGATAGGAGCAACGTTGAAATTTAGTTAAATATAAGTGCTATATTTATGTCTATACTATTACAAATGTCGTTTTGTTTCCAGATTTGGTGTTTAAAGTAAAAAATCTACCACGTCGCTGTAATGTCGTAATTGATATGTTTTAACAACATCCACAAAACAAGCACTATCACAAATCCGAGCAAGCACCAAGAGAATGAAAAGTCTTTAATAGTGTTATAAATCTTCGTTTTGTATAGGAAGAAGTAACTTAGCTTGAATGAATGTTTAAGCATCTTTTCCTGTCTGCTCCATGCTCAGAAATAAAGGCTATCAAAAAGCGTTTTAGGTTAAGGTAAGTGAACGTATAATGCACACAATTTGAAGTACAACAATTTTAGGACGACAAAAACAGTACCCCACAGCCACTTCTATAAGTAGACACAATATTGGCACAAATTTAAGACAACAACTAATCTTAATTTTGCTCTGAATGGATAATTTAGTTAAATTGAATGCAGACATTTATCCAACGTTCGTATTAATTGTATCTTAAAACAAGAATTCTGCAGTTACTTCTCTAAAAATGTTAAACTCGATTTCACCACGATCAGATAAAGCCAATCAGTGGAATGTATGATAAAACTAGTGTGTTCTTGTTAAAATGAATTATTTTCTAGTATTTCATGTATGTTTAGTATTTCGTATTTAATCCTCAGTATCACAATACGTACTATATTCCAGGAACCATATATGTGTGCCTGTAATAAGACTGCAACATTAGGAAACATAAAACGATTACAATCTATTGCTACGTGTTTTATCATATACATTTATGTGTAATTAAGTTCTTATATTCAACATATTGACATATTCTATTGCCATAGCAACCTAAATGTTTTAGAAAGTCAATATAGTGGTTGGTGCATTTTTTTTTCAATTCGAACTAAATTAAAATACGCGCATGTCATGTTTCGAAAATATTTTAATTAATACTCCATGTATATAATGCTAATTGCGAGTGTTTTCGTCTACAGCAGGTGGTCCTTTTTTTTCAAAAAGGAACATTTAAAGGTTGTGTTTCACAACCTTTTTAATCAACACAGTAAAGATTATTACGAGTTGTTCAGGTAGGTGATCGTTGTTGTTAAAAAAGAACTGCCTTATCTTGACCTTCACATTATAATACACTATAAGAATATATGACAAAGTCCTATGAGCATTGCAACATATACCAAACTCCGAAAAGGCACAGAACAAAGGTATTTCACATGCAAGCCAAGCGAAAAGTAAGAACAAATTTGTGATGAGTCATTTAACGAAAAAAAGCAAACCCGACAGTTACCGCCTTGGAACGGTCAGTCGGCAATATGGACCAACTGGGGTGCTTAAACCGGTTTTACAGAGCTCTAACCTCGCACTTCCTGACGAGTTTCTCAAATGCAAGCAATGAAAAGAAAAACTATCTATTTGAATACAAAATGTCCAAGCGCTGATATTTCCTATAAGTTATGACAAAAGTAGTGACGTCATTGAAAAATAATGTCCACATAGTGTTTAGAAAAGAATATGGCATCATTTCGATTTGAAAAACTACACAAAAATGGTTGACTAAAATAAAATTGACTTTCTGAATGATGGAAACCAGAGACGAATAAATGGTTGTAGCATCCTGTTCATATGAAGATGGAATTGAAGAACCAAAGTCCAATGTCCATCAAAGGAAATACACGTAACAATCCTTATAGGATGAATTAAATGACAACATAGATTACATGCACTGGGAGATTTTTTACGACCGCCACACTGCACAAGTAACATTGTTGTGATCATGAATAAGAATATATGACAAAGTCCTATGAGCATTGCAACATATACCAAACTCCGAAAAGGCACAGAACAAAGGTATTTCACATGCAAGCCAAGCGAAAAGTAAGTTGGTCTTAGTCAGTAAAATGTCAGGAAAGTGACTAACTTCGTTTCATATTATGGGTGATATTAAATTATTTTTAATAATGATCATCATAGTTGTCACTCATATATTTGAAGCCAGGAAGGCACAGTAAGAAACATTTGTCAGACAAAAACATTACGTTAATACAAACTCCGGAAAGAACATCAGACATGAATTAATAGGATTTGTTATCATAAAATCATAAAAGTCCAGAAATATATACATACATACATAAATAAATAAATAAAAACATAAATAAATAAAAATATATATATACTAGTTGTTTCATTGATGTCGACATTAAGCCGATACATTTTATGTGATAATTATAGAAGCGGTTTTAACAGTTGTCTCTGGCAATATAACTGAAAGAGAAGACCGTAATGCCGCACGATACTTGTTGCACTACGATTCGATTTGCTTGTCTTTTTAGCGTAGAAAATAATAAAAATGATACAATGAAGGCACGAGAATTAAATGTACATGCATGTAATTAATGACAATTTGACAATGTCTGCTTGTTCAGGTTCCATACCAGGAGTTCCCGGAAATAAATTTAATCCGATGGCAATTTTAATTTCTATAAAACAACAGTAGGTTTGAAAACATATGATGCCAAATTAAAAGATACAGACAAGATCGTCAAGTAGATTTAGGCCTGAAATACATTAAACACGTCTTCTCAGTCTACTTTTGACATTTTTTTTACTTTTTACCCCGAGAAGACCGCCTGGTAGTGCAAATGAACCGAACATGCCTCTAGCTAGCCTACATAATTATGTAATTTATTTAATTAATCAAATAGACTATAACATATGTTCTCAAGCCTGTCAAGTTTAATAAAAATAGATTCTTGATTTCAACAGGACAGACACTGAGGTATATTTGTCAATTGTGTCATTTGCATACATTGTCAAACTTATCTGTCCGTTTATATTGTTTCTTTCGATAAAATATTTTTATATGTTCATGTCATACCCTTTTATATAGCCAGACAATAACCGGCAAGGGAGAAAAAAACACACAGTATATTTCTGCATAAGACATTTTTACAATTGATATGGCTTTAAATCACATATATAACAACTTTTCTGGGTAAAGATATAAAATACGTTTTTTGACTCAAACGTATACTTGTCATATTCGAGGTTAGGATATTGCACTTAAATTAGTAAATGATGTTCACTCATTTATAACAAATTAAACGTTACTCCAAGCATGATGTTTAAAAGAAGAAAATTCTATTTACATTACTTACTATTTTTCGAAAACTATAAGACCTTAAGAACATTATCAACATCAACACGATCATCAACAACACAAAAAACAACAACAACAATATCTCGTTTCGACTACAACTGCACGCATGTCAACACTATATGATATTCTGCTGCTGCTGTTGCTGTTACTAGTACTTCTACTACCTCTAATACTTTTAATTCTGCAACCACCGCCATTACTACTACAACAACAACAGCAACTACTACTACTACTACTACTACTACTACTACTACTCTACTACTACTACAACGATTACTTCTGCTATACCATCACTGCTACTGCTAAACTACTACTACCACTACAACTACTTCTTTTTCTGCTGCTGTTACTACTACTGCTCGTACTTCTACTGCTTCTACTACTACTCTTTCTACTTCTACTTCTGCTACTACTACTACTACTGCTGCTTCTTCTTCTACTACTACTACTACTACTACTACTACTACTACTACTACTACTACTACTACTACTACTACTACTACCACTACGGGTATGACCGACCCACTGCTACAGACGGTCGATTGAACATGTACTTTGGAGCAGTATACCGATAGCGACTCACGTGATATAACCACTCAACAGCCCAACACTAAGTGGAAAATGTCTTTGGAAAAAAGATCACTAATAATGTACCTTAATAAATTGAAGATGTTTATACTGCATCTCGGGTGTCCACACCTTTCGATTCCAGTTTCACATGCGAGTCCCTTCCAAGCTGTAGTCCTTAAGCGTATGAAGACAAAAACTTGAACTTAGATAGCGGGGACGGTACTGAGAGGGGTTCACACGACTTTCTCTATGATCAGGACAAAGAAATCAGCGAATTTTCTCTCGTAGAACTGAGTGCCAAGTTACAGAGATCGTTATCGACAGCCAAAAGTCTGATACTGCGGAAGATCTGTATACGTTGTCTGACAGCATATACCGTCGTGCGTGGTCCACAGTGTTAGAGTACAGATCACGTCAGACAAACTGGCAGACACAGAAAGTGCCGTAATAAGTCGCGATCTTAATGGAGCTACGTCTTCGAACGTAAAAGCTATGTAGAAAATGATATGCACCCCTTATGCATTCAAATAGCGCTCACTTCGACGACACATTTAGATAAAATAGAAGAATAAAAACGCTTTTAAAAATGAATGAGCTCAGAGGATATTTGCAGAATTCTTAGGTTTGCGCATATATTGAAGTGGTAGAATTGATCGAAAAACCAACGAACTTAACATCGAACGATATGTCAATTAACTAAACGACCTTGTAAATATAGTCATATCGCTCCTTACTGTGCAGAGCTATCAAATGGTGAGTTCTATACTACAAAAGCATGTGACTTTTGCAACGATGGTGGCAGTTCTGTCAATGTCGCATCTTGATGCCACACCCGCCTTTGATCCCTGGCTTGTTTATATAATGTAGCAGTGCAACATAGAGGTAGAACACTGACACCAACGAACGACATTGTTATCGTAGGCTCCAGTGAGATCCTTATCGATCAATATCAATCCAGGCAGTTTTGTTCCAAGAAAAGGGACCAAGTCAAGGAACTATGCTGGCCCCATTGCACTTTGGGAATATACAGCGACGAGCTGCTCCGTAAAGTTCCGCCATTTTAACATGGACAACGCACTGGCGACACTTCCCATTTACCCAAGCTTAATATTGTTGTACTATCGTTGTCCAAGACAGGGTTACAGCCATTGGTTGATGTATGCTACAATTAAAAAAAAAATGGAAACATTCATGTAATCTCTCAAAATGCGCAACCATGGTAATCTGAAGAAAACCTTGTCATGCAGCTCAGTTTTTATTCAATATGGTTTACTCGAACTGACATCCTTCTTTCATCTCGGAAAAATAAAAAAAAGAACGTGTAAAAATAAATTCCAGATAGATTATAATGCAGTAAAGTGCTAGTTTTATAACGAAACTGTTATTTTTTGCATTGGTAAATTCTAGTAAATTAAAGTAAATGTTGCCAGTGCTCACAATCATCTTGGGTAGCTTATAATTAAGTGCTTAATCTCTTACCTGATTATTATTTACCAACGCCGATTAAACCATACTTTAGGACGGTACATGCAGATTATACTAATTAAAAGTTGAATGCAGACCATGAAGTCTTCATTTCTTCCTCTTAGTATAATATATTAGTGCTGTTGCTTACATATCTGTACAGGTGACATGACGATTCGTTTTTTATTGTTTGGCAACCATCTGTGAATTTCATTCGTTTCTTTCAGCAAATAATTGTACAAGAATGCATATTACATGTTCCAAGTTTTCTTTATTTTGATCTCCATGTAATTTTCTAGAAAATGGTTAACATGTTCGAATAATTTTTAATAATGATAAAACAGCAAATCAATTTATTACTTATCTTATAAATATAAAAACCTTCTGATCATGCAGTTAGATATTTGAACTTTTTAGGGATAATCAAAGAATAATATTATTGGCTATTAGCAAAATTCATCAATACTGCATAATTGAGAAAACAATATACACGTATTTGACAGTAAGACAAACAGTAGACCGCCTATTGCAAAGCGATAATGCATTAATACAGTTAAAATGCACTATTTATAAACTTGGCATGGGCTCTGAGATGGGCCATGAGGTACAATTAGTCGCGACAGAAACTTTTGTTCTTTTTATTTGAAAACATAGTTATAAAAGAAGAATATATAGCAAAACGAGGACCAGACCTGTGTAAACATGTTGAGATTTAAACACATTCAAAAAACTTTCCTTGAATGGTAAACTTAATATGATATGCTTGTTCCTTCGAGAGACTACTGATTTTTGTCGGTTAAAACATCTTTTTTCATGAAACATAAATAATTGTGACAGTTTTTAACATAACACTTTATTAAATTCATTGTAGTCTTTTTTTTTCTCGAATATTTATTACCAGTCAATTATTAAGGTCGCCCCTATAATTATATGTTAAACAAATATAAAAGTGTTTTTATCTGTACTTAAACTTAAAAAGACAATTATTGATAGGAAAAATCCCATCAAGTTTAAATAATTTAACACTTTCCTTAAGAAAATAATAAGTGATTTTGTTTCACTTAATCTGATTATATAATATGATATACATGTAATTAAGTAAAAATACAAATTTGATTTTTTTATAAAAGTAAAAGCTCTTAGCATATTACAGGAGGAGTGTTTCAGATACTTATTTAATTTCCGATTCAGTCTACCTAATAAGTTCTACATTTTTATAACAGAAAAGTTACCAGAAAGCAATTAAGGAATTTAATAATAAAATAGAAGGTTATCATTTAAAAAGAAATCCATTTTTCAATTATTAAAAAAATACATGAGGATGGTGACATTGTTTTAACATTTACGATCTGGTGTACTTGTCACATGTCATGTTTTATCATAAAACGCTGCAAGAAATAATATATGCAAGTTAGATCATTGACTATAATGTTGTCCGCAAAAGATGATGAAAAGTGTTTCCAAGCTAATTTGGAATGGACCGGTCTCTCCTGACAGAAGAACCTGCCTGATGTATGATTGAAACGTGGTAATATCAAATGCGTTTATCTTGTCACTAATACGAATTGTTAATTATGACATCAGTGTCCTTACAGAGATAAAAGCTTTAAAATAGCTGCAGCTTGTAGACGTCGTAAAATAATAATTTTATAAAAAAGGCAAATCCTGTCGCTAAAGCGCAGCAGTTAGACTTTGTCATATATTCTTATTGAAAGCTGATGATATTGAGATGAATAAGCGTAGGTCTGTTCCTGTTGTTTGAAAATGAAAATCATACAATTATAAAATTATAGCATAAACCCTAGTCATTACAGGATGGTCACATGAAATGAAGAAATATCAAATGTATAATAATAAATATGGAAATGCAACCACAATTTGATATGTAGTGGGCAGTATAGTATGGAAATAGTGCCATTTTAATATTTTAAATTCCCTACCTACAGGAGAAAATATATATAGACTTCTTCTTATAAATAATAACGTTCGACCTTAATCTAGACAATGCATATTGCATTTTTGTTATATTACAAATTTATGCAACATTCAGCGCAGGGCTCCTTTAGCCATCCTTTTGCTTACCCAGTTACGGTTCTTCTGTAGCTCTCATTATGTGTTCGAGAAGGAAGGAGACTCATGTCGGACACATAAGACGTACTATTGAGTGTTGTTACATAATGCTTTCCACCTCAACGGATAAAATAGTTGCCATTTGATGCCTATGCGCTTTTTCTTTTCTTAATACATTCAGTGACTGTTGATGAAGGTTGCAACGATAAATAGCATAATAAAAGCCTGCCTCATAATAAACATTTACATTGATAACATTTCTACGTCGATTATCACTAATGTTACATATATAAACGTTTTATGTTAAACTGTCATATTTTCTTATGTCCATCTTATAGTTCAAAGTGTATGCATTGGTAAACAGGCAAATGGCAATAGTTATCTGATTGCATCGTTCCGGAAGTTTTAATCAAATTTCATATAGTTTTATGTATGACATAGGTGGTTTACAAACCCAAAACGGATACTAAAGTTTATATTGCAAAACTGGACAATATATTTTAAGAGTACATCATGTTGACTGTGGTAAGCGTATGTGTGTAACGGAGTGCAAACCTTTGATAATAAAATTAAATGCATGGCATATGCTAGGGGTATTGCCATCGGCTGTCAAACAAATGAGACAAAACTTTCCAATTTAATTGGCTTGAACGCCATTTGTAGGCTTCATAGTCTAGCACATCGTGATATAAATGTGAATCATAGACTTTCCTTGAAGACATATTGGATCATTTAAAAACAAATCCAAATGCCGTTTATATAAATTATATGTGAAATAAGGAATGATGCGTATAAACGTTACGTCGGAACCTTCCCACAACCCACGCGTTGAAAAAAATAACCACTTATTTAAGAAGCACTTGTCTTATATTTGAAGAAAATTGGAAAGGTCAGCTACTGACGATTGATTAGGACGAATATAAAGATATTATGTACATAAATTAATAATCAGATTTCTAAATGAATGAGGGTTATGTTTAATGTTGTTTCTGGTGTAGCATATATAACACAAAATTACATTCTAGAGAGCATTGTAGTTTTAATTTCAGAAAAACAACAGCACAAGAATGCACCTCTTAACGTTTGAAAGACGACTCTCACTGACGCGTATCTCTATCGACATTTAAGAAACAAGATGTTACCACTCGCAAAAGAAGCAAGCGACTTTACAAATAATCTTTGAAAGTGCCATCTAATAAATCGGTGTTACTAGGCGTGCAAAGACAGATGCGGTCTTTGACATAAAAACTGTCATTAGTGCATTAATAACACTATCGTTTTATTTATATTTTTATTTATATTTATTTAATTTATTTAAATTCACCTGACTTTTACCGGCCTTTTAACCATTGAAGTTTGTTAAAGATCTTTTCTCAATTGTCTTTACATGTAAAAGCAAAACTACATATACAATTGTTAGAGTATATAGTATGAAGGATGTTGGAAGATTTTCATTCAAACGTGCTCCACTGTATTTGTCGTTTTCTTTAGATACAGCAAATTACCTGATAGAGGGATCCACAAAAAGTCAGCAAATAATGCAGTTTATGATATTTTAGTTACTTAGTAACAACGTAACAAGAACAAAGGAATCTATCAACCCATATACAAAAACTAGTATATTATCATTCAGAAATGACTAAAAAAGAAAAGAAACTTACAAGTATTTCGTCGTAAAAAACAAAAATAGTTCAGCATAATAAGAAGTTTATGCAACCTTAATGTATGCTTTTAGATTGTATGCATGCCCCTATAGTAAGATGATAAAAACAGCTGATTAACCAAATTTTGTATGATCTTTTGTCAGCTTTTATTTGTATTGCACCACCAACATTATGATATTATACAATCATTTATTGAACCCTAACGACATGTCTTTGTTTAAATAATCACAAAGAATATAGTGTTTAAGAATACAAAGAACTGGTCTACATGAGTTTTCTTATCTAATTTTATATCTGTTTACATCACGTTTAGATTATTCATTGTTTATTGCTCTTAGGTTCATTAAATTTAATCAAAATGACTACGGTATTTGTTGCAATGTTTTGACCAGCAAGTTTTGTTAATATAGCTTAACTGTATTACCTTTGTTCTTTTTTATTTTCTACCGAATGCAGCCTATGCTTATGTAAGCTAGTAAAGCTGACCGGACTGATTCTAGCTAAGCCTATTCTGTACTGTAACAAATAACACACCATAGTGATTATTATTGATCCTTTATCAAGAATATCACTCCCAGCTACAGGCCGACTGCATTTATCAGGTTGACACAATCCACTATCACCATGACATCCATGCATTATTTATATAATCTAGTAAATTGAAGCTGATTAAATAACATGACGTGACTGATTTTTTATAATATCAATGCCATACCTGTGTCTTGCGGCACTACATGCATAGGCTGTCATTATGATTACATGCATTATGAGGCAATGCTGCATCTGTTTTATCTATATATAATACCGACAGATAGACTATTTAAATAGTGCAACCGCATCTTACTAATAGAGACGATTGATTCTTCCAAAACCAACAGAAAATGAAGAATGCGGCATGCAAAATTAATGAAGAACTCTGTCAGACCCATTTGAAATACATTTATGGTATTTATTATTATTGTTATAATAAACTATCTGTAATAACGTTTTTTCGTCGTTAACTTAAAACCGTCAATTTCGGAAATTATAGAATCAAAAGTATAGCATAAGCACTTTATTGCCATTGCAATTGCCAAGGTTTTAAATGCTTAAATTTATTTTTAACTGAGCATTTATTATATTCCATGAGTTTGACTCTGGCATATATTTAAGATTACCACTGTTAGCCACGTTACAGACAGAGAAAATGCCTATAAGATAAGCGACATTAATTTCAAAAAATCACATCAAACCAATTGACTAAATGGCGCATATGGCTTTACAGGTGCGTGTTTCGTGATCTAAGTCCGATGATTAAAAGCTTGTGTTCAAATTAAGACAATTAAAAGATTGGTATTCGCAAGAATTATAAAGGCCCAACTGTCTCTAAATAACTGAGGCAAGAGAGGTGTAAAGATAAACACAAGACACACTATAAATTAACACGTCTTGGGTAGTGTTAAATATATTGATGATTTTTGTGAAAAGAGTCGTATTTATTGTTAACCTTAATATTATTTTAGTGCAAATTCTCTCGCAACCTGTCTAAAAACAATTTTCGATGGCAGGAACGAGATATCGTTTATTTATTTCGTTCTCTCGTAAATGTCTGCACATATTTCAAAAAGCTTGTTGATGCGCTTTGTGGACTAGACGTGTCTTCTTAGGGATTAAGTTTCTAATAATAACTGAAAGCAGCGACCAAACGTAAGCGATTTTCTATGAAAGGACGCCTTTATTAAAATAAACTCTCTTTTGTAACATGATAAGCTCATTAGATACTTATCAAGTAAATATAGAACTTAAGTAGGGTTTTCTGCCAGAACAAAATAGATTTGATGTCGATGTGCTAAAGAAGATACGTTTATTTGAGCTACAATGTATCTTTTCTACAAGGACGTATACATAAATATGTAAAATATAAACACGATACGCGTATACAAGAAATACAAGAACGTTAAATGGTTAACACTACATAATCAGCTAACTGTTTCGATAAACGATTGTTTCAATTATTTCTAGAAAGGAATTCATATTTCAGCCTTACGTACACCTTATTAAATAGAGTTTTAAATATTGGAATTCATCCAGGTATGCTAAGGTTAATATTTATTTTGAATAAAAACTCATATGCTTTGAACGTGTATCTTTTAAAAGTGGTGATAAATGGATAAACTGAAATATCAAAGGGCAAATATGTTAAAAACCCCAGACACCTCAGATGAGTATGTACGTTTTTAGTAAAAAAATCTTTTTCAGATGTAATCTCATTTATCTAGACAAAAATGTTTATATCTACCTAGAAATGAATATAAACGGAGTTGACATAAACGAACACTTCATACTAATTAAATCATTGTTTCATTTTAAGATAATCATTTAGAAGAAAATGAAAAATGTCTAAATAGGAGTATTGAAAAATGTAGCAAGTACATTAGGGCATTTTGTGCCTTAGAATAGTTTTATTTATATAACCTATCTTAAATTCAGGAACACTGGTATTTATTGACTTATTTTTTCTTAAAAAATTAAACAATTATATTAGTAAAATATAATGGTCATACTAACCAAATTATTTCTAAGAAAATCTGATATAGTACATGTAATAAGATATACCTAGAATTAACCTTTATTATTTATTGAGATAAAAGTTACACGTAAGTTTCTATAGGGTAATTTCAGTATATATGACATTATTCGTTGCGATTTCTGGCATTATTATACCTCAAAAACAAATATAACACATTGTTTTGAAATATAATAGTCTGTGTGTTTTTTCCTTTGATGTCTAAAATAACAAAAAGAAATATCTGAACACTTGAATGCACTCAAAATTGGTTGGTTTATTCATTCTTTATATACAGTTCAATGAGTTTGCCCATGCAAGTATGAGCCTCAAATATACTATACGTAGTTTAATGTATGCAAATGTCAATTATTTTCTGTCTTTTAAAGTGACTTTTATAGTGGCAAATATGGACTATTAAAACTTGGATATTAAACAAACTAAGTTAGCATTTTCGTATTATTTTTTAATTACGCTATTTAAGTTGCCTGCTCTGTTCATATATGCCGATTGTTAAAGTATGGGACGTACTTCTATGTGTTCCACTTTCTTCCTATATTAAAACAGGTATGTTCATAAAACTAAAAAGTACGCTTTCTTTAAATTTCCAAGGTGTATTCCAGTTGTCCTAATAATCCGAATTACCGCTTCAGGAAGCATACTTTCACCACGAATACAACACGCTGTAAGTATTGTCTGGATATTTGACAAATGCCATTTAAAATGAAAACAAACCTGGTAATATCGCAATAAATTGCATTTCTAAAAATATCTGAAGGACGATTTGGCCGATAAATTGGATGTCACTGTACTAATGTCTAGATAATTTAACGTCTAAAGTTTTATTCGATCTCATTTATCACCTCACAATCAGCAGATATTGCACCTAGTGCAAGCATTTTGAGACAAGTGTTCCAAAAGGGCCTGATTGGTCTGAATTATGATGTGATGCTTGAAGTGGACCTTATTGTGCATTGTGTAAAGAAATAACCAATAAGATGAAAGAAAAACGATATGTTGCGACATGCATGTACTGCAAATTGGATCTTTTTCCGTAAGCAGCCTATATTTATTTACCTACCAACCTGTGTAATGATGGCATTTTAGATTTGTAACCGTAAAAGTTACTCGTCATCCTCTGTAGCGTGTAATTTTCGACGCCTTTGATGTCACAACTGGTGTTAAGAAAACAAATAAATGGAATTATTATGAACCTAAGTTTTCTTACAATAATATAATCATCAATCTGGCACTTGTGGGCGTCATCGAAGGCAGTAAGACAGAGGATGTGTCCCGTGCCATATCACGAACTTGGTTTGTATTAATGGTTATACGTTATTATTTTGGGTTACTTTATATGGAATTTTCCTTTCACTAACGATACTTACATACTAATTGTTACAATATATATTACAGTGATACAAATCAGATCGCAAAGGTTATTAATCTTTTGGTGGCTTTTATAAGCTACCGAGGACTCATTAGGACACATGCTTCTGATATAACAGTGTGTTTCTAGAACAAATTTATTATGGCTAGTCATAATAAAGGAGGATCAACCTAAAAAAATCGTCAATGCCACGACATGAAAATAAGTTTAGTTTTATTTGTTAAAGCTTGTTTTTTTTTGTGTTGGTTTATATTTAATTTTCTATGTGATTTTCGACATTAATAAACACACTTTGATGGTCATTAACGCTATACAGGTTTCATACACATTCTACAGCACATATTCTTGCATCTTAGAATACGTACTACTGAAAATTCCTAAGACAAATAGCCAATTTCATGACATATCTTTGGGCCGTAAATTGTACCAAGTGCCAAATTTGCGTTTAACATAGCGGAAAAAACATACACATAGCTATGAAAAGACAACTTATTTTTTACATAGGTGCTTTTCCAGATATGAAGTTTGACATTTCATTAAGAAGCTTCATATAATTTAGATACTAGAAGCTATATTTACTCACGCTAAATTGAAAATTGCATTTGAAATAATATTGCCCAAAGAAGGTCACCTAAAATAATAAAGACTAATAATAGAGAAAAAAATACTTAACAAACGAAACCGCGAAATATCGTGTCATTGGCGCCGCATTCGTGTTTTTTACGGAATGCATTTGTTTCGGACAATATTGTAGCAGGAAATAATACTTGTTCGCAGCAGTTATGTAACGGCTATTTCAGAATAACCAAGTAGACCGTTGTTGCTTTTCAACAGACAACTGGCACCAAAAAAGTGAAACATACAAGTACAGAAACTTAGGAGGCAGTAATAAAAATCCGCAGCTGTTATGGTGAGGTATTGCTTGACAAAAGAAAACGTGTATGCCGATGTTAACAATGCAGCTTGCACTTGCAACATGATAGCGTGTGTCTTGATTTTCCATATTCCCTAGAAAAACAACGACAAAATGAAGTTGTATATCTAATTTTAAAAATATTATTGAGATAATGCAAAACATGTTTGTTGTTGAGAATAATGTTGAATGATTGTCTGTAACTGCCATTTGACGAAAACATTTATCAGTACCTATCAACATAGGATTGTGTTTTACCAGAGACTGTAACATTATGACGTTAATGTATTCATCAAATGCAATAGACTCATGAAAATTACACGCTTTCTTTTTAAAGCATATGCATATTTGTATTTAGTCACGGTCAGGCAGAGGAAACACTGACCAAAAAAAGCTTTATGCATATTAGAAGCTGCTTAAAGTTTTAAATAGCTTAGCCTTAATGCATATATTTTACTTTAACTGTCATGTATAATGAAGTTGAAACTATCAACTTATATACAAATTATGAGTCTTTTGGTTTGCATTCTCATTCAAGTTCACTGATGTTCATAATGTTTTTGTTTGTTTTTGTGTTTTTTTAATTTTCCTAAGTGCAAATAAATGTTTACGAAGAGAATTAAAAATAAAGAACCAAGTCTGGAAAATATTCTCCAATTACACAATGCTCTTCCGACGGAGTATCCGCACGACAGTGTTTCCGTTTGTATACAGGAATTTTGAACACTATTGTGCGTGCTACTATTTAATTTCGACTACAATTACTCCTTTGGAACATACTGTTCTGGTCACTTATTTAAAACACTCGAAACCAACATCTGACGATACAACTGAGGCGATGTTGCAAAGGTAATATTTATCCTAAAAAATATCACGCATATGTGTACGTGTATTTTTCGTAAGGAAATATGCATTCAGAATCAATAACTATTCCTTTAAAAGCAGAAAATATTTCAAAGTAAAATCTAGTTAATTCAAAGTTCGAAAATAAACTCACAGATTATCAAGCATCCTATTAAAGTATTAAAATAGCTAAAGAGATTCCAGATATTTTAATGCACCAGGAAAGTAAGCTGCCTGTTCGAACAAGTTTGGTATATATATATATATAGTCTCCTTTAAGGGAAAACATCCTTATTATTTTTATGAGACATTTGTAGTTCACTCTGAAAGTTTATATTGTATAGTCGAGTTATATAAGTGTGTGTGTGTGTGTTTTATTTAAAGTTTAAATGAAGCCAAAACAAAGGAACTAAATTGGCATTGATGTTTTAAAAAACAATTGCAAAACAGACACAAGTACATGGGGATAATCAAAAAGCACTAAATGGCATTCTTTAAACGAAGATAATTCGTCAGTATTTAGGAAAACAACGCCAATGTTAAACATATCTGTTTTTGTCTCGGTACTTGTTTTATGTGTGTACAGAAACCAACTTATTTCGCATGTACACTATTCATTCTATTTGTATAATCGACACATAAATTGTAGTTAAACCGCACCAACCGCATTGAATACATTATTTTTTTTTACATTTTATTGTAGATGATATCACGATACAATGTATTCAGCCAATATGGTATACGTTAACACACCAGTCTGACGTAAGAAAAAATATTTGGTCTCTTTTAATAGATACTATACAGAATGAATTATAACACAAAATCTATTAATGTGCATGTCATGAACAGATGTTTAAAGTAAAGTTTCACTGGTTTGATTGCATTATGATATAAAATGTACGGTTTCGGCTAAATGATCCAGTCAAAAAAGAAACTGATAATTAAACGTTTCTAAATGAACAACATCATGCCGATGATAAGATATGTTTTGGTTAATATGCTTGAATACGGAGCACGATGTGTAACCTTGACATTAGCGGTGTTTAAAGCCACCAGATGCCTTATAATATGAACATATTTCAATTAACTGTTTATAAAGCATTGTCTAAGCATTATATTAGCAGGGTAAGTAAATATCAAATGACATAAAGTAAATGTCAATATCATCTGGATAATAAATGGCAAAGGAACCTTATCTTTGCAAATTTAGTGTGGCCTGATATGTAATTAAAAATCAATATTATTTCTGTCAATCCACCATTAATTTAATATAAAAATAAGTGTCGAGAAACATGAAACTTTTAGCAATAATTTGTTATTTAACAGTGTTGAACAAGGTCCAAAGAAGTTTTGAAATACCGATATAGCACTTATATATTTTATTACAATTCATAGAGATTGGTCTTTACTCCTACTACTACTATTTCAAATACTGAAATACTGTTGGTATGGCGATAAACAAACAAACTACTACTTCAACTACCACTCCTCCTCCTCCTTCTCCTACTACTACTACCACTACCACTACGTCTTTTTCTACTTCTACTACTACTACTACTACTACTACTTGTACTACTACTACTTCTAC
This sequence comes from Sinonovacula constricta, assembly GCA_007844125.1. Taxonomy (NCBI): domain Eukaryota; kingdom Metazoa; phylum Mollusca; class Bivalvia; order Cardiida; family Solecurtidae; genus Sinonovacula; species Sinonovacula constricta. The sequence continues at coordinate 82,065,327 of CM017556.1, read as the reverse complement.
TATTGCTTCAAATACTTCTACTACTACTAGTACTATACTACTACTACTACTACTATACTACTACTTTTACTACTACTACTACTACTACTACTACTACTACTACTACTATAACTACTACTACTACTACTACTACTACTACTACTACTACTACTACTACTACTACTACTACTACTACTACTTCTACTACTATTACTACTACTTCTACTATTGCTTCAAATACTTCTACTACTACTAGTTCTATACTACTACTACTACTATACTACTACTTTTACTACTACTACTACTACTACTACTACTACTACTATAACTACTACTACTACTACTACTACTACTACTACTACTACTACTACTACTACTACTACTACTACTACTAATACCACTACTACTTCTACTACTTCTACTACCACTACTTCTACTACCACTCCTTCTCCTCCTACTTCTACTACTACTAGTACTATACTACTACTACTACTACTACTAATATACTACTACTACTTTACTACTACCTTTACTACTACTACTACAACTACTACTACTACTACTATAACTACTACTACTACTACTACTACTACTACTACTACTACTACTACTACTACTACTACTACTACCACTACTACTTCTACTACTACTACTTCTACTTCTACTACTGCTACCACCACTACTACATGTACTACTACTACTTCTACTACTACTACTTCTACTACTTCTACTACTACTACTACTACTACCTTTACCACTACTACTACACGTACTACTACTACTACTACTACTACAACTACTATACTACTACTACTACTACAACTGCTACTATACTTCTACTACTACTACTTCTACTACTTCTATACTATTGCTACTACTACTACTACTACTACTACTACTTCTACTACTATACTACTTCTACCACTACCACTACCACTACCACTACTACTACTACTACTACTACTACTACTACTACTACTACTACTACTTCGACTACCTACTACTAATTTAAGCAATTGCCTGTAATCATTGTCAAACACAGGTAATAAACAAAAACCTATTTATTTTATAAAATATCTATCAATTATATTCTAAACCTTTAATGCATTAACACAACATCGAATTTATATTCATCCTTGCCAGGTTTTTTTTTCTTTTGACTGTACATTGTTATATAAAAATAACCATTTGACCATGAGTGTACTATTCTCTTGTTGTAAGTTGTCCAACCAAACAATACCCCATTTTTATATAAATATAGCATTGAATATAAACTATGAAATTAGGAAAACATTTTTTTGTAAAAAAATATAATGTTTTATGTTAGGCTGTTGTTAAATGGTGCATATGTTCTTTGGTTACTTGTCTTAGATAAAAGAGCAATATCTTCAAAAGTGTGGAACATTTATACAGAAAGACAAAATTGAGCAATAAATGGTTTAGTTGTAGTAGATTCTTTTTGAGAGAAGCCATGCTGAAGTCGGCTTTGTGATCAAGGCTTTCAAGATATTTAATTACTGTGTCTGCTTTAAGCTTGTGTCGTCTGATGAGAATTTATATTTATACCGTTTTGTTAGTGGGAATTAGTTAAATAAACAAAACATTCTGCCAGTCATATGAAGTAAGTTTGTCTGTCGGCGTAAATAAACATGGTCCCAGAGGAGTTTTGAGTCGCAAATAAAGTTTAAATCGTCTACAAAACACGTAATTAATGAAAAATAAACATTGACTTATCTCGGAAAAGGTTAGACTGTGTTGATCATATTGTGAGGAAATTGCCTGTCTTGCTTAGTAATTAGTAGTTATTAGTTACGATAATGATACTTATTCGAGGGTGTCCTATTCTTATAACCACACATCTGATGCTTTCAACTTCAGGCTTGACTTTATGGTACGAGGAAAACAAGAAGGGTTAAGCTTATGATGACGTAACACATTAATTTTGGTAGTTTATTAAAATCATTTAACATTTCAGTTTTGTTGATATCACTCCAAATATTTTTTTAATTATCAAGCATATGAACGAGATCTTTATCAGTCTCACCATATTATTTCAGAGATATACAATGTAATACTACTTTGTGCATAATTTGGTACAATGCCGTTGATGCCATGAATGAAACCCGATTCAATTTACAATGTCGATATTTTCCTACACTGATATATTTTACAGCAATCAGAAATGTGTTGCCAACACATAATTATACAATGTTTTGCCAGCATTACTGTATAAACACATACGTTGTAACTTCCAGTCAATATGACTACATAGTATTTTCTAAAAAGAATCTACAGGCGGAAATTAATTGTTTGGAGGGACCTTTGAATAAACGGGAGAGAACAAGAAACATGTGTTTTTAAAGTATTTTTATTATTTTTTCTGTCCAAAAACAGAACAATTACAGATAAATAGCGTTAACTACAATTTACCTAATAAGCAAAGTTAATTTACTTGTAATGGCTCTATTAACTGTAGGCAAGATACAATAATTGAAAATGTATGTTGTTAGAATGTATATTATAAATAAGAATATATAAGACAAAGTCCTATGAGCATTGCAACATATACAAAAAATGAAAAGACACAGGACCAAGGTATTCACAGGCACGCCAGATGTAAAAGTGAGAACAAATCTGTGATGAGTCATTTAACAATAAGAGCAAACCCGACAGTTACCGCCTTGGAACGGTCAGTCGGCATTATGGACCGACTGGGGAGCTTAAACCGGTTTGACAGAGCTCTAACCTGGCACTTCCTGTTGGGTTTCTCAAAGGCAAGCAATGAAAAGAAAACCGATCCATTTGAATAACTGTCCAAGCGCTGACGTTTTGTTTGATAAGTTATGACGAAAGTAGTGACGTCATCGAAAATAATGTCCACATAGTTTTTCAGAAGAGAGATAGGTATTATTTCGATTAGAAGACCTACAAAAACGTTAACAGTAAATGAAATTAACTTTTTCATTCACGAAAAAATGACCAGAGAAGAGTAAATGGTTGTAGCATCCTGTTCATGCGGAGATGGAATTGAGGAACGAAGGTCCAATGTCCATCAAAGGAAATTCACGTAACAATCCTTATAGGATGAATTAAATGACAAAAATAGATTTTATGCACGGGGAGATTTTTTTAAAATCCATTTATGCTTATGTTATGTTTTTTACATTTGCGTTCAAAGTGCCTTTTGATATTATGCGATACTAATTACATGTATACTAATATACTGGAGCATTATTCTATAAAATTTTAACGAATTGCCTTTCCTCTAATGTTTTCACACTTGATTAAGCGTTTTCTGTAAATAAAAACAATTTTTGCACACATTAAGAAATCTAGCCTACTTAAGTCTTTTAGTTTGTCATATTTCCTTATGGTGTCAAAATTTTCCATTCGTCAGCGTTGTGCAAAGCTTTCAGGAGCATAGCAAAGTTTGATATCTCAATAATGTCTGACAGGTTATGTCATTGCTTACCTTTTAGTAAATTACAGTAAATAAACTAACATTTAACATGTTTCGTTTCAGAAAGGGAAATGATAAAAGTTATTTCTAAGCTTAAAATAATTACTAAACTCAAGTGAATACACCACACGATTAATCTTTCCTGATACATTCGTTTGATTTGGAGGTTTTCTGAAAGAAATACAATGTTGTTCCACTGATATAGAAGATTGCAGATTACGATAGAAAATATAAAATAAATGTATTTAACATTGATGTGCAATTTCTGACACCCTTTATCTCTTAAGTTACCATAAATTGATTTTTTTGACATTTTGGTGTCAGGTTAATTGAAAAGTGTGCTCTTATACTTATTTTCTAGTCATCTAACACAATTTTGTTTCTATTTTATTTAAACTGGATAACCTTAACGAGTTCAGCTTGAAATGACAAATTATTGTGATCAAATAAGTTAAAAATTGTTATAAATATTATTACTACAGAAGCGTGGATCATATTGCACTTACTGCAGCACCTCCGATCCCTTGAAAAAGACAATATTGCAGACGACATGTGGATTTATTTGTGTGTTTTTTTCCATATTTTTGGTTAATGTACCAGATGTGTTGTATGAGGTAGAAATGTAACATAAGGGTAGTTAAATCATCAATCATAGACAGTAATCATATTCTTTTGATAACAAGTAAGTGAGAATACATTAACCGATTTAGATCCTATTTCAAAATTTTCTTTTAATTATGAATGCAAGTTATTTGTATGTTACTTTGACATGCATTCACATTCGAATATATCACACAAAAAACATGAATGGTTTTATATGTAAAATAAATAGATAGAAATACAGAAACTATTCTAAGCAACAGACATCTGTTTAAATCAGCAAATGTCTCGGTACAGTAACAGAAAAACAGTCGCCTTGTAGTCAGGTCAACGACTTTCACCACTTCGTTCTACGACGCCTCTGCGCGCCATAGGAATAGTGCTCTTAAACTCTAAACAGCGTGCACGTTTTAAATCCAGCGTTATCTTATGACATCAAGTTGATTTATCATTATGACTCTTAAACCTAAGAAAATCCTCACAGACATAAGTAGAATTAATCTGATGACAAAACCCGTCCCAGTCTTCAGGCACGCATAAAGCAACATTTAGCCAAAAAAGGACAATTTCATCTAAATTATTAGACTGAAGAATGTTAGGACATTGACATTTTCTGATTAATTGGTTCAAAAGGTGAATGTACATTATTTGGAAGTTTTGGTGCATCTTTTCTAGATTACTTTGTAAATCGATAAAGATTTTAATACGGTCTTCATTTCAAACATTTTAAAGATACATTTTATGTTTATAATCTACAATCTAATCAATTATAAATCGTTTGATTTTTACATAATTCACAGTTAAACTGTATAATAACCTTAATGTTGCCTCTGTTATATAAAGGCTCAAAAAGAATGAAACCAAATTACTCAAGCGAGGTTGCTCTTTACAACATACGACATGAGACTTAGATAACACAAAATGTACACTGTGCAGCGAATGTGTATATCCCTCAGACGGCACATATAATTATTTTGATTCGGGATTGGATTTAATCATAGAGCAGCTGCACAGAAAGCTGAACACAAGCAAACTGGACTATGACTACATGTAAGAGCACACTGCACATAAAAATTCCGGCTTTAAAGCCTGTTTTGTCATTACATCAATAAATTGACTAGGAAAGGTAAAAGGCCTGTGTAAGAGACTTGTGTCTGAATCTACATTACATGACTTGATCTACTCATCAAGTTTAAATGCATTAAATAATATGAATAATCTTACTCTTATTAATACATGAAACAAACAAATGCTTTAAAAAGGGTATGCGACGTAGTTGTCTGTTTAATTAACAAATCTAAATGATAGCTGATATTTTGATTTTTTAAATTGTCGACAAAAGGCTGCAAATACTTGTAAGGCTTTTTTGTCATTATATACGGTTAAAATCAGTTACATTCCTAAGCAGTAAAACCTGGTTATATATGGTAGATGCGTTTTCAACTCACCAATGTCAAATAATCAAATACTAATCTTGTAGGTAATTTACATATTCATGTAACATTTGCTGCGATGACTACATGCTATAACCCAACAAGGTAAAACTCCGATCAAGTTCGGAAGAAAGAGTCTTTTATTTTTTTAGTTAAGAACGACATTGGCTGTTGATTTTAGCGAGAGTAAAGCATATTGCACACAGTGTGTATACAGTGTATACAGAACGTAAGGTTGGAGATGGATTACTGTTTCGATTGGTCTATTATGATATCAAGAGTTTCTATCTATTAAGGTCTCTATGATATTCATTCAAACTGACCGTGCACCAGCATTTGTCAGTCGGTGAAAAACATTAGACAGCATATTGCACATTAAACACAAACACTGAGACCATACATTATACACAGACTGTAAAATACTAAAAAATAATACTAATAATTACACACTTGGTATGGCTCCGATTGTTTTCTATATAATGCTCTAACTATTAACTCCACATATTCCAAATAAAAAATATACAGAAAACAATGCTGATGTTTTTCTAAGAGATATATGCAGGATTGGTGAGAATCCGAACAAATCGCTTGAAACATTGTTTTGAGAGCAATATTGTCGGTAATTATATATTCTGGTAAGTAATCTAATAATTTCCATTGAAGCAGGCACAGGTCAAAATAGATATCAGAGATAATTCTCGACTCCTGGTGCGGGCAGCTAAAACCAAAGCACTTTGTATGAGGGAAAATGTGTTACGTCGACATTATTTATTTATTTATCTCTAACAGTTTTACGTATTATCTTACAACATGGATAGGAATTTTGTATTGACCCTGGTAAATATATTGACAAAATCTTAAAGCAATACATTTTTCCTTGGATTCTTCTTCTTCTTCTTCTTCTTCTTCTTCTTCTTCTTCTTCTTCTTCTTCTTCTTCTTCTTCTTCTTCTTCTTCTTCTTATTATTATTATTATTATTATTATTATTATTATTACCATATATTAAGGTCCCTTTATCACAGGAGGGCTCAAAGGCACCAAACAAAATATAAAATTATAACTAAAACATTGAAGAAAAAAAACATAACAATGTGTAGCCATTGGGAATGGTATATAATACATTTCGATGAGAATATAAAAGAAATAAGTAAAAAATTAGCATTAATATAAAGGTGTATTTTCAGAGCCCTTTTAAAGCTTTCAGTGTTGAAAGGGTCCTGGGGTTTGGAGGAAGGTTGTTCCATAGCCTCGGGGCAGCAGCATAAAAGGGTCGATCTCCGAGGCGCGACTTGGTCCTAGGTGTGACCAGGAGTCGTTGATCACCGGAGCAAAGAGGTCTGCTCGGTTGATGTATATTGATCATATCTGATATGTAGGCTGGTGCAGTGCCATTGGCCGCACGGAAATGGTGCACAAGAACATAGAAGCTTGATTTAACTTGGTGGTCCATGGACATTGTGCAGTCAGACACAACACAAACATTTCTTAGAGATACACTGGATCTAACAGACATGACATTAATGGTGATGGAAATATCGAATATATCCGGTGATGAGCTCTTAGGCGCAAAAAGCAATATTTTACAATAGGTTTTTTTGCCATTGAGCTTAAGAAAGTTGGTATCCATCAATATGCGCATATCCTCCATATTGGCTTCTAAACGCTGCACAGTTTGCTCACGATTCACAACACATCTGCGTATCACTCTATGTTTCATTGAATTATTACCAAAATAGGTAATTTATGTTACAAAACATTATTATTATTATTATTGTTATTATTATTGAGTTTCACTCGTAACTCGTAGTGTAGTTATAATTTACCAATGCGGGTAGTATGGAACCCCACTGCGTAGCTTAATAAAATATGTACATGTACCTTAGTGAAACGTGGATTGAGAATCGAGACAGGTCCGGTTTACTTACAGTGCACGCTAGATACCCGAGGATATGTGTCATTAATTAACTATCGTATTTTAATTTTTTATCCTGCTTAATTCCTCGTCACGAAAACGATTAGTCGTGTGTAATCCTTAGTTTTAAATATTTAAAATATATTTGCTATTTTTGAAAGATATTCAATGAAGTTAACACACCGGAAATTGAATACATAAAAATTATTTTATTTGATTGTAAGTAGATTTATTAGAACTTGTATTCGATGCCGATATATCATTCTAATGATACATAGTCTTCTTTATATGTTAGACCTATCTTTTTGCAACTATTTTTGCACCAAGCAAACCTTGGACCCCGATAGGAAGCTGTACAAGGATAACGGTACACTGACAAATATTAATGACCTGATGGCCTTCAATGAAGCCTAAAAAATTACCATACTGACGTAAACGGTAGTGCCAAATGTCTCAAACATGCGATACCGTTGGGGGCATTTTTGTCATTAACTAAAGTCCGACAATTTTAACACAGTTCTGTGACTACAATGGTTATGTCAGCAATGTCATACTTCTTCATAAATCATACCATGTTGTTTTATTACTGTAGAAGCAAATTTACTTCACAAAATCTGCGTATATTTATTATATTATTTCTTGATGTCTATGGAGCCAACTTCAAGTGACAAATAAACCGCAAATCCCACGCGGTTACCATCGAATTATTTCTTCTGTTTAGTTTTTTGTTTGTTTTAGGACCAAAGTAACCATAAAATCCCTGTGGAACACTAACAACGAAACCAAAATTGTTGTCATAGAGAAATAGCCTGATTATATTCATTGTTATCGAATTCCAGATTAATTTGGTTATCAAAAATAATCGAGTGCCACGAACAAGCGATACCCTTGAGTACATTTATGACAATATGAATTAACCAAATAATTATAAGAAGGCAATTGGCGATGTTTTAAATTATGATCAGCGTAATCATCTGTTTACATTCTTTGGCTACTTCAACAATGTAAATTTAATAATTGTGTAGAGCATAACACACACATGCACGCACGGACGCGCGAACACACACATACACCACTCGCACGCATGCACGCGCACACACACAGACACAAACACATTTATAAAACTTAGTCTTGTATACTTACTGTACACATTTAATTGTGCGAAAATTGACACATTAAAATTTAAAAAAAATCTTAAACTATATTTTTCCTTTACTTAAAAATGGCAATATGAATAAAGCAACAATTGTTTACCACGTTTTTGGCAAAAATAGCTCTTGCATAGTCGTCACAGTCATTCTGCATTCAAGAAGGTTATCGTGTGTCATTGACTTTCTTCGTATGACAAGTCACTTGTTTAATATTATCAGCTACAAATACCTCACCGAAACAAATAAAATTTTATTTATTTAGCCAACTAACTTAACCAAGATGTATGGTTGAACTAAAGTATTAGAACCACGTGTCTTGAAAACAAATAAGCTGTTAAAATCATTCATTGTATTGGTTTACTAAATATTAATAAATATAACATAACCAAGTGACATCAAATGCCAAATACAATATAGGCAATGATTAAATTTAAGAAAGTTTAAGTTGTCTTTCTACTTTATGAGTATGGCAAAAACCAACAAAAATGGCACAAAGCAATGTATGTCAGTTAAAAATTACCAGAAAATATATGACTTGTGCGTTACAGAATAGCATGTTTTACTTGTTTCCTTGACTCCTCTCAAAATATTACTTGCCAATTGATATAAAAAAAATATGATCAACATTTTCCAATTTCAGTTGGTTTTGGTATTATTACGGCACAATACCAACATGCGCGGTAACACTTTAAACATAGTAGTAAAATATTAAGATGAATTCCGTTTTTTATATACGTTGCAGCGACCATTAATGATCATTTTAGCAACGTCCAGCTTTTTAGTGGAGGAAGACCCCGGACATATTTTTAGTAAAACCACCGGCGCATCGCAAGTCAGTTGGAATACCTTCTCTCATTAAGTCCTTCGTCTCGAACGGGACTCGAGTCCATGGGGTGAAAGGCTAAGCGGTCAGAGGAGTTACAAATCTACGATTCTACCACTACGCCGCGGACGCTCACTCAGATAAATTTCAAAAATATAAACATAAAAGCAATTCAGTTAATTATTCAAATGTTAATGGGTCGGATCGGACATGCCCACCTTTCGTACTTGATAATTGATTTAGTTATAAACCACTTTAAAATGTACAAATAATAATAACAAGTACACATAATATATCTATGAAAAATTATAGGAATACGCAATGTACTTGTGTTGTATATATATAATATCTAATATATATATATATATATATATATATATATATATATATATATATATATATATATATATATATATATATATATATATATATATATATATATATATATATATATATATATATATATATATATATATATATATATATATATATATTGAATATTACGGCGATAAAAGAGGGATGCCACACATACAACAAGCTAAGACAGCATTGCTGCAAAGTATCAAAGGTCGCCGTCGGAGTCCTGCTCAACAATGTAACATTTTGCCTAACATCAAACAGATCAAGAAACAGCAAAAAACCTTGTTGTTATTAAAAAATTAGCACTGTCGTAAATTGTTCATGTCTTAAAATTATAAGCAGTAACATTTTGTCTTAGGATGCATGGGAAACGTCCGAATAAAAACTACAGAATAAAGCACAATATTTGCATTGTACAAATTACAACTTCGTAATAAATACATTTAATTTGAATAAAACAAATCATACGAACACATGCTGACCATTAACAATTTTAAGTGACAGGATATTATGTGGCAACATTTTCAACTACAATCTAATTTAATTCTGATTTTAATTCTGATATTCACCAAAGTTGAAAAGTGACAGTACTTCACTTGTTTATAGAACAACATGACGCCATCAATAGGATTTTTCTATGAACAATTACATATAGACGCCGCGTTTGCATGGCAACAATAAAGAACACCCAACATTTAACTCCCTAAAAAGACCGACTGTCATATGACCAAACGAAGTGCTTACACCTGTTTACGGAGCTCTAACTCCGCGCTGCCTGAGAGGTTTCTTGAAGTCTATCTGTAAAAATACAACAAAAACAACAACAAAATAATCAACAAACAAACAAACAAACATACGATAAAATTAAAACCAAACAAAAACTCAAAGAATATAAACAAAACCGTTAAAGCGATCAAGTTTACTTATATGCACATACTCACGTATGGCAACATTTATTTTATTAAAACTATTTTATAAAAGTGTCAACTTAACATGATGTCCAACTTTTTCCTGTCGACCAGGTTTTCTTATCATTTCCTATATAACACTAGTGTAATCTACATCTTGTAAACTATGTTTTTCGATGTCACATTGCAAAAAAAGACATCGAAACTGCAACATACTGGAGTCAGTGCAACGTCAAAAATAGTTAAGAGGTTAATTTAATACTAAAACTATTCGTTCTCATTCAATATGTTTAATTGGACTTTTAATTAAAAGATATTAAACAATAGACTGCATTTTCAGCCTGTGTCCCTTATAGCACGTACTCCAATTAAGTTTGTTAACAAATGACGCTTCATGCAATCGGCGAACGGTTGATAAGCAAACAGTTTTAAGGGTTGTTAATTTTTTAATACTCGAGAAAAAGTGAAAAAAATACATGTGTCACATGTTATGTCAAAATTTTATCTTATGTCTTAAAGTGTATTGAAAATAATACATGTACATACTGTAATATTTGTTTATGCATCACACGTTTTATAAATAAAAGTCCTCCAATATTAAAAGCGTAAGGAGAAGGCAAATTAAACATAACAGAAACGTACTGGGAAGCAACTGTGGGATTTAATCATGGACGACAAATGATATTGGGATATTTATACTGCTTGCTTTATAGACAAACCTCAAGAAAGTGCGAGGTTGGAGCGCTCACACATACCAAGTTTAAGCACACCAGTCGGTATTTTTTTAGCCGACTGGCCGTTCCAAAGCAATAACATATGTTTCTTTCTTTGTGTGTGTTATGTCTGGTCTCTGTATTTTTGTCACTTTTACATCTACGCCTTTTTCCTTTATGTAGAGGAAGTTAAGATTTAAATATCTGTGGTATCTCTTATTGGACCATCTTCAATTTACTGACACGTACTGGGAAGCAAGCACTAACTGTGGGAGTAAATCGCGTACGACTAATGGATTGTCCATCCTAAGACTACGTGTGTAATGATGGTTTCCTGCCACGGTGTTCACTTTAGGTAATGGTTCACTGTCAAGTAAGGTCTAGTCATTAGTAAACGCGCATGTGCTTTTTTAGACAAAACAAATAACGAAGTCTCCATAAATAAGTTATTAAGACGTGTTGCAGGCTTTTTTATAAATTATTACAATAGTTTGTATCAGATATAATATTTGAGTGAGAGCGTTTTTTTTTTTTAAAATATATAATTAATGCAGTTCGCTGTGGGTGAATTTACAACACTGTACAATATTAAGGCTTTTCTAAAATTGGTGTAATCTAGAAAAATGTATTTAGCAAAATACAATTAAAGTAAATCAATAATACTAGCAATACAAAACTATTATGTTTAAATCTTTGCATAAAAGCTGATGCAGCTGATGAAATAAGGATAGACAGTTATTTAAATGGACATGAATAGAAGCCATTTTAAGTTTAACAATAAGAAATCTTATTTCAAGGCTATCTAGCACAATATTTTGTTTAAAGTACAATGGTATTTGCAAATATGTGCTTGAATTTAAACTCAATATTGACAGGGAAATATTGATACTGACACTGCTAATGAAAAGTTAATGATAGTTCATACCTTAAGCACTGTTTACAAGTCATTGCAAAATGTATATTACATGTACATATACATATAATTATATGAATATCGGTAAGGAGAAGAAGTAGATGATGAAGAAGAAGAAGAAGAATATAAAAGTGTACTTGTACAAGTGCCTCTGTATTACAACTATATTATTACGAATCTTATACACTAAAATAATGTCGCAGCTGCAAATAATTATTAAGAAATAAATCATGACATAAAAATACAATACCACTCCATTTCTAGTTTGGAGAAGCCAAAAAAGAAAACCCCGCAAATATTGTTTTGAAATCAATGTATCTTTGCAACATCTGGCACGACCAATTTCTGCAATCGAACCCATGAGAGTTAAACTTAATTATGTATAATCTTTTTTAATTTCATCTCCCTTTATGAGCCTTCAAGCTATCTAAGGCGCATTAGTCTTTGTCTGTGTTTTAACAACGGAATGGTCTTCATTAAAGATAACAAATCTCTTATTTATTCAAGTAAGACTGTATTTGTCAAGTAACTTTAAATAAAGGAAACGAAACATAATCAATTGTATTCTTGTTTTGCGCATACGTTTACTTCACACATACATACATCACATCTAGGATCACCAAATACTTTGGGATACTTACTTAATAAAAGAAAAAAAAATGACCTCAAAACATATATAACATTTTTCTTTTATTTTGAATACTTCGTAATTGTATTTTATTGAATTACAGAAACAAACACCACAATTTGATGTAATTTCAGAAAGTAAAAATGTGTTACTGCTTATACACCTGACTTTAAAATGCAGAACTTACTAACAATAATAGGCCGTTAACTGGGTTTGCTTTATTTAGAGTGGGAGCCGCCCGAGGCTCATCGATAGAGTCGCTTACTTGAAGACGCCTCTGACTGCTCGCTTTTTACCATGTGGGCTTGAAGGTCTGCCGGCTGAACTACGGTGCGACGGTCGTCGTAACCAAATATTTGTCTTCTTCCACCTGAATAGCTGGACGTCGCTATAATTACAATAACTGTGCCATTGTGATGTGATGTTTTTCTAAGAAAACAAACAGTATTGTGAGTGCAGAAACTTTAGACTAGTGATGCTACTCGAAGCGTGATTATATTTGGCAGTGTAAATGGCAAAGCAAAATTAAACTGTTTATATACAAAACTTGTTCTTAATATCAAAACTTTTGTTGGACAGTATACTTAAAACGAAATTCAATAAAACACCACTTATATGCTGCCATAAAAAGCATGGTTATTTTAAATTGAGCATGATATAAACGTCGATGCGTATCATTCGTAAACGGTATATTATATTGTACATTTAATTAGATAAAGTTTTCGTAAATCTGAGCAAGATAAAAACAAAAGAGAATTAAATATAATGAACATATAAAGTACAATAAAATATCCAAATTGTCACATTTTAGGACAATTGATAAAAAAAACAAAAATTGTAATTTAAATGACTAATTCTACTAATCATGAAATGTTGACATGAAACAATTTCAGAAATATCCTTGAGCAAAGATAATTATAACCTTTCCTTCTTTGAAATTGCAAATTCATAACCTCCTTATTTCTAGTTTTCTATATACTTATCTTAAGGAACGGCTGGATGGTCTTTTGAGTCAGTCCATCAACGCTAGGAATTAAATCAGAAATCATAATGTGGATACACTGTAATTTGAAAATGTTCATTGACCACTACATCTCACGCTCCCCAAACTAACTAAAGGCAATCATCTATATATCGTCTACATAACGTACCAAAACGCATTTGAATTAAGATAATATTTAAGACTTTATGTGTATCTCCCTATAAAGTATATTTCAGACCCTTATTTGTCGCAATGTGCATTGGTGCAGTTGGTCGCTTAAACTTAAAATCCTCGTTAATATCAACAGAGTTACTGGTGAACTTAGAAGTAGAGTAAAGTAACACACACACACACACACACACACACACACACAAACACACACACACACACACACACACACACACACACACACACACACACACATACACACACACACACACAAACACACACACACACACACACACACACACACTCACACGCGCGCACGCACACACACACACACACAAACACATGTTTATGTGTGTGTATGTATACATGTATGTGTGTGTATATTTGTGAGTATGTCATGCTCCTTATATGAAAGACATTTTATTTGTTACGGGAATTTATTGAAGCAATTGGGAATATGTCCTACATCTACTTGCATGGGAATCTTCAACAAAACTAATATGAATGAGGAAAAAGCCTTATTTGTTCACTTAAATATAAAACATCTAAATAATTTCTATATTTACTTAATATGCCTTGCCTGTACCAATCATTTTGTATATAAGTTTTGATAACAACCAACTGCAGATACCATACTAGTTTTAATTACCTATGTATTGGATTGTTTCTCGTTAAAAGTCAAAGACCATAGCATCGTTCAGAAAAAGTAGGCAATCGATATGTTTCCTAAAGAGTCGATAACAAATATATTAAAATGATGATAATAAATTATAGAAAATATCAAAAGTTGAGTGTAATTGATACAAGTATACTTGTAGTAAACAAACCCCGTAGTAAATAAAGTGACACTGACCTGGTTGTCTTGATTTTGTGTGATCCGGTTATCGCCAGCGAAGTCTTTATTATTTCACCAGATGAGCTCTAGTCCCATAAGGCATACATGTTATAATTTAGGGCCAGAAGCAGCATGTGTCGAAAGAGCAATTGAACTAAAAATCGACGAGGAGAACGCACAATTTATCGCCCCTCCCCTTAATATTTCAGATCTTGAGAAATAGTACGACAAACAATATATGCCATTTACCTCGATAAGTGCGTATCTTCCTTTGAATTCAAAAGACAAGAGTCATTTTTGTTTCCATTTGACAGTAAATAATATTAAGTGTCAGACTTTGGTTTCATCTAGGCGACCAACTCACTCTTACAGGAATGGAAATGTAATAAGACAAGCTCAACAAAACATAAATCAATAGAGGTATGTTTATCAAAATGAGCTTGCCATAAATCTAGCTTAAAGTTACATTGCGTTTATTTCAATAATAACACCTCTGTTATCTGTTTTTACAGTTGAGATATATACAGCTTATCGCTTCCGTAAATCTCTACAATATTTATAACATATTTGATGTTCTATTTGATATTTAAAATTTAGTCATCTTAAAATAATTTAAAGTTGTATATTCATGTAAATGGAACAGAAATATTAGGCAGCGGAACTTTGTTACTACTTTATGCCTCCATTGTAAAAAAAATAAGTTCATTACCTCTTCTTTACAAAAAACAAAAAAACAAACACACATTATACTCTGTATGAGTGTTGTGTGTGCACTTCAGATGACAAAAGGGTTCTATCAATTTCTTTTTTGTTAAAGAAATATATAATTGTAATTTAAGAAAGAGGAATGAGTGAAACGTCTTTAATTGTGTCAATTTATCAATTTAAACGTTTGCATTAGGTAGGCCTGATCGCCAATTAAATTAAAATGAAACTTAATTCAGATTCCGCTTTAAATCAATTTTATGATATGCATACCATTCATCTTGCAATCAATTATTGCAAATCAATATTTTGTAAATATAAAAGTGCCAAAGAATACGGTAATTTATGGAGTCAAATCGATGACGATGACATTCTATCCATCTGTAATGCACTGAACTTAACGACGTACTGTGTTTTATTATTTATCGGGTAGCAATTAGAATAATGCACTTTATTGATACAATAAAAACTGTTAAAAGAATTTGTATTTTAATATTAGAAATAAATGACCATATAGATTACAATACCGATTGCTATTTGTTTGTTTTTATTTAACTCCATACATAGTTAATTGCTTGGCATGGTAAGGTAACACAGTTTTATATTTAAAACTGAAATAAAAAGAAATCTACTCAATCATCCAGATGAAGTATTTAAACCTTTACTGACACAATCTAATTAATATAATTGATTTCTTTAAAAAGTCTAACAAAGCGTTTTTATAAATAGAATGGTATTTTATCATTCAGGCAAAAGTTCTATCTGGTTTAATTCACGTTTAGTATTATGGCAGAGTTAGGTTATTTCAATCACCGGTTATACCTATTGTCCGTGAAGGTTTATGTGCTGTTGTTTGCTTGATATTTTGCAAATTATCAGTCACATCTACTTTATTTTCTTTTTAATTTTTTTATATTACTCAATGGAATATAATCATCTAACTTTCATTATTTGGAATGTCTTGTCATGTTGTTAATTTGACAATCTGCGAGGAGTTTAATTACATGTAAAGCTTTTCTATGTTTGCATAAAAATGATATTCATGTTAAATATTCAATTGTTTTTTTCTTTTTTTGTTGTTGTTGTTGATGTTAATGTTTGTTTGTGTTTTAGGCAACATCAATGTTTTGTGCTAAGTGTGATTATTCACCTCTGAATGAGACTTTTCTATTGCCGACCTTTGTACTCACAAAACTTTGTACCCAAATGTAAATAGAAACCTATGTTTTTACATTTCTCCGCAATATCATTGAGTTAAGACTATAAATTAAACGGTTAAATCTCGGTCAGTTCTTCAGTAGTATTTTGTTAAGTGGCGTCAGAGATAATTATAAAGTCATGGGAAATGCATAAAGTGGGAACAATTTAAGACCATTTGCAAACATACATGGAAGTTGTTAGTCGTATTCGACGAGTGTCTTTTGAACAAATTTCTTGTAAAAACAGTAGAAAAAAACTACCATTATAGTGGGTTTTATGTTACCTAATTATGAAAATGTTTGATTTAAGTTCACAGCAGTTTTATACAGTCAACTTGTAATTTCACATATGTTAGATAGCAAAAATGTTATTAATTTGTGCAAATGATCATTTAAATGTGCAATATAACACAGGGAAGTACTTTCCTCTTAGAGCTTACCTATTCTGGCAAGTTTTCTCTTGTGTTGTTCCTCAAATGGGTTACAAAAACAGCCCGAATACATAGACTAATTGCAGTCGACGTGTGATTTCGTGACTTTAAGCACGTCTGCTGCTGTTTAATATTTAACAAAATACTGTTCTAGACATTGTCTTGGGGAGTTATCTTAAGAAATGCGGTTTTATCAGAAAACTGCTGCGATCTTCCACAAAGGTTTTTTGACTTAGACATGCATGCATGTTTGTCTTTTTAATTTTCAGGACCTTTGCTTTTTAGTTTTTTTTGTGTGTTTAATTAGACTTTATATTTTTCAATGTCTAGCCAGGGTTTTCGTTGTAGCTTTCACATTTGACTTTGTAATGTGCCAATTTTAATATATGTTGCAAGTATCACAGCACCTTATCATATTGATTTATTTATGATTACAACAAAGTTACCTGTGCAAGTAGCCGATGGTTAAATCTCCTCGACAATATAATCTTTGTTGTCATTTAATTCATCCTATCATACTTGTTACGTTATTCTCCTTTCATTTACACTGGACTTTTATTATTTAGTTCCATTGATAAATCGACTTTATGATACAGTAATTTATCCTTCATCTTTGGTCATTTTGTCCTTGATTCAAATACATGCATTTCATGTCTTTTATAAACAAGAAGTGTTTGCATTTGTTATAATATAAATTCTACTTCTCCCCTTCCAAAATATAATTCGGACACTTTTTAATAACATCACAAGCTTATTTTGAATAACGAAATAACTTAGCTCTACAATATGTCATCACCTGGGCAGTTTTTATTTAATATAGATATTCTTTCATATAACTGCCTACATTTGAGAAAAAGCACAGAAGGGGTAAGGTTAGAGCTCTTAAAACCGATTTTAGCACCCTATCAGCCATTTTGCCGACTTACCGTTCAAGGCTGCTCTATGTTCTGGTATGTCTTCACACAGTTATGTAGAACCTTTTACATTTGACTGGCATGTGAATACTGTTGTCAATGAGGTTAAAGAGTACCGTGTTTCATAAAGAAGTATTTTGATTAGCACTGAGATTTATTACAAGAATTTGGGTCTCTTCATAATAATATTGTTAATTATAAATGTTATTAATTGTTCATATAAGGATTGGAAAATTATGCTCGCTCCATGAACCGAAACTAGATATTTGTTAAGAATAGTTATGTGTCTTTAGTTCTTAACTTTAAAGTTTACAAACCTTATTAATACGTCACAGGAAGAAACACCTGCTTCGTTATATTCGCAAAAAGTACTCAACTTACAAGAACTTGTCATGGCACATGAAAAATTGAACAAAATAAAAGACAGATTTTATTGATAAATATAGGTAAATAATGAAATACCTATATATTTAAAATATTTCTTTTTAAAAAGGATGTAAAATATTTGTTCCTTTTGGGTTTATGTGTACATGTACAAAAGGTATGACATTTAGAAAGCTAATAACAGGTCACTTTCCATACTTTTAATGTATAGACAGCTATTATCTTTGGCGGTCATGTTACAAGCGAAATACTATAATTTCTTCGACCGACATTTCAGGGACATTAATGTCACACAGTTTAACCCGTGTAACAAATTTCTCATACAGACAAGGAAGGTTATGTACTAGATTCTGAATAAGTGGACAACGGCTCTCTTATAATGCATTGGAAAGCAATTTGCAATAGTAGAAAAGCCTCCCTCTTTAGACGCATATCCATTTGGCATAATTACAACCGATGCATTTTCAAAAGGTATTTTGATAAATTAAAGAAATATGTGCATAAAATAAATATAACTATATCAAAAATCTAGTTCCAACACAACGCATGCTGGCACTGCAAAATATATATTGATACTAGGGAGTCCTTAAGTACTTCGGTCGAATCTCAAAACGTTCCGAATATTACGCATGCGTTCATATTATCCCGGGACCCGCATTTAGTATCGTCCGTGACCCTTAATTCGTAAATAGCAATGGAAGACGAAGGCAGCCCGACCCAAAAGAGAGGAAGTTAAGCTTTGTTTCAGTCTGAAAGAATACGAACATTATTAACTAGTAGGATTGCACAGCACAAATCTAGAATTCACCTCGAGTTGGTAAAACACTGTCGACACCGGTTACTTTTCGTGTTAAAAATTTACAAAAAATAAAAATAAAAATTCGCACTACAGTATATGATAGGCTAGCACATTATTTGGCGATAGAAAATGGTCCATAATAAAAAAAATCTTTCGCTGCATATGACATAAAGCAAACAACCTATACCATTTACACAGGCTTAAACCAAATTAAATACCTGATATTAAACCGATTTTGTATTTCATAGTTAAGAAAGGCACATAAAACAACAAAATACGATGTCATATATTTTACAAATTACTTTCACTTTACACAGAATCATTTAATTCAACGATCATTCCGTTAAGCCCAGGGAAATTTCATTATTAATATTTTCATTTACTTTTGTTACAGTCTTTCCTCCGAAAGAATAATAGTAGGTTTTCTGCGTGCTCTCTCATGTCATTGAGGACAAAGACATACGTTTGTTGGGTTTAGCATATGGATTTACGTTATTGCATAAACATGTAACCTATGTTGTATTAACATTTTAAAAAGTAAACTCACATTATAGCCCTTGTCTGGCATTTCTAGCTTTATTCCGCATCTTATGGGATAAATCATCTTAGTACTTGTCTCTTTTTGGCACCACAGGATCAGAAAATATATTGCGTTAAAAGGTTCATAATGCGACACACGTCAGTACATCTTTGTATACGTATATCAGAACGTAAGACGTTTGAACCGAATGCATTCCGGTAATACATGATAAAATGATAACTTACGTTGACAATAGTAACTGTTATGTCCATTTATTGTACGATTGCTTTGACTGATACCGTTTTGCGGGTAATATCTTCAATATTTATCTCTCATTTAGGTCACAAATTTGGTATATTTGCTCCTTTTTATATGACAAAATATACCAATATACCAGCCTTTTTCGGTTTAAATGCGTTTTTTTACAAAGCATAGTATATATCTCTTATAATTATGAAACAACAACTGTTTTCGTGTTGCCATTGTAGAGCGACTAAGGCTACTTGAAGTGTCGCTTTACAATGACATCCGACAAATCCGCGTAAGGTATCAGTTTAACTTGTAAACTGCTCTAATGTAATAACTGTCATCAGCTGATTCTTTGTCACAGCATAAGATCTTTAAAAATATGAATTAGTCGCGCCAAGCGAGTTTGGTTGTGAATAAACAGTCATTATTTTATTTCTATTTTTGCAGATATCGTTTTACCAATCCTTCAGGTGTCCTTTGTTTTGTTTTTTTCTTTGTTTTTGTATGTCTAACTAGGTAAAAGTTTATTGCAAAAATTATATGACAAAGTCCCATAAACATTGCAACATATATCAAAATTCGGAAAGGCACAGGACAAAAGTATTCACATGCAAGCCAAATGTGAAAGTGAGAACAAATGTGTTATGAGTCATTTAACAAAAAGAGCAAAGCTGACAGTTACCGCTTTGGAACGGTCGGTCATCTAAAGTATGGTTATGGAAATACGGGCATCAAACCGACATAAATTGCCTATTGTATTGCAGAAAAAAAACAACACGATTTCTTTCGTTCATCTTCACCATTGTAAAGAAAAAAAGTGGAATCACGTGGAATTGTCAAGCTTAGGTATTTTTACAATTTGGCATAATACTTGCTGCGCCAGAATGCAATTGTTTTTCCTTTTAAAGATTATATCCTCTTCCGACATATTGAGCGTACCGGTTTGAACTTTGTTTATACTGATTATAATTTGTCTTTATTATATTATGATTGTATGATATAACATTTTGTTTAATAGTACCCGGTTTCTCATATTTCAAGCTGCACATAACCGAATAATCTGACAGACAAAATAAAGATTAAATACTTTATGTTTTGATTTTGTTTGACCTGTTTGACATTGTAGGAAAATAACAGGCTACCTGCAACTCACAAGTTAGGAAAATACATGTTTTCTTTTTTCAAATTCGTCAGAATGTTATGCTGTTGAATACAATCAGAACATTGTGAATAAAATACATAATGTAGTATTATTTCAGGAACTCTTTCAAACTTAATCTAATTATTTCTTTCAAATCTTGTGACAAATTATTCCGGTAAACACTATACGGAACGCATTATCGATTTCACGTCATGGCATAATATAAGTTACTGTCTGTTGTTGCATATAATTGGTATTTTGCATTGTATTATATTATTGGAAGTAACTATAACTCTTGGGTCTTGATGAAACTCTTGAAGTAATTTTTTCTACGGTGCAAAATCCAAATACAGCAAACCAATAAACATCAGAAGTCCAATAATATTAATAAACTTTGTATTTCGCGTAGTTTTAACAATCAGTTGCAATTACATCAAGCAAATGCTTTGTTTAAATAACATAAGCATACACTTCGCTAGGCTATCAGGCATTTTCTATTTAAATGATGTAAAAACTGTATAAATTTCATCATATAAGTTTGTTCTTTGTCTTTGTCCTGTAGGATTGCTTACATTTTTTCTCATTTGTGAACTTTATTTCAATCTAGATTCGTACTTGCACCAGATTACTTCTTGCAACATTTGTTTGCCACTTAAGTGATTTTTGCAGGATGAAAGTGGAGATCTAGATCAGACATGTGCGCATTAAATGTTCGCTTTTGGCAATTTAAGAGTTACAAGGATGCTAAGAGAATAAATTACAAATTGTCTGAGTGGCAAGATGAGCGCCTAAGCTGCTTAACAAATAAAAAAAATACTTTAGGCGGAAAAGTCTTTCTTGTTAAGAAAATGAATTACTTCGAATCAAAATGAAAGGCTTTAGGCCATCTATCGCAGACGAGCTACACTTAACAGCATTGTTTCTTTCATATTGCATTCGATCAGAACAGTGTTAATTATTTCAGTGCATTGAAGTGTTTATGTTCAATATTTAGCAGATTGATTATAACTAATAGGCAAAATAAACTTCCTAATACTTTTCCAACGAAACTTCTCCAGGAAATAGTTTCATGACCGTTATAGCTACTACAAACAACAATAGCTATTGTCAAAAACTAATGTAAAGCAGCTGCTAGGTAAAAACATCGCTAACATATATTTTATTTAAATGAGGGTGCACGGTCTTATATTGTGGCATATTGGCGGGAAAACAAATATTTTTCGATGTGGGCAATAAACTATGCATACACATGTTAAACTAAAACCTCCCTCTATCTACCTACTGGAAATAATATTTTGGGCCTATGGATCCGACTATCAGTGTGGGTCTTTTAATTTTAGAATTCATTGGAACCAAACTTTCACGGTTTATTAGCTATTAATGTCTTTGTAAGCTTAATTTCTAATAGCATGAACTGTTAAGAGTATGACAGTAATCATATAAGCTTAAAGTGACATTATAAATAAAATAATATTTTGCTCTATACATGTAAATATAAAAAAGGGTATGTTAGTTTTAGAAAAAATATTCAAGTTTTACTTTCCTAATGCCTGGCTTGTTTTACCAATTTCTGTTTTCTGTACCAAAGCCATGGCGCATCAAAGAAATAGTGTTTGTTTTGTTTATTAAAATATATGGAGGCCAATTTATGGCCAAGCCTCGTCTATCCAGGCTTTGGAAGAAGAACTCCCGTGATGTTTTAGACGCACGGAAGGAAAGCTAGAAGATAACAGACTGGAGTCCACGTTATTAGGGGCCGAGTTCAAAGAAAAAAGTAGTCAAAAATTAAAACCATTTAATGCAACACGATACTTCTCGAGCACTTTTGAACACTAAATTATACTAGGGAGATAGCAAAGTGTTTGAATGTATGTCTGGTGGATAATTGACACAGTTAATGCGCATTTTGTCTGTGTCCATATCTTTCAGAAACAACAGAGACAATACATATTGCCACACAATATTACAATGTGTTTCATTTTTTGTATGCCTACTGCAACTTCGCACGTTTATAGGCAATACAATATTGAATTAGTTTCTATATTGTTCTATTTTTGTTTAATGTGAGTAATGTTTCGGTTAATTTTTATTATTCCTGTCAATAGAAGTTCATTAGTTAAGAATAATGGAAGGCATTTTTAATGTCAGAAAGGACAGAAAGATAAGCAAAAAAGACACAGCTCTAAATGAAATTCAACTATTTAATTAGAAAAGAGAACGAAATTTTTATCGGTAGTAAATCATGTTGTGAATGTAATGTTTTAAAATATAATTCAAAATGAAAAAGGAGCATAAAAACATGTTTAAACAGAGCTAAATGCATGTCAAGCGAGGAAGTATACATTTAAAGCTATCTATCACCCTGAAAGTTGACTAGTAAAGGGCATACTGCATTTTAAGAACAATTACACACAAAACAACAACAAACAAACAAAAGAAAAGAGAAAAAAACGAAAAAACAACACACAAATAAACGCACATTTTTTGGGAAATTAACATACTGCCCATACATCCATCTCTTTACAATCGAGTTAACATTTGAATTTCAGATTACAGAAGATATCAGAATTACATTTTCTTTTTTACTAATAACCCAAACTGCCCACTGTGTCTGCTGCATGATATATCTTAGGTTTTTGCTCTCATGACCTGCCATTTTGAAACGTCTGGCAAGGATGCTATTTTTGTCGACTTTTTGTCATTCACATTCAGACGAGAATATAATATAGGGTAGGTAAAGGTATAGTTTGCGGTAGGTGGCTTTATCTTCAGTTAAACAATACATACTTGTTATAATTGTTACATTATTATTTTCTGCAGATTTTAATAATCCGATTTTGATCAGCAAACTTAAGCGGGAATAATATGGACATGTAAATCGTTTTAAAAGTATACGTTTTAATAAAACAAAAATAAGTTAGGTGTCTGTATCTGACAGTCATTTACATACAACTGGCAATTCCTTGACAATTTCAACCGTTCATAAAGCCTGGAAACA
Organism: Sinonovacula constricta; assembly: GCA_007844125.1. NCBI lineage: Eukaryota > Metazoa > Mollusca > Bivalvia > Cardiida > Solecurtidae > Sinonovacula > Sinonovacula constricta. Next base: position 82,041,121 of record CM017556.1, on the reverse strand, counting down.
AAACAAGTTGGTATTTCCACAACAGGACCACCATACACCATATAATTAAATCATTCATTTTTTATAATTATATCATTCTTAATAAAACCACTTCTAGATGTTTTCTCAATTTTAAGTTTCTATTTAAATATTTAACACAACATATACTAGTAGTTACATGAATTAATAAAGATTGCATTTTCATTGTTAAGAAACTCGATTTGTGTATAACCTAAACTGCAGATCTTCCAATTCTTTCAATGTAAATTATGTTCCCTCTTATATATGACTTTCTACTGACTGAGTTGAACCGATACTAAGGAAATACCTTGCTCATGTTTCTTTATACTGTTGGCAATATATACTCTGTCTGTCGTCAAGTCTTTGAGAAGTACATGTGGCTGATGCTTTGCGAACATGTAAGTAACTAAAACGGCTTTATCTTCGACAATGTTTTTTTTTTCAAAACATGTTAAATTTGGTTTTTGATTTACTAACGTGTGAGAATTAATTTAAAATTTTGAACATAACATAATAATTGCTTCATATTTACATCGTTTAACACCTCTTATTCACGGTGTTGTAGTATTAGTGTGAATTTACTAAACAGTTTTTGTTCATAATTTTACTATGTAGGTCACACGCTGTCTGCGAGTATACGTATGAGTATATGTACCTAATCGATCTCGCATGGATGTGATCATAGCTGTGGTGCTTGCTAAGTATTTCTAATGATCGCTAAAGCTGGATGACAGGAACCAGAAAGGTAATAATTTATTTTCCCTCTCAATGTCTGTTGCCAATCACATTGAAACTCTTTTCACTGTTTGACGAATATCTATGTGTTCAATTAAAGGCCTAGTTTGATGTGATCGAAACAATATTATATTTCTATGTACGTATATCAATAGGACAAGTGACACTTTGTGATATTGGCAATGCTATCGCATTAGGCATCGTACTAAGCCAATATAAATCATACTTGAGGCGGAGTTGTCTGCTATGCTAAAACAGACTGATTCGTTCTAATCATCTTAAAATGCTTTGAGCGTCTGTTGCAGACGCTGTACTATTAATACGAGTGGCATTATTTATCTAGCTTTAATATTCGTAACACGGCAATATCGCGTGGTCAGAGCTTTGAAAATGGCAAACGTATTGTAATAAGACATGAGGCAAGTAATCCGGATCCCGTAATAAACAATCCCCAACTTTAATTTAACCTTTAGACCAGACCTGGTAGCGTAATCGGTAGAGCGTCGGCTCCAGGTAAGGTAGGCCCCGGATTCGATCCCGGTTCGCGCAATACCAAAGTCGTTAAAATGGTAGTGACATTACTCCCTTGCTTTGCGCTCAAGTAAATATAAGGGTAGTTCCTCTACTGGTTGCCCCGGTGTTGGGATAATGTGACTGGGTGGGGTATTATGCTAGGTGTTCACTGCATGCTATGCACAGTGAAGGCAGCACTATATCTGCTTCAAGTGGACACCGTCTAGAGATAACTAAAATACTCTTTGTGGAACGATAAACCAAATAAAAAACATAAACAAACAATAAAGTAACCTTTAAGTTTTACGCTTAAGATTGGGTTAAAATGTTCTTTCATTCAAGGCTTGCTAAGGCATTCATTATTGTTCGCCTTTTTTGTTATATAAATATACATACATACACAATTATAAAATATTAAGTTAGAACATAGATGGAGGATGTACCTGTGGCTACCTTTGCAAAAGTATACAAAGTATTAGTAGCTTTTTATATTTTTATTCTACAAAAAACAGTATGCAATGTGTTTAAACATGTATTTCTAAATACGTTACCATCTACGTTTACAAAAAACGATTACTTTTCCTTGGTTAAATACAGTTTTTATAACATTTATATATCAAACACATGTTAAATGCAACTTTAGTTCAACATGTATATGGAATATCGTAATTGTTTGAAGATAAGAAAATTAAAGGTTGTGAAATAGTTCTTGCAATGTCTTGGTCTTTTTGTGCTTTAAATAGAAACATTATAGTCAATGGCTTTAATATCCCATTTGCCAATACATACTAATACTTTTGATCTAGACGTTATTTCTTAAAAAGACGTTTACAACATCTTTAAGGAATAAACGAACAAACATACATTCTAGCCGCTAGAACAGATACACAAACAAGCTGTATCAATTTCTTTAGACGTGACTTTATGAGGTTAATTTATTTCGTTCAGAAGACTAAAGGGCCGCTAGTGGCGAAGCAGTTAGAGAAGTCGACTTGTACCTCCTCAACCCTTAACCGCGTGGGTTTAAGTCTCCATCGAGAAAAGAACGTTCATGTAGAGAATTAGGGGAGAGGTTTTTCAAGCTAACCTGCATTGCGCCGTTGGTTCTACTCATACATTTGTCATCCTCCATCAATAATAAGCTGGACGTCGCCAATATGATCATACTTGTGTCCGTGTGATAAAACAAAAACAACACTAACCTAAATAGATATACTCTATGCGGTCAATGTTTCACACCAAATATATAACAGATTATACATGCAAGTGCATATCAAAGAAACATTTAAGAAGGACACAATGAAAATGATGTTCATAAATAGCAAAATAGAAAAGGCAAGAATTGTTCGGGAGTTATAATCGATTCGTTTCAGGGTTTTTGCCAATTATGTGGCCGCTTTTGTCTCTATTTACAAATATAGGTTCTGTATTGGTCATATAGGACACATTACATATGACGATTGTGGTATAACAGAAGAGCAAAGGATGTTTCTAATGTAGTTAGAGTAAGACATAACTTATATGTTTCTTCCGTTACAAAAATATGTTCATCTAAAATCAAATCTTAACGAAAAAAATAGTGTAAATATTGTTTTTATCCATTTTTACTTATTTGCAAATGTATTTTGGTTTCTTTTGTAAGGAAGCATAACATGGCTGGTTATAGTTTTACTACATGTATACAATATATGTACATGTTTCACAAGATAAAACGTTTACACTTACTTATATCTAGCATGTCCTAGCTTGGAAGCAAAATAAATCATGCTAGTTGATATATACAGAATGACCACCATTATAACTAAAAGTAGTATTTGCTTTCTTTAAGGAAATGTCTGATGATTACTGGTATGTTGCAACCCACACAAATAATAATGTTGCTACTAGCATTTTTGAGTCATAATCGTAGTTATAATTGCTTCCTTTTCGCTATAGCTGCTGATTACTGTCTCGCACGCTGACATATGAATACCTTGTGGTCTAGACACAAAGCACGAAAGCCATTTGTTTCTCCTTCAATCAATGTCTATCACAGCCGTGAAGTCATCCCAGTACATATAGTACATATATAATGAAAGTATTTGAAGCATGTCTGAAAAGTGTCTGTTTGTATTAGATTGTAGGATGAAGTGTATAAACTATTTTTAAGCCTAAAAGTTTTATGACGGGGTGATAAATGAAAATTAGTTCAACTCGAGTCAGAAAAAAAATGGCTGGTCGAATAGTCTCTATGATCGCAACATTTCAACTAAAGCAAAAGTGACTTACGTTTAACATGGTGCACAATTAAAAACTAAAGGCGCTGCTATTCTATGTTAACTTTTATTTAGGGATGTTAACAAATGTTCGAATATTCGAAGATCAAGTCGCTATTCGAATAGAGATTTGGGGATTCGGATATTTTATCATTTTTATTTCACTTTTGTTAAGTTTGAAGGAAAATTGAAAAGACATTTTTTTATTGATCGTATTGTCTCCCAACGACTTTAGACGCTGGCGATGTGATTGCACTAGCTCCAAGATAGAGGGGGTGGGTCATGTCTCCTGATAACGAATTGCCATCTGGTTAACAGCATGATATCACGTTATCGCGCACAGCCCCCTCTCTGCCTCCTTTCTCACTATTACCAAGTCACATCACCATACAGCTGCAGAAACAGTTGCAAAAGTACAATAAACACACATGTCAGTTCAATGCTGCGGCAATTAGCTACAGCAATAACGTAACACTGACTCTACCCAGCGTCGGTCTTATATAAGACTATACTTATTGATAACAGTCTACTAAAGTTCTTTTATTTTTGAAAAGCACAACTAGATCACTGTCAAAGAAACTTTAATCGCAATCAATTTCTGTTTTTGTCACTCTACTTCATACTTGTAATTAAATTCCTATATAATACCGCGACATCTGTTATTTATTGTCACCGCAACTTTCTGTTGTTCTGTTGTTTTGCTATTCTCTCCGAATAACAAGTGTAAATCTACAGACTTTTCATTGTTCGTGATGGATTTACTTAACACACTTAAAACTCACGAACTTACAATTGTAATCATTCTTTACATATACATTGGTTGTTACTTCATCACTTTATCAACAGTCAGGTAATTTTGTCACTAGCCAATCACAGTAATTGTCGTCATCAAATGGTTTTGTTTACCCTCGCCTTTCACTCATCGGCATATGGCGAGCAGGTTCGTAACTGTCACTTGTGTATTAGTAACTAAATGTCCCTTATGGACATGTTATGGCTTCGGATTTACGCCATTAGCGATATCAGCCAATCACAATTTAATATCAATCTGACAATCAACCAGTCAAGACCATAAATTGGCTGTACACTTGAGCGATTTCCCTTCATAAACCAGCGTGGTTTTGCCTATTTGTCTCTCTTTTATCATGTGTTGATACAAATAAGTAATTAAGTATGCAAAATGTCTTTAAATTGTAAAGGTTATGGCACGAAGTACAACAGGTAACAAAAAGACACCCAAGTTTAAGGTGACTAATTAATAAAATATATATAATACGCGACTTTGCAGGCAATCTTAAAATTGATTGGTTACTGTATAATTTTTATAAGTGATTCAGAGTTAATAATAATAATAATAATAATAATAATAATAATAATAATAATAATAATAATTGTTATGTAACAATAACATTCTTTAAGCATATTCTGGCATTCTTCATTGACAGTATTCTCTTGCAAATTACCGCTGGCCGACTAAAAAAACACTTAGTCTGGTCCCTCACTATAAACAGGATAATGGTGGATTGATAATATTGCCGTTTGTATTTCAAAAAGAAGAAATCGTCGATTTCGAAGGCTAGCAGTGAAAATTATGGCCAGAAAAGAACATTTTACAATGAATAAACACATTGAACGTAATGGAAAATTACCGTGTTATATGCAACTATGATATAAATTCGTTCCGAATATTCGAATATGATTCGAATACACGTAACGAATATTCGAATATCGTTTTCGGATTCGATTTACATCCCTACTTTTATTTATGTACAGTTTAAGAGCATCAACCTACATCGATTACTGTTGGAGAAGGGGGAGTGGAAAGAAAAAATGTTTAAGCTTGTGAAGGTTATGCAGTTAAGGCATTTTTCATTTAATTGATTGGTTAAGTCACTATGATACTTCATACACTGATCTAATCAACACTCATTGTCAAGACAATATGACGAAGAGAAGTGATAAATGAAAAAATATGTTCTATATACAGTTTTCAATCATTATTCTTTATATGTAATTTTCAGCAAGTATCAAAATATCTGGGTTATATGGGGCTAAAACAGTTTACATTGATATTTGAATATTAAATTTAACTTACTGATCGATGGCCATGAACCAAACTATTTGTCGGGACCGGACTTACCAGGGAACGCGATAATTTTTTTCAGATTATCACTTGTTTGCGCGGAATAGATGATCGTGTATAATTATTTAACGGAATTAATCCCTGTTTACTGTGAGTTATTCCAGAGTATAAATCCCTTGACGAAGAATTAATCCTTGTTTACTGTGAGTAATTCTAGAGTATAAATCATTTGATAAAGAGTTTATAGTCCTGATCCTAAATGTCGTTATTCAACACGACTGTTTTATGAAATCTTCATAAATATAGAGAAAAAAATCGCTGTGCATGCAGTTTACAATTAAATGTTTGATAAGGTTGATACCTACAGGTAAAATATAATGGATTCCTTAAACTAGCTGGTATGAGCCAGTTCGTTGTGCACCACATTGTTAACATGAATAGCAATTAGAGAGTGTATATAAAAAATACTAGTAATTGGACATTTTACAAATTTTATTTTAGAAAGGGAATGTTTTTTCACTCCTAATTGAGACGCAATATTTTGGATAAATAGATACCTATCTTTATGAGATAAATTTACAATTTTCTAAAATCATTCTTAATTGGGAGGCATCATTTTGGATAAATAGATATCCAAATTTGCAGGTTAAGTTTACACTTTCCAAAATATTGCCTTTGAAAAGGCCATTTTAGCCATAAAATAACATGCACAGAATCAAGCATTCTGACCAATATTAGACAAAAGGAGAACATAAGTAAGGAACAACATGCTACAGTATTAAAGATTAATATATATGCAAACACAAAAGTTGAATATCATAACTTATATAAAATGCATCAAGGCTAATCAATATGTATATATTCTTACATACTTACACACACACACACACACACACACACACACACACACACACACACACACACACACATATATATATATATATATATATATATATATATATATATATATATATATATATATATATATATATATACATATATATTGTAGATCTGTTATAACCTAACAATTGAAAGGAACAATAATACTGTTAGGCTAGCATACTATCCAGTGAGAAGAAACTATTCTGTCAGGCCGGCATAACAAGGGCAAACGTAAAGAAAATACTGTTAGGCCAATTAACTATTCAATAAGAAAATCTATTATGTTATGCTGGCATAACAAATACACATTTAGAGAAAACTGATAGGCCACCATACTACTGAATAATTTAAAACTGTTTTGTTATGCCAGCATTACAATTGAAGAGTCATAAAAAACAAACTGTTTAAAATTATTAAATAAGAAAATACGGTTCTGTTATGCCAGCATAACAATTGGAAATGTACAGAAAATACTGTTGGGACAGTTAAGTATTCAATAAGAAAATAGTTTCTGTTTTGCAGGCAAAAAAAAAATAAAGGTATAAAAAACAACAACAGTTAGACCAGATAATATTCAGTAAGCAAACAAAAACTGCTCTGTTATGCCGGCAAAACAATAAAAAATGTACAGATAATACTGTTAGGCCACTTTACTATTCAATAAGAAAATATTCTTTGTTATGCCGGCATAACAACTGAGAATGTACAGAAAAAGTGTCAGGTCAATTTTTCTATTCAATAAGAAATATTGTGTTATGCTAGAAAAACACTGTTAGGCCAACATACTATTCAATAAAAAAACAGGTTTTTGTTTGCCAGCATGACAAATCTGTATATAAATGTTAGGCCAACATAATACTGAATAAGAAGAAACTGTTCTGTTATGCCAGCATACCACATTTGAAAATGTAGAGAAAATACTTTCGGGGCAATCTACTATTCAATAAGAAAATTTATTCTGTTATGCCGGCATAACAAATGAAATTGTAAAAAAAACTGTTAGACCAACATATTACTGAATAAGAAGAAACTGGATTGTTATGCCAGCATAACAATCGAAAATGTACATCAAAATCCTACAGGGCCAATTTACTATTCACTAAGAAAATATATTCTGTTATGATGGCGTAACAAATAAAAATGTAGAAAAAAACTGTTAGGCCAGGATATTACTGAATAAAAAGGACAGTTCCGTTACGCCAGCATACTGTTAGGCCAATATACTATTGAATAAGAAGAAACCATTCTGTTATGCCGGCATAAATGTACAAAATACTGTTATGCTGACATACCTTTAAGTGAAGAGAAACTATTCTGTTATGCCTTTGAAAGAAATGAAAATCTAGAAAACAAATGTTAGTCCACTATGCTATAAAATAAGAAAAAAAATGTTATGCCGACATAACAAAGGAAAATGTAAAAAAACATACTCTTAGACCAGCATTCTCTTCAATACGAAGAAATTATTTTGATATGCCGGCATAACAATTTGAAAATGCACAAAACATACTGTCGGGCTTACATACATTTACTATTCAATAAGAAAAACTGTTATACATGTATGTTATGCCAGCGTAACAAGCGAAAATTTGCAAAATATACAGTTAGGCCAAAATACCGAAGGCCAATATTTTTATAGCATGTTAACATGGCTGAATTCTTTTTCAATTGTAAAACAAACACATTTTTTTTGTTTATGAAGAAATGTTATTGTTATACTGGTGTTACATTCTAAAAGGTGCAAAGAAAGAAGCAATGACAGAATAACATTAAAATGTAATACAACTGCTTAGACGATACGTTGAAATTTTACAAGAATCATTTACAGTAAATACAAAAAAAGCACAGACAGTGTTATGTAAGGGTACAATACCATGCAGATGAAACAAAGAACTTTAACTATTATAACATGAACAGAGCAATGATACTGTAATGCTGGCATCAGAAAGTCCTGCAATATTATAAAACTGGCATAAAATTTAAACCGATGAACGCAAATTAATACGAAACAAGTTTATTGTTTATTGGGTTTATTGTCCCACCAACAGTATTTTAGGAGACAGTGTTCACTTGAAGCAGTTATAGTGCTGCCTTCACTATGTATAGCATGCCGTGAATACCTGGCATGATACCACACCTAATCACATTATCCTGACACTAGACCAACTAGTCGTGGAATCACCCTTCTAATCGCTTAAACATTAGCAAGGGACCTATACCATTACCATTTTTAACGACTTTAATGCATGTCGCGGCCGGGGATTGAACCCGGGGACTCACGTACCTGGAGTAGTCGCTCTACCGATTGCGCTACCAGGTCCGGTTAAAATAAAATTTTCATTTGTAACACTCACTTAATGTGACAACAATTTAAAATAACAAAATTTGTTAATCTAGACAAACCTATTCTGTTCAGTAACATAACAAAGCCAGTATGTATTTGAAATAAGACAAATAAAGTTAGGTCTAAATTTAAATATATACTGAAGTTGTTTGTGGTCTATGAAAGGTACTGAAATTGTAACTTTACAAATGACCAGTAGACCTTTTATAACTGCTAAAATTGTTTGCCCAGGAAACTCTGTTTGTACCTGCTACAGTGTACAGCCTTGCTTAACCAAAATAAATAACCTGAAATAAGCTTCCAGAAATCATACAACCCTCCTGGTTTGGAGCTATTTAACCTATTATAATTATTATAAATGACTTTATTGCCCTTTCTTAAGCATAGTCTATATGCACTATATGCACAGGACAATCCTACCCTGCTTGCCTATAATTTCAGTGTAATAAATTATAAACTTAAAATAATTAAGATTGAAAAAACACACACTAAAACTGAAATTAAAAAAAATCTTTATATCAGGGCAAATCTACCTGGTATATTATAAAGCTCCCTTGCATGAAATAATGCCTTCATGTATGTGCATAAAGCAATTAGAAATAGTAATCAGAGTTGAAATGCACCCATTGGGATCAAACAATGTCTAAAAAATCGATACATTAATTCATGTGAAAAATGGAGCTCCCACCAGGATTTGGATCTCAGACATTCCCAAAACTAGTAGGTAGCTTTCAATGAAGTTGTTGCACTTCTCGCTCCTTACATAATGAGATTACTTCTGAAATTTAACCCCGTCTCTACTTTACGGTGCCGTTGCATATCACAAAAATAGGCTTCTGCAGTAAGCCATGGCATTAAATGAAACAGGAGCAGAAAGAATAGTCTCCACCAGGACTTATTCCACATGCCTAACATTACTAGTAAACTTCTCTACCCCTAGCTAAAGAAGCATCATGAAACACCAAAGAGGAACAACTACACATTGAACTCCATTTGACCTTAAACTATCACATTAATTAACATGCTAAGAGCAGATGCATGTGCCTTACTGTAATGCATCATTGTCCGAAAAATGACTTCTTACTACCTTTATTGAAATAACAACCTGACCTTCGTTGTGAGTGATGTCCAGTGGACATACATATCCAAACTAGGGTGATCTATTATTTCTTATAGAAGTCTTTTTGTCACCCCATCATCATAATACAAACATAAAAAACATTATCAAGAGGACAGTAGAAAGTCAGATGAACACTACCTTCGGTAACTTGACATCTACCTTTAAAATGGCAATGATCAATTAGGTTGAGTAAACTTGCATCATTCAAAATAAATAAAGAATAAAAATACAACGACCATAATTCCTTTTGATCTTCTAGCTAAATGGTTATGTAAGCTGTGTTTCCGTGTTATTATGTTTACACAGACTGCTTAATTGCTAATGTGAATTGCAATTAATTCCAGAAATATAATCAATACAAACTTCAAAATAACCCATAAACAAAAAAGAAACAACAAAGCTAGAAAAAAATAACATAGAGCCAAAATATTCTAGCCAAGTAAAAAATATTAAAAAAACATGTGTTTTTCTCTTCATCAGAAGTAATTACAGCAATCCAACATAATCAATTTTGTGGGACTAAAAAGAAAAGAAGTAAAGATAAGCCATCTATAATTCAAAGTTTTTGATAAAACATATCATTGTCAAAAAATCAGCACTTATAAAAATAGCTATGCGACTGAGGCATTCAACAATCTGACAAAATGGCACGTGTTTCTTATCTTGCTTCTGTTCTTGTAGAAGTGTGATATATATGATATACAAGCAATATTTTAAGGATAAGGCAGAGTATCTAGATTATTTCTGTTTTTATGAGGTTTGCTAACAGTTTTTGCCCTGGCTACTAATGACTAATGGCTACAACTCAAAATAACAAAAACATAAAGTGATGAGAAAAGCAATGTTTTGGAAACAGATCTAAATACCTGTTAAGGTGGTGTCAGACACATGTCATAAAATTAATAAAATGCATGAATTTCAGAAATTTTACTTCAATCTCCTGTTTAAACCTGTATATTCTCATCTTTTTATGTGTTGAATGTGATTTCCAGCAGGAAAAATATACAAATTAAAGGAAGGTATTTTTAGAACCTACCAAATACAAGAATAAAAGTATTACATTAGGAATCACTACTGCACTATTGCACAATTAGTACATATGTCAACCTAACATTTTTATTGTTCTTTTCAATTGTTAGGCCAGCATAATAGAGAAGAGTTTCTTATTGAATCTTAAATTGGCCTAACTGTTTTTTTTCGTTACAGTTTTCACTTGTTATGCTGGCCCAACAGAATATTTTTTTCTCACTGGATAGTATTCCAGCCTAAAAGTTTTATTGTTCCTTTACAAAATATGATAAGTTATGATATCCAACCTTTGCTTTGCATATATATTAAACTTTAATACTGTAGAATGGTGTTCCTTAATTATGCTGTCCTTTTGTCTTCTATTAGTCAGGATGCTTGGTTCTGTATATGTAATTGTATGGCAAAAAATGGCCTTTTCAAAGGAAATAGTTTGGAAAGTGTAAACTTAACCCGCATATTTGGATATCTATTTATCCAAAAGGATGGCTCCCAATAACGAATGATTAAACATTCCCTTTGTAAAATAAAATGTGTTATATTGTTATAACTTCCAAACATCGTGTCAGGGAAGTTTGTTATATTTCTCGGAAATGTACTTTGTGCAAATTAATTAGTCTGATAGGATTTCGTCGTATAGCCAGAACAATAATTAAACCAAGGAACTTTTTATATCACTAGCAGCGAGTTACAAAAAGAGAATAAATCTCACAGCGTAAGCATATTTTAGCAGCATCTAATTGAATGCAAGGTATTACAGAAATGTGGTTATTTTTTAAATCTTGCATATTACAATTAACCTCCCATTGTGGACACGATTCATGTGAGAAACATCATTTAACAGAACATTGAATTTGATGCACTGTACAATGCAACATCCTGTCTTTATATTTTTAAATACTTCAACATAACAAAGAAGCACAGTCTTAAGACCGTTTGACTACTTAAACGGCACAATGCTTTCCAATTAATAAAATTTACGACAGATGTGCCTTTAGAAAACACGTTAATTAAAACCTTTGTATGATTATCAGTGAAGATATGGGAGAAAGAGCTCAGCTGAAATAATTCAAGCAGGTAATATTAATTACCGTCACAAACCTGCGGTTGTATTTTATGGTGAAAGCTAATGCTGAAAAGAAGTAACATGTACACCAGTTTGTTTATTCCTCTTCAATATATTCATTTATTATTGATATTTTGATTTTAAATGTGTCTTATTTCTTAAGGCATTGCACTGAAAAAATAAATTAAAACAATGGAATTGATTTATAATATTTCTATCTTTATAAAAGAAGATTATTAAAAACATATTGAACAAATGTTTAATATAACATAAAGACAACAATGAAATGAGATTTAAACGCATTTCCTTACACAATATTATCATCTTGATATCATATAACCTTAATACAGAAAGTAAAATACCGCGCACTGAAACAGTTAAAATCGTGTCTGCAACTAACGAAGGAATTCGTAGACTCAAAATAGTATTTGTAGCGAAACATTTGGTATATGCTAGGACATGTTTGATACATGTGTGTACATACATATCTATAAATATTTAGCATAATATTTAGCAAAGTTTATCCCGCAGGATTGTTGTGCGGCAAAAACAATTTCTGATTGTTAGATAGTAAATGTGAAGAAAGTTTTAATACGAAGTATCATTTTATCTTTTATTTAGAAATCGAAAATGGTACTATTTAAAGTGATTTGATAAATACATGCCTATTTAACACATTCATCAAAAATAATAATTTTGCTTTAAGTAAAAAGCCCACTTTTCTCACCAAATCATCAAGATATAGAATTAGAAAAGGTTAGTTGCTTAAATAACGTGGATAAAATACTCACTTCATAAAGCCGTTTTGACTATTAATGGGTTGATCAGCAACTTATAAATCTTAACAAATAAAACGCAAATAAAACGTTTGACGCTCATATAACACGTTTGTTTATCTGACTATAACCCAATCGGAATATAATGTATTTTATGAAATATGCTTAATTTCAGCTAGGCACTTCCTAGCCAGAAATCCTTTAAAAGCTTTGTTGAATTGTTGTTGAAGTCGTTGATATCAAGAACATTTGGGAAACAATTTAGCATTTTGTGTCCACAATCTACTCGTTCTTCTACTATAAATAGAATCATTTTAATTAAATAACATTATCTTTATGTAAAACTAGCAAACAAAGTAGGTTAATTCTTAAGGCAATCCTGGGACAAACAAGATAAAACAAGAGTAAATTGACAGAAATAGTAGAGGCATGTGTATTAGGTACTGGACAACTTGTTTTATTATGCTTTCGAAAATTGTTTCTCTCTCTCTCTCTTTCTCTCTCTCTCTCTCTCTCTCTTTCTGTGTCTTTCTGTCTTTCTCTCTCTCTCTCTCTCACACACACGCCCGCACGCATGCACACATACACATACATACATATATATATTTGCCGATCAGATCGGACTCAAAAGCATATGTGCTAGCAGAGAGAACAGTGAGAGGTGTTAAATCAGATTTGTGCTTTTATTCTTATTGTTTGTGACAATTTCACGACTCCTGAGTGCTGCAAATAGCGTTATCTGTCCAATCCGGTTACTTGGTCTTGGAATTTTTTATTTTTAAGTTGGGTCTTCTTCCATTTTTTAATGTACCTTTCGTTTCTTTTGTACATGTATATGACTGCTTGAATTGCATGACCTCTTTACACAAATTTGCAGATAATAAACCTATAAACTGTTGGTCCGAAGTATTATATTCTGTATGCGATATCACAGTCTGAAGTTCTTCCGATCATTCCAAATTCAATTCGGCATCATGGATTATCATAATGTCTTCTTAGTTTTCTATTGAATCCTCTGATGATGTTAGACTGAGGTATCTGGCACAAGCATTATTCCAAATTTCTTTCGTTGACTTTTATCACACTATCTTCTACTTTCGCATTGTGTTCTTATTCTGGAGGCGTCACTTTTAAGTATGAGGAATTATGACAAAATGATATGAGCATTGCAACATAAACTTGAATATGAAAAATCACAGGAAAAAGTAGTAAATATTTTTAAATGGAAATGAGAAACCAAAGTCCAATGTATTTTTAAGAAAATAACACTCTTATATGTAATATGATGAATTAAATGACAACATGGATAACATGCAAGGGGAGATTCTTATGACCCCCACACTGAACAGATTGCAGTGTTATAATTAAAAGTAGGAAATATGACAAAGTTCGATGAGCATTGCAGTATATACTAAAATTTTAAAAGGCACACAACAAGTGTTGATTTTGCAGATCTTGGTGTCTTGGCGCTTCTTTTGGCCTAAATTCTAAATTTGAGTTTGCTTTCAGCTCAATTCACTAGCTTTTGATCTTGGCCTAAGTGGTTTATTTCTTATTCCGTTATAAAGTAGGCATTCTCAGATTCTTAACTTAGTTTAAATTTCCCTCTCCAATGTCACTTCTTGTCTGGTTGTTTTACACTTTTTTCTTATTAACTGGCATGCTTTCATATTATTCAAGTAGTAAGGCTAAGACATTTTAAAACATCTTCACGTTATATTTTTGGATATTTTGAGTAATGCATACATAGGATGAACATATTTACATTCACTTTCGATACAACGCTAGTCAACTTTAGAGTAACAATAACACCTTTCTTTACACAACACTACTCTGCGTGTATAGTATGTAAGCAATAATCGTAGTGTTTCAATGAACAATAAAGAAAACAAAAATGTTTCGTCCTAAAAATAACAGACTTTAAATTCTAACATCATTTATTTACAACGTCCATTTATTGAACAAATCGAATACTCGTTGACCGTTATCCGTTTTAAGTATATTACGTTAAAACACAACATTACATGCAGACCAATGACGAGCGAGCGTCGGCTTGCGGATCGGGAGGTCGCGGGTTCAAACCCCGACCGGATCAAATCAAAGACTTTAAAGTTAGTAAATGCGGCTTCTCTCCTAACGCTCGGGGCTAAGGGGACAGCAATACTCCTGACTCGTCGGTGTCAGTATAATGGACAAGCCGGATTCATTCCCTGGGCACCTCATAGTGTCCTTGTGCTCTAATGATAGAAATGTGGCTGCACAGTATCGGCAAAAATGCCGGCAAATCCCATCCCATCCCAATGACTAGCTTTCTGTACCTTATTACCTAGTAAGCGATACTAACTTTTTAAACGAAATTGCTCTGTTACAAAATTGCTTCTCTAAATGTTCGTATTATTTGTTTTATTATCAAGTTATTTTCTCAAACCTTGCTGTGACACTGCTTCGGGTGAATTGGTGTAAAAACTAATTTACACTAGTTTTACTAATAAATAAAAGCAATGCACAATACATTTATATGTCGCTTGAGGTTTAATTGTATCTGTAAGTAATTAAGAAAGAGTAATTATTTTTCGATGATACACCTGATGCTTATCAAGACCGCCAGTATGATACAAAACTTCTTGCAAAAAGAATATAGAACATAAAATTTAAACCGAATTATAGACACTATACTGTTACTTTTATTGATTAAAATATAAGAAAAACTGAATATAAACCAAAGAAGTAAGTATATATTTTAAGTATGTAAAATTTTCTTCATTGTCATAAAAATGTACTCGACATTTATTGTTCAATTTAGTGTACATCTGAATATAAAGTACATTAAAATACTGTCGCAGTTGCAATTTTTCTAGGAAACAAATATAACCCACAATGTGGCGACAGGGAAATACAAAGTCCCCCTCTTGTTATTAGTAGACAAATGTCAAGTGTTAAAAGTTTTTATATTTCTTTTGCATTGGTCTTTATTGCAAACTGTTTTTTAATAAAAATTCTTGTAAAAAGATCTTAATATTAAAGAAAACTAATTTTGAATTCTAATAAAACAAGTTGCAATTGTACTCGAACTCCATCGCACTTTGTTGGGGTAAAGATCACTGTCGAAACGTCATTTAGAGGGGAACATGTTTATCACTATTAAAGTCCAAAACAAAGTTTGTTTCCAATTAACCTAGTGTCTTTCGTGACAATAAAACGACTCAACATACTTACTTATGCTATATAAACACATATGTTAATACAATCATTTTATTTTTACTCAAAAAGATATGCTATTTATTTATTCATTTTTATCTAAATTCAGTGTGGTTTTAGATGTGTTAGTGAGTGAGAGTATTCATTTCTGTGTTTCTGATCTGTCTTATGTTGTGATGTTTTAGGCTATAATTATGTTGTTTTTGGTTTAATTTGTGTTTTGCTTGTTGTTGTTTTTATTCTTACCTTTATGTTTATCCCTCTCTTGTAATGTGTTCTTACTGTCTTACTGAATTTACTTGAATGCTTTCTAAATGCGTTTGTAATCATTTGGTTTTCTTCACTGAATATTATTTTGTATGTAAAGCACTTTTGAGCAAATTGTCATTTGAAAAGAGTGCTATAGAAATGGTAAAATAATAATAATAATAATAATAACAATAATAATAATAATAAAATGATTTTATCACGTATTCTGTATTTGAAATTTATTAATTTGCATCAGTATGCTATGCGTTTCCATTGTTACTATCGCTGACACAAACATTGACTAAACAGTACCATTTATAAAGTCTCAAGTGATCACACAATAACCATACAAAAGAATAAAATCTATGTCTGTAAGTTAACCAGATGCAAAGCCATAGTCATAAATGCAATTTGTCATAAGGGACCACATTTGGAATAAAATGAACATATTTTTCTGTAAAAAAAGAGAAGAATTATGCAAAAGTTACTTTAATATTTTTCTACAGAAACCGTCTTAATGGTATGAAATTGTGTCAGCTCATCAACAAATTTTTTTCGAAATAAAAAATTTACACTGGCAACAATGCTAACTGGCTTGATTCAGACTTAGCTCTTTAATTTTCCCAGCATAGTTGTTTTAAATCAGTCTATTGCATTTTACAATAAAAACTACATAAAATGTTGGTACTTCAGTGTTGATAACAGGGATTGGGATTTCCCGGCATTTTCGCCGATACTGCGCAGCGACATTTCTATCATTATTGCACATGGACACTTATGAGGTGCCCAGGGACTGAACTCGGCCGGTCCATTATACTGACACAGACGAGTCTGGCGTAATAAAGGTTTGTGGCATTTTTTTGAGAAAGGAGAAACATCTCTAAAATTGATATAATCAAATCTAAGGAAAACGAAAATTGTTTAGCCCAGAGCTGATCAAGATTGAACATAATTGGTTGATGTACTTGTTTTAACTATTTTAAGGCGACTAGCATGGTTATTAACACTTGGGATGAAGAAAATAATTAATTCACTACCTTAGAAATATAAAATAGAAGTTTTTGAATTCAATAATCTTAATGACCGTTTTTATAATGTCCCAGTTTTTGCCAATATTGCATGCAAAATTCGTAACATAACACAATAAAGATGTACAGAGAATACCCACGAAAAAATCTTTAAGAAAGGATAACACGAGAAACTATATGTTTATGTTTTACTTTCCTTTAACGTGATCAATGAATGCTCACATACATAAAAAATGTTTGTTGTTGACTTACATTGCAGCAACCAATTATGATCATTAAAGCAACGTTCAGCATTTTTGTGGAGGAAGACCCCAGACACATGTCCGGATAGAACAACCGGCGCACCGCAAGTCAGCTGAAAGACGTTCTCATATTAAGTCGTTCGCCCCGAACGGAAATATAAAAATCTAACGATTTTGACAAGTACAATATTAAATTGATATTATTTACACTCAAAATCATAGTAAAATTTGTAAAGTGTGATGTCAACGTGTGTGTGATAATTTCTGTCCAACACTGTTAGAATATACGTAAGCTTTACATGAATTGTTTCTCTTTCTAGATTTGGTTGCTAAACGTTGATTTAGGGTGAAGAAAAGAAACATTTCAAAATGTCTAAGCATAGTTGTAGGTTCAAATTAGAGAAGGTATAAATCAATATGAATAATGAACACAAGAATGACTCCCATATGTCCAAGCATTGTTCATGTAAATATGAAGTATGCAAACTGTACTTTAAATGGCGTCCTGCAACAGATACGTTTATTGTCAAACAAAGATGAGTGTCCGTAACAAGTGCATGCACAAACAAATAGGCAGTATACATGTACTCTTTCCTTTTTTCCGTACCACGACTTTAAAATTGAATAATACGGGGAAATTGCACTATTAGTTGGTCTGAAATATACTGTTCTTATTAGCATTATAAACGGCTATGACATACAACACCAGATCCCTGCAATACACAAACCAAGCTAAACCTGTTTATCAGCCCATCAAGCTCGGTCTGGGATATGGATGAACGTCTTGTTACTATAAACGCTGTATTAACTTTTAAGTCCTATTTTGCTCGTGATAAATTTAAATGTTACAATGTATTTTAACTAATAAATTAGGTGTTATTTGTTTAAATTTGTTTCTATGTTATGTGATAGTACGTATATAAGATCTATACAGACAGTTACTACATTGAGGGCCTTAAGCAAGATGCGCCGGTGGTTCTACCCAGAAATGTGTCCGGGGTTTCCTCCACCAAATAGCTATAATGATCACAATTGGTCGCTGCGACGTGCCTGCGATGAATCTCAAAAACAAAAACAAAAAACAACGAAACCAAACCACTGTTCCAAATGGGAAATGTAATTTTAACAGAACGAACATAAGCACCTTTGAATCTCTTCTGTCGATGTGGAGGTATTTTAAGTAGTCTGGCCGCAAATGTTTATTAGACAGCAGTTGGTCATATAAGATTATCAGAAGCATGGATTTTTAAGCGGTTTTTTAATTTACGGAAGTGTGGTTTCAAGGTTTTTCCTTATAGACTTTCAGTTATTATTTGAAATTTCTATTAGCTTTTAAATGATGTTTATGGGATTGTGGAATGTAGTTGCACAAGAGAAATTGTAAGCCAATTTAAGGTTTAATCGAAATATCACCTGTAAGCTTATTTTAAATCAGTATTAGTTATTTAATTCGAAATGTTTCAAAATAAATCAAAGAAACGACAGGTTGGTTTTAAGAATTAATGGAATATATGTTAATTGTTAACCAGCACATCGTTTTCTAGCATAGAGGCCAATAATTTTAACGCATTTGAATTCAGTGTCTGTTGCATGTTTTTCATGAAAAGGGTATTTCCTTTAGGTTGTTGGAGCTGCAATCATATTTTAACCTAAGATGCGCCCTGCACGGAAAAGTCAAGTATTGTTGTCCTAATGATGCAAGACATAAATGCAACTGCAAAACAATAATATCAATATTGACATCCCTGTAATTGCGTATTTTCAATTTCCAATAAACTCAAAATTAAGCATTGTCAAAAAGTCATCAAATCTCAATTGTGTTTTTATGAGCGAGCTTTTCTTTTGCATACATGAAGTTTTACATGTGTCTCAGAATAATAATATCAGTCACCTACAAATAAATTATAACACCTACCCCATGGGACTTGCAAACTAATATTGTACTGCCATATTACTAACAAAAATGCCTTTTACATAAGTGTTTATACCAATACGACAAGATTACATGTATCGAGCTTAGACAGAATAAAAATGAAAATAAAAATGTAACTTAAATGACAAAGAACATTTACCTTTCTAGATTTGTTGTAACAAACTTTCTTAACCTTGGTTCCAAGAATAAGTTTGACAATATCGAATAAGATGATAAAATACCAATTTTGATATTTGTTGTTTAATGCTGATAATTCTGACGGATTTATATTTTTTTTGGTGTTATAAGAGAATCTTATTACTCATTTGAACATTATTTGCGACTATAACTTACAACACAAACTGTGAGTTTTTTGTGTTCATTATATTTGATATACAGTTTAATTTTGAAGACTATTTTACAGAAAAAAATCGAATATATTTTAGACTTATAAATCGTGTTATAATTTTATTTGCACTGGTGTTGGCAGAAAAAAAACAAGTGATTGTATCAAACCAGTGCCAAATGTAGTTCCTGTATGTTGGTGGTGATGTAAAATATATATTTAGTACACCGCCAGAGGAAAACTTTTACTAGATTTTACACACGTGGTTTCGAATCTATCTCGGTCGGGGCGAAGGATTTAGTGCAGATTTAATTAAGGTATTCCAGTTGACCTTCCATCTAGCGATGGTTCTACCCAAATATTTGTTTAAGATCGTTCTCCACCAAAAAAAACCCTAGAAATAACTTTAGTATCCTTAAGTTAATACCGTCTCAAGAAAATCGTACAATATTCCATGGATATACATTTTATGAACACTGCATTGTGTTGCTAATGCTATATAATATGGCACCACGTAAACATGTTTTGTGGCAACGACAGAATAGTTTAAAAACACATGCGATTATTTGTCAAATGTGATTACTACAATTGGAACCGGCATTTCCCAAGATGCCATTGAAAATATGAACACTAAAGTTCTCAGGTATGTCCCCCGTCCCCCCCCCCCTTAAAACAACAACAACAAAAGCAACGACAAAGTAGCCGCATTGGCCGTGTACGCAAGATGGTCTCGTCTCGACAGTCAAAAGACTAGCTATTAGTGCAGTGGATCACGTGTCAGACACTTATAAAATACATGCACATTAAATATACATTATTTTAACGGATATAACAAAATATAAACATAGTCGCTGCGTTTCCCTAAACGTTGTTTGCTAGAAATATTTATGCACGGATGTCAAAAATCTCTAACTGCATGACCTTGCAGATAGGTTGCATTTTCTCTAAGGACGTGACTGCTTATGAAGCTGATACGCACTCTCAAAGTATCATTTATTTCAGGATGAAACCATCTGGTGGCATTTTTTTTGTTAAAAACAACACATATTTAACTTAATTGGAACCGCTCTAGAGCCGTTGACTCTTATAGCATAATATTTTAAATTGGAACAATAATGCAGCAGACAATACCCAATTCGCAGCTGTTTAGCACGATATATTTCTAAGAAAACAGCCGAACATTACGACATTAACATTGCAGCTCGCAATTAAACAACTTTTAATGTTAGTTTGCAAAAAGAGAAATTAGGAGATCTTCGGTGAGGACTCGTTTTGAGGACAAAATTTAGTATGCTGAATTTTACAATGCAGACACCATAAACAAAGCATAGTAGCAAATAATCAGGCATTTTTATCTTCATGTTTGAAGTAAGTGCTTTCTACAACAGCGCCTTGGATGTAGCACATTCGTATTCTCTATTGTTCATTGGTGCCTCTCTTGAGAACTGTGCTTCTTATGGTATGCATTTTTATGGGTACGATAGTGAAGTAACCAATAACAGAATGTCGCATGTTGTACTGTGAGACTTCTTTTTCAGAAAAAGTAACTGATTGTTCCATTTTAACAATGCTGCTTGCAACAAAATGTGCAACTTTAAATTATACAAAGTACATGTACATGTAGCTAGCATTTATAGGAATTCGTAGCCGTTTCGAGAGGTCTTGTTTATTCTGAATGAAAATGGTCGGTTTTTAATCAGTCTTTCAATTATATTTTCATTAACCAGCTTATTTCCAGTCGGTGTTACTGTTCTAGAGCTATCTAGTAAGGCGTTGAAAAAACTGTCAAACCAATATTGGGGAAGAGTTTGATTAAATAAAGCTTTCACATATTTAAGCGCCATAATTTCATTCCTTTCTGTCGGCTATTCTCAAAAATTCCCCGTAGTTTGGTTACTTTTTTGATATCCGTTAATGGTTGTGTTTTATGAAGATATAATAAAGACGTCTGTTGTGTAACCTTTGAAGAAATTGTTTTTTTTTTTTATTTTAACAAGTTTATTGGAAACCCCATTACTGACGACAAGTCTGGATCTAAAGAACTCTATGTGTCTACCTTTTAGCTCTGTTTCATCTCTCCGAATTCACATTAATCTACTGCTCTATATTTCTGTCTTACATACAGTAAGCGTACAGAGAGATAGACGAGTAGGACAATATAAAAGTATTTGCCTATTGATTTCACTTACCAAAACTATAGACAGTTGCTTCACGCCATTATGTCAAGGCGCCATGACGGCCGTCTGACCGTGCACCAGGTATTGTACACTTTCTACATGACTGTCATAATTCGATTAAATTTCAATTAAATTAGAACTTCGTTATCATATCCTAAATTATATAACGCACGCACGCACGCACGAACACACACTCACACACACACACACACACACACACACACCACAACACACACACACACACACACACACACACATACATATATGTGTGTGTGTGTGTGTGTGTAACGTTGTTATTTCAACAGCATACAATGTAAACTCATCAATGTTGAAACGCATATCTAGCTTTCAATTTTAGGCTAAACAAACCTATAACAAACACAATACCTGTTGGTAAAAAAGTTTACCACACCTCTACATGTGTGATATGTTACTTTTTATCCATAGCATTACGCACTTACAGAAATAGTGCACTGACATGCACTTTTCACTTCATAGACAATGGAATAGCAGTCGTAGTCTATTAACATTTGATTTAATTTGAAGTGTTTTGCCCATCTCCCAATTGGTTTAAAAAATAAGAATGACAACGACCCTCATCCAGGCAGAAAATCTGATAATATTCTAAACACGTTCTGGTCAATTTTGTTCATTTCCGCCCAATGTTTTCAGAAAACTCACGAGAAGGAAAGATGTGACTGCTATAGCCGCTATCATTAAGGCGGACAAACTTTGTAAACTCAACAAAAGTGCGTGTGCTTATCGATTATAATAGAATAACCTTATAAACGTACTAACAGTTTCCATAAACGTATATCTCGTATTTATCTGAAAATTGTTATTTCTGCAAATATTAAAAATTACTTAAGGGTGAAGCAAGAATAGCAGAACTTACAATGGGAATCATTACTATACGGCACACAGACATGTATTGACATGACAGTATTTTCTTTTTGAAAC